>RJVU01026577.1:7335044-7367604 GCA_003731715.1 Anabarilius grahami
GGCCATTTACATGGTACTGTTTTCTAAAAACTGAAAACATTTTATGCGTTTTAGCGATTCATTTACATGACAACGGAGTTTTATGAGACTGAAAACACATTTTTGAAAACGGGATTCAAAATGCAAGTTTTTGAAAACAATACCATTATCGTCTATGTGTAAACTACTAAATGTGAATTTGTGAAAACGGTGACGTTATGCGCACACATATTAGGTGTTCAGTGTACGGATATGTGTGTAGTGTTTCTTTATATAGTGACATCGCCTACTAGTAGCCTAGCATGAATATTACAGCTTTTAGTCGTTTTCGCGGATCCGTGTGAACAAGGATTGTTTTGACAACATTGTCGTCTGTAAACAAAAAACACAAAGGAAAAACTTTCCAGCTTTTAGTACATTGAAAGATCTCAACTGAATAACTTATTTGAGAGCTCATGCTTTGAGTTTGCTTTGAATAAGCGAGTCACATTGCAGGTTGATTCCAGGTCGCTGTAATTCTGGAGTGTTAATTAATAAAATGGCCCTTTAGAAATGCTACAATAACCCTCCATCCGCTCAGGTCTCTACATGACTCCATTAACTGTTGATTACACATGGTCTTACTTCAATATGCCAGAAAGTATTTTAAACCTAATAGGTCACAGTGTTACTTATACTCTATACTGTGTATAAGCAATATTACAAGAGCAAAAGTGATTTTATACAGTGCTTTTATACATCAGTTCTATTAACAAAAAGTTGATGTGGCCAATCGGATTAGAGGACCAGAACTAACTGTTGTATAATTAAAATAAACTTTTCAATCAGATAATTGCTTAACCTTGAGGCTGCTGAATAACAAAGAAAACAATGTTTTTACTCTTACACGGCTCTTGCTTTCCATCCCAGGAGCTTAAACTTGCAAGGTTACCGCAATGAGACTCAAGCAAACCACCATCCATGACTCCAGAAGTGCACAGACCATGAAATAACCTTAAATGCCAGAAACAACCTTGTGGCAGTCATGTGTAATTATGAATAATTGCTGTACCTATTCACCCGGTACACACAGACACATAAAGCAGACACATTATCAGAGTTACAAATGGATATTAAATGACCTTTGGTCACCTAGTGTCATAGTCTTATTTGTAGTTTGCTATTCCTTTGTCCATATGTAGCATGTGAACCATATTTCTGCATGATTGGAAGTCAGTAGGCCTGACATGTGAGCATCGTTCATACGATGATGACCCTTATCACAGCTCAAGAGAGACCCAGGTCTGTGTGATGGCTTGGACAAACTACTAATAGATGCAACTGAGGAGAGACAGAGAAGAAAAAGCCTGTTCACATGTAGCATTTGTTATTGTCCAGAATACATTACTGTCTTTCAAAAGCTGTTAAAGCTGTTCACCTCCAAGGATTCACAGGAAAAAAATATCTGATGTTAATGATAACGTACAGTACTACATAATGATATTCATTCAGCCTTTTTTTAGCCATGACAGCTAAGCCTCAGTGCTCAGTATATACTCTTATATACTGTACATCAACGTAAATTGTCATTCGCACCATACTTACACAGCCTGACTTTTTTTGAAGTGATCTTCAATGAGGGGGAAAAAAATGTTGTATCCACCATGAACTGATGAAGGAATAGAGGAATATTTTTGGAACGTAAGGGAAGAACATGCCACAAATTTTAATAAATGTGAAAGTAAATATGATCCGTGTTTTGGTTTCATGTTGACTAATTATCATAACTTTGCTAATAATTCTGTTGTACACAATCTACTATGACTATGTCTGTCTGATTGATAGTTTACTAAGTAAAAGGCTTTTTAGTATAATTGTAAAAATCATGAGTTCACGAGAACGAGACAAGATTTTTACACAGTATTTTTAAGAAATCCTCAATGATGAAATACATGACTGGAAAAAATATTTTGCAGGTGCTTTTGAAATGTTTTAACAAATCATCTTGTAATGAATGTCATTTCAGTTCTACTTTCTGAGTATGAATTATCATATGCAATAAAAGACAACAATACTCAAGCACTGTAAAAGGTTTTACCACAAACTCAAATGACTGGCTTCTCTCCTGTATGATTTCACATGAGTCTCTTCAGGCCTTAAGGTGATGATACACAGGCCAACTTTTTGAGCAATGTTGCTTGGGCACTTTCCCATTGAGAATGAGAAACAAATTTATATCTGGATGCTTTAGATCGGTCGTGGGCAATTTTTTGAGATCATCCAGTCAGAATGATAGCAGGCTTGGAGATTTCAGAAAAAAATCAAATAAGATGGCGGCCTCTCAGCGGCAGTAGAGTGAAGAAAAGGAGAGTGAACTTATATCTTTTTACGCTAGTAAGTTGTCATGTGTCAACCCAAAACCTCAACTTCATCAATTTACCTAATTTAATGCTTAAAATACCAACAGGTGTCCAATTTAATGTACGTTGGCTGTAATTTAGCCATCAAATGTTTTCAGTTAAATACTAAAAAGACGTTCTGTTTAATGTCTGTAGTGGCATAGGCTGTAGGGAGAATGGCACGTGAAAGTAGCTTTTGATGCAGGTTCAAATCCGCTTTTTGCCAAACTCACTCTTCTCCCTTTTCCTATCCCAAGTCAGATCAGAAAGGCATTTATATTTAATAAAAATGAAGAAAATATTTGAAAAGTTGAAATAAAGTGCCTAACAAGTGTTTATAATAAAGTATTTATTGGGTTGGCAATCGATTTGATCCTCTCTGGTTGCTGCCAACTGTCCGTTGCCCTAATTAGTTGCCCAGTGTCTCACCAGGTTGCCCGTTGCAACATTGCTCAACTTTTGACCTCCTAACTGAATTCCTTTCCACAATTTGATAATTGAAATAAAAACAGTATAAATAAAAACGGTAACATTTTACAAAAACGTCTCATTTGTTAACATAAATAACAATGAGCAATATATTTGCTACAGTATTATATAAAATACAGGATACTGAAATCGCATATAAAAGCACACTCGCGTTTTACTTTCGCTTTCGCAATCAAGCTGATTCGAGCGTTCACTGTGAATTAAATGGATTTTATTTTAATAAAAATCAAAAAGACAGTGGAGGTGTAATGTAAACGTAGCAGTGGCATATTCTATCCTAATATCACCCTCACACTCGGCCATGGCGATATCACGAGACAGCTTTTCACCTCTAAGAGAAATCTCGTCACATTTTTTAATCTCTGATCATAAAAGTAAGCATAATAGACAAATTATTGGGAGACATAGCAATTTGTATTTATATGCATTTTATGTAAGTAGTCTGTTATACTGTTAGATCTGACTGATTTACATTAGAAGCTATTAAAATCTTATTTTTTGGGGCACATGGATGTCAACAACTGCGCCAAATTGCATATTTTTGCTCAGTTTGGGCCTCTGAATAAAATTGAGGAGCCCCCCACCCCCATCCCCTTCGAGTATGAGCTCCATATTCTCAGCATATCTTACAATATCAGGCAGGCCATAAATGTCTGATGTAATAAATATGATACTATATCTGTCCCATAAAAAAAAACAAAATCCCCCATGAAATTTTCCTTCAAAAACAATTATCTAAAATGAAATGAATGAAATCACTTTGTCTGTCAGTGGTAAAGTGGCAAACTCTTTCAGTGTAAACTCAGTTATGCCAACTTAAAGTGGACTATTGCCACAATTAGTTAGTTCCATGATCCACTTGATAAATAGCTGTATGTGTGAAACATTTAAGGAAATCCAGAGAGTGCTATGGCGGGAGTGTGAAAAAGCCCTGTCAAAAAATCTCCAGAGTAAATGTACACCTAGCAAAACATGACCAATGGCCTCCAAATGCATTCATATTTCATTTAATACAGGAGTAGCAGCTTGTGCTTCCACCCACCCGTCTGCTAGCTGGACCTGTGCCTCGTCCTCAGGGTTTTAAGAGGTACTGGGTCAGTCCACCATCCCCATTAAGCTGACACTACCCAACTGGACGCTATTTGACCACAGAACAACACTTCTGTTCAAGTTTTGGATATCCAATGTGTTTACAGGAGGGAAATGGTGACAAAAGTAGAAACATTTCAGATGTCTTGTTGAAGGTATGACTAGAGGCCATTTAAACAGTGAGAGACGTGTGATAAAATGATGACAGATGTTCTATTACAGTCTAGATAAGACAGGAAATTTGCTAGATGTACTCATGCAGTCTCTAGTCATTTAACGACCATCTGAATAAACTTAAGAGAGAAAAATGAATGGAATGAGTGGAAAGATTTGAATTAAATCAAACTGCTCCTGTTCAACATGAGCAATGAGACCTGCCTTTCCAAGAGCTTAGCTCATATTGGGGGAAAAAATACAGATTATATCTCTGTGATATCTCAACTGATTCTCTATTCTGATTAAATGGAGACAAAAGGCAACTTTTATATAAGTCAGATTGGGATCGGAACAGTCATCATACAGTATTTAATCCAGTTCCATCTGGTTGAAATCGCATTGCATTATTGCACCCTCATGTTGAGAGTCTGTCACCAGAACATCCACTTTCACTTTCTGAGGCGCAGGGAGCAGGAGATTTTCTGATGTCTTAGGAAATAACCTGCTGTTAAAGAAAGTTGAGAACCTTGCAGAAAGACCAGGAGCAAATCTGGCCTGTCCTACATCACAACATTCATTTATTAGTCTAGAAGTGTGGTGTTTTATTCTATTAGTTTGGATTTAGTTGAAATCACATAACCAATAGGGGTAGTAGTTCAAAGTAGATAAAAAACTCAAAGAGAACTCAAATGTCTCAAAGGAAAAATGTCCTATTTAAGTCAGTCTGTTTCCATCGCACCTCCCATGATCAGAAACATAGATCGTACCATGAATCAAACACCAAGGGTTGTTTCTAATTTTAGAGTCTGTTGTTTTAATAAATCCTGCTTGTCAAGGCTGTGATTCGCAATCAGACAATAACATATCGTTACAAAGCCTGTTTTCAAAATTAACTTGTCTGTTTCAGTATTGTTCACTCCAGCACAAAAGTTCAGCTAATTGAACGTGCATTTCCCCCCTCACTGTGAGAGAGCACCGCAGGACTCTGCATTAGGGGAAGATCTCTTGCACGAGTCAATTGCAAACAAGTGAAAGTAGGTTAACTGTTGGAGATAAATGTGATAAATGCCTTTTTCCCACTTGTTTGAAAAGGAAATTGTTCAAATCAGAGGTACTGGCCCATTTAAATGCACCCCAAACCTGGAAGTATTCAGAAGTTTTGGCGCTACTCTATCTAAAATAGTGTATGACCCATTTCTACTGACACAAAAGAAGAGTAAATTTCTGTCTATATGTTGCCATTGTCATTTAGGGCATCTTTTTTTCTGTGTGTCATAGTGGAAGAAATATCTGGATCAGATTTTCTGTCTGGTTTATTGAACCTATAATCGTCTTGGTGTACATAAATCTAATGTTGTGAAATAGTATTACAATTTAAAACAACTGTTTTCTATTTTAATATATATTAAAATGTAATTTATTTATTATTCCTGTGAGGTCTAAGCTGAATTTTCAGTATCATTACTCCAGACTTTAGTGTCACATGATCCTTCAAAAAAATCATTCTGATATGATTCTCTGCTCAAGAAAAAAAAAATCTTATTATTATGATTGTTGAAACAGATGTGCTGCTTTTTTATTCTGGATTCTGTGATGAATAAAAGGTTCAAGCAAAGAGTGTTTCCTTGTGTTTTTGTTCATGTTCCTGTATTTCCTGTGTTTCCTTTCAGTTTAGTAACCATCTCCTTAGTTACTAATTCCTCCCTGTTGGTTACTGTTTATTCTCACCTGTGTCTGGTTTAGTTCTCTGTGTATAAGTACTCCTCCTTTTGTTCAGTTCACTGCCGGTTATCATCTGTGTTATCGTTTGGTGTGTGTTGTTGTGGATTCCCCATTGTATCTTGGGTTCATGTATTAAGTATCTCCCTCATTCGAGTTTGGATTACACCTAATAAAGCTGTCACTTTTAATCAATTTATTGTATCCTTGCTGAATAAAAGTATTCATTTCTTTTTTTTTTTAAATCTTATTTGGACAGTAGTATATCATTTCAATATTTTCAACAGCGTCCTGAGTATCCTGTTGGGGTTTATTTTAGGATAATGACCATCTGACTATAATACTTTTTCTGCTTTTTTATCAGTGCAAATACATTGCAAATGCAAGCACGCCAAAAGGTTTTGTCAAGCCACAAAAATACATTTGTCATTTTGATTTTATCAGAGTTGCGTTTCCATTCGCCTTTCATCCAGGTTCAGTAGCCCATGTCTCTTTCTTCTCCCATAAATGCACTAGACAGCTGAGACAGATGCCAAACAACAGAAGGCGCTTTCTTCCCTGACATGAAAATGCAGCTGTGGCATCGTGTACCTGTGGACCGCGAGATCAATTAAACCTTCTGCTGGCAGAGGTAGAAAATGTAAGACCCCCTCCTTCCCTCCCACCTTTGAACTGTGGATTCTGAAAAACCTGATTTGTTCTGCTTCGTTTTCCAAAGGAATCAATTGTGAATGAAATTTTTAGCACCCCATTTTGACGGAATACTCAATCACGGGGATATTTTGTCTTCCGAAAGTCAAGCGTTCAAGCAGAGGCATTCAAATGTACCCTATTACGCTCTCTATTGCTATTCTGTACTGGAATCGCTGCTGCACAGGGGGACCCTGCCTGCAAGAGGGCAGGAAAATTAGCATAATTTCAAACAGCGCTACCCTGGCCTTAATTACTGAAGGGTTTAATCAGCCATAATAATGAGGCCACGCTTTAGGCAGGTGAGAGACACTTTTACACCTGAAACAGCATGTGTCATGGGAGAAACAGGACGCTGTTATGTCCTTGTCACTGTCGAGAGGAACTTTAAAAATTACAACAGGCAGTCGCACTGTTGATACACAATTTTACCTCGGTTTCTAGGTTAATACTCAAGCGTCTGAAGCAAAAATAGCATTGCTTTAGGACAAAACCTTTTTTATGCATTAAAAATTAGAATATATGTGCAGACGCTCCATTTCTCATGTCATTTGTTGCCAGCGAATTGAGTCGCGCCAGCTAATTCCTTCCTGAAAGGATTCTTCGCCTCAAAGTTTTGGGGCGGGAGATAAGCCATTATTGACCACCTCCTCAGAAAGGGATGGTTTGTATAAGGTTTGTGTTAGCGGCGGGAGACTGTCTGCTCTGAGGCCACACTCGGCATGTCAATACTTTAATCCCTGCATAGCTTCTCTCTCAGTCTTTCTTGCTTTTGTTACCAAGTTAAAAAGAGCCACTGCTCTCTCCTTTCAGTAAAGATTTGATTGCTGGGCTCTTCCTACAGGAAATATGGCCTAATAATTATTTAATTAAATTATTCAGATTCAAGTACTTCAGCATAATTTTTAACTTATTATATAAATAATCTACTTTAAAATAATATACTTAAGTTTGAACTCTTAAAAAAATAAAGGTTATTTATCGGCTTCTACACAGTAAAATCCCCAGAGTTAAATCAACTCTGCTCAGAGTACATATGGTCCCTCTCTAAATAGTGTTAAAGTAACAATGAAGCAGAGTTAAAGTTAATGAGATAATTAAGCAATTAATAAGGCTGTGACTGAAGTCAGTTGTCTTGTGTTTCTCTTTTCTTCAGTGATTCTGCTTGTTAACAGCAGGTGTTCATCACTAATGCACAATCATCACTTAATTAATTGCTTAATTATCTCATTAACTTTAACTCTACTTCAGTGTTATTTTAACACTATTTAGAGAGGGGCCATATGTACTCTGAGCAGAGTTGATTTAAGAGTCTGAGCTTTTGCTGTGTATGGTTCCATGAAGAACCTTTAACATCCATGGAACCTTTTTATTCCACAAAAGGTTTTTTATATTTGAAAAAGGTTCTTTAGATTTTTGAAATGTTCTTCACACTAAGAAAAAAATGGTTGTTTTAAGAACTGATCACTGAAAGGTTCTTTGGGCAACCAAAAATGGTTCTTCAATGGCATCACTGCGAAAACCCCTTTTATTTTTAAGTGTAAAATTCTCTTCACACTAAAAAAAATGTTTTTTTTAAGAACTGTTCACAGAAAGGTTCTTTGGGAAACCAAAAATAGTTTTTCTATGGCCNTATAGTGGGAAAAGATTCTTTAGATTTTTTAAATGTTCTTCACACTAAGAAAAAATGGTTCTTTTAAGAACTGCTCACTGAAAGGTTTTTTGGGGGAACCCAAAATGGTTCTTCTATGGCATTGCTGCAAGAAAAATCTTTTTGGAACATTTATTTTTAAGAGTGTGAATGTAAGGTTTTCAGGCACTTTTTAAAAAATATTGTAGGATTTGAGGGCGACCCAGACACAAATGAATCTTCCAGATGATTCGTTCAAACATAATTCCACACAAAAACCCAACTCAACACTCAAGACCCCAAATTAACAGTCTAGGACCATAAATTAAATGTGCTCCATCCAGTCTGAGCTAACTAACAAAACCCCCAGCTAAATACTTTATGGCCTTGTGAGCTTGAAAGAGATCATCTCAAAACCAAACTTCAGCCATGAAGGAGACTTTGCATCCATTCATCCACCAACACAACTTGATTGGCTTCCCAAGAAAGACATCACTCCAGATACAACGAGACCACCAGCCAATCAACGAACCAGGGAAACTCCTTTTCAAGACAAAGATGATAACGAAGGGAATCCCCAAAGACATCAACACAAACACAAGTAGTCTCCAGATCTTAGCTGATCTGGTGCATTGATATAAAATTTAATAACCCTGCCTAAGAAACGACAGAAGGGGTAAATTAATGATTGATAGTTCGTTCAGGTCAGGCTTTACAAAGTGCATGCATTGCTAGAAACTTGGGATTTCATCATTTCACTCTCTTAAAACTCTTTCCTCACTTTCTTTCTTTCTGCAACTCGTGTGAATGTGTGTGCACATGTTAGATATTAGTTTATGTCTTAGAATAATCAATATAGTCTTGTTTATATTTATAAAGAGAAGTGTCTTGTGTTATGTGCTTTTGAAATTTAATGTCTTAAACTGCTGACCCTGTTACCCTACTAATAAATAGTGTTTTCACTATAGTTTGGATAGTAATATCCGCTGCAGAGTTGGTGTTATGGCCCGTTCAAATGAACACCGGACGATTAATTTGCTCGGTTGAAAAATAACTGACTCTTTCAGAATTCCCTATAAGTTAAATAATAATTCCCTTTGAGCTAAATTGACCTGTTTCCCTTACAATAGGCCTATATATACTTTAAGATTTGAAGTACACTACAAGTTCACATTTAATTCAAGCACACTTCTTAAATACTTTGTCTTAAAATCTTCTAGATTTTGTTCAAAATATTAAGTTACTTTTTATCATAAACATTTATCTCAGTTGTATTCAGAACAAGTTTTTACTGTAATTCACCATGAAATCAAAATAGCCAATTCTTATTATTTATGAAATATTTTCATATTGATTATAAATAATTTATCTGAGCAAATAATTATTTTTTAATTCATGTGTCCTCAATCTTTGATCAAAATAACTTCTCCCTCTTGCAGCGTCATCTCTTCTCTGATGACATGTTTACTGATGCAAGGGCGGGGTAACCTGTCACTCACATGAGATTGACCAATAGCAAACCACAATCCTCCAAAAAATTCACACTGCACAAAATCAATTCCCGTCCTACATTTTTTCTTGTTTGAGAAGGCGTTTCACTGGGATTTACGTCTCAATAGAAAAGAAAAGACTGTCGCAACTTCCATTTCATGCCAACTTTAAGGAGGTTTGTGCGGTACATGGGGAAAGCTGGAGTGGATGGTGTAGTTAAGGCAACTAACAGCAGGAGCCAACACTATCTTGTAAATTCATAAAAAAACATTACCTCATAAAATACTTACATTTCCATATGAGTTTGGGTTGGTAGAAGCTAATGAGGCTATGCTAACCATGCCAAACATTCGTTGTGTCTGAAATTGCATACTGTATACTGTACTACACTTTAAAACTGTTCACTGTTAAAAAAAAAAAGAAGTATGTCCTTTATAGTATGAATGTGTCTAGTATAAATGAAATTCCGGCATACTACACCCGCCATGTTGTTATTGTCATGTGACCTACGCCGTCAGTTTCAACTCCATTCACAAATCCTCTCCTGTGGCCTCAAATGTCCCATGAAATGTGCATTTCAGTCCTTAAGTGTTCTTTACACCAACTGTGTTAACGAATAGGAGTACTATTAAATCGGACATACCACTCGGCTCACATACTGTTTTTTGCCTCCTATATAGTAGTATGGAAGTAGGCATATTTGGATGCAGCGATTGACTTCTTGACCTGCTGACAGACTTGGTGATGGAAGAAGTTAAAGGATACACAAATAATTTCCTATTAAAGGTCAGTGAGGTCTTTATTCATACAATGGCCAGGAGCACATTAGGCAATAATTAAAGGCCTTTGCTTGTTTGGAAAAAGGGCACACACTCCTACAGTGAAGTAGCTGACAGTCATGTTAATGGTTATTAAAGTTGAGCTGATTAACTATCATTTAGGGGATGATGTGATTGAAACTGTGCTTTTGTAAACTTACGGTGATCACAGTTGGCTACAGCAAAGCCTTCAGCAAAATCCAGTATAGTGCTGATTCTCTGTTCAGCACACCAATGATGCAGATCTAATGATCGTTCTTCCAACTGGTTATGCCTTTGGAATACCTCCAAAATTCATGTGTCCTCATCCTTATCAGATGTCCTATTTCAAAAACATTTAAAGGAATAAATTAAATGTCCCTATTTAAAAGAATAGGTCACCTTGGATTGAAATTCTGCCATGGTTTCCTTGCACACCCAAATGACTTTATTTTTTGCATGAAAGCTTATAAGTAAGTTATACAGGTTAGAACAACATGAGGGTGAGTACATGATGACATAATCTTTATTTTTTGGGTCTAAGTGGGTGATCTTGGCCAGAATCAGCTAGGTCTATATTGCCTGGAGAAAGCTATTTATTAGCACTCATCATTCATCATGATCAGGTCAATGCCATATGACTGTCTTGGTCTCTGTGACATCCAAGGAAGCACACAAGGTTCATTTCACACTTTTAAGATCCTTCCAACAAAAGAATATATAGAGAGCCATGCCAAAAAACTAAATCTTTACCCCTTGGCCAGATAAAATATATTCATCCTTATATTCAAATAACACATTTTGTGCCTAATAGCCCAAATCAGAACACACATCTACATTGTAGTATAATGTCATCTGAGATGACAAAAATATAATTTGATGTTTCTACACGTTAAAGGAATAGCTCACCAAAAATGACAATTCTGTCATCATTTACTCACCCTCAATTTGTTCCAAACCTGTATGAATTTCTTTCTTCTGCTGAACACAAAGGAAGATATTTTGAAGAATGTTGGTAAGCAAACAGTTGTGGGGCTCCATTGACTTTACTATAGGAAAAAAAATACTAAGGAAGTCAATGGTGCCTTACAACTGTTTGGCTACCCATATTCTTCAAAATATCTTTCTTTGTGTTCAGCAGAAGAAAGAAATTCATACAGGTTTGGAACAACTTGAGTGTGAGAAAATGAACTATCGCTTTAAACATAACCTGCATCAGCCCAGCTAACACTTTGAATTCCTTAACACAAAAATACACAGACTGTATAGAGAAGAGACATTTATTGTAAATAAGTTTTGTGATGTGAACGGTACAACAGTGCTTAAACTTTCAACTTCCACATAGAAATGTTACATAGAATACATTGTTTAAAAAATGTACCTTATTAAATGTGATCCACGGGCAGTAGGATGTGACAACCCTGACAGCAACATAGTGACGGCACAGATCCGGCCCACATCTGGTCCGTGTAAAAAACACTTGTACCAGATGAGGGCCGGATCTGGGCCAGACTATGTTGCTGTCTGGGAAAGTGCTTACTGTTTCCCAGATGCTTTGTTTTGCATCATCAATACAGAGCACATTGATGTACACACAGTATTATGATAAAATTAATACTATATTGATACATTTTCAAATAAACCTGGATCACAAAATAACCCCTCAATAAATGAAACTCAGGTTTCTCAGTATAATTTGATCTTGTGCAGGAATTAGTTTGCCGGGTATCGTTGTAATCCTCAATGCTTTGTCTATGTGATTTACAATATAGACTACTGAACTGGACAACTTGGTCTGTTCAGCAACTACTATGCTACTACTTACAAATATCAAGTTATTGTGTAACTATTTTGGCTTTATGTGAAGAATATGACAATATCACATCATAAAAGAGAAGTATACCATCGGCATAGCTATAACCAGAATAAACAAATAATTAAATTAATTCAACGGTGGGTTTCTACTTGTCAAAAGTATTTGAGGTATTACTTTTCAAACTTCTATAAAATCGCATTTGTGTGTTTAAAATGAACCAGTTACAGATACAAATACACAAACTAACATCAATATCAACTGCAGTGGGATCATGGAGTTTTTTAGACATTAAATAAAGGGCATTATCTTTTCTTATAACATCTGCCTGTACGTTTCAATGTGTTTTCAGTCAGAATGCATTCATTCAACATCTAACCTTCATGATCACAGCATTAAAGTTGTTCTGCTAATATTCAGTCCTTTTGTGATGTATAATGTACAGCTGACTGCATCTGTTATGTACTAGTTCATCATGTCTCTAACTAAAAAGACCTTGTGCTTATGTCAAGTGATAACCTCTATGTGCTCTTTCTATGAATTCATCCGAGGCCAATCCCAATCCTCCATAAAACTGATAAAAGGAAACAAATGTATTAATTGGAACATAAAAACAAGACCTAGTGTCTGTTAATGAACAGCAAGGCACAATGAGAGGTGGAAACGGCAATCAGTAATTAGACTACCCCCTATGTAGGCTCAAAGTAACATGCGGTTTCATACATTTCAACACTGAAAGGTGAATTCAATAAACAGTTGTGGCAGATGCAAGGTGCAAAGATACTTATAGTTAGTAGAATGTCTAAAGTGGACCATCAAAATAAAATGTAATCGTCAAATGTGCAAATTGTGTTTACCACTAGTATTTTGGTCACATATTAGCATAACTCCTTAACTTGGGTGCTAAAACAATGCTAATAAATGAATCAGTGGGCGCAATAATTTATCTCCCGACTGTTAACAGATTATTTCACACATGCCTGATTTCTATATCACGATGGAGATTTCATATGTTAGACTAAATCCCTGGAATCCAGCTGTGAAGGTCTTTTTAGCTACATGGCGGATCTTGACGTTATCTGTGCTAATCCATTTCTGCGGTGGTCGGAGATTTCAATGGAAAAGATGTTCACTACGTGATTTAATTCCAAGAAATGTGCCCCCCGGTGAGTGATCCTGTAGTGCGCTCTGAGTCATGAGATGACCTGCAGTGAAACACTCAGGTTTAATAGATGTTGAGTGGACTCAGTGACTGACAGACCAGCGGCCATTATGTCAGTATCCTTAAGTACTGGTTTGTCGCAAGCTTTTTGGCAGTGACGCACATAGACAGTGTTCATTTGCAGGAGTGTTTTTCTGTCAGAGGGAATTCTTAGGAAAGCAGAGGCCAAAATTTGACACAATACTGATTTTGCTACAATGTTAAATATTTGCAGCAGTATTTTTATTTCTCGTCATAAATAATCAGCTATAAATTCTATTTGGAATCAAACTCTATTATCGGTAGATCTTGAAATGTTTTATTAATATGTGACTTGGGTGGTCACACTAGATATAAGAATTATTTTAGACCTGCAATGCATTTCAAACTGTTAATTTAAATTTTAAATTGTATTATTTAACACATAAAACAAAGGAGGTTTTTGTCGCTGACTTCCTGCTGCAGTGCTCCAACATTGTACAAATGATTAATTAAAGGGTTAGTTCACCCAAAAATAAAATTTCTTTCATTAATCACTCACCCTCATGTCGTTCCACACCCGTAAGACCTTTGTTCATCTTCGGAACACAAATTAAGATAGTTTTGATGAAATCTGGTGGCTCAGTGAGGCCTCCATTACTTGCAAGATAATTTCCTTTTTCAGATGCCAAGAAAGGTGCTAAAAATTGTTTTAAAACAGCTCATGAGACTACAGTGGTTCAACCTTAATGTTATGAAGCGACGAGAATACTTTTTGCGTGCCAAATGTAAAAAAAAAAAAAGACTTTATTCAACAATATCTAGTGATGGGCTATTTCAAAACACTGCTTCATGAAGCTTCACAAATCTTTTGTTTCGAATCAGTGGTTCGGAGCACGTATCAAACTGCCAAAGTCATGTGATTTCAGTAAACGAGGCTTTGTTACATGATAAGTGTTTCGAACTTTCAATGGTTCACCACTGGGGAGCGTGACTTTGGCAGTTTGATACATGCTCCAAACCACTGATTTCGAAACAAAAGATTCGTAAAGCTTCGAAGCTTCATGAAGCAGTGTTTTGAAATCGCCCATCACTAGATATTGTTGAATAAAGTCGTAATTTAGTTTTTTTGGGGCACAAAAAAGTATTCTCGTCTCTTCATAACATTAAGGTTGAACCACTGTAGTCACATGAACTGTTTTAAATATGTCTTTAGTAGCTTTCTGGCCATCTGAAAGTGTTAATGATCTTGCTGTCAATAGAGGCCTCACTGAGCCTTTGGATTTTATCAAAAATATCTTAACTTGTGTTCTGAAGATGAACGAAGGTCTTACGGTTGTGGAACGAAATGAGGGTGAGTAATTAATGACTGAATTGACAAGCCATGGCGCTGTCCCGCCACACAGAGTGAAAAATGCATCGCAGAGCAAAGAGGACACTGACAACAGATCGACAGGCAAGACAGAGCAGGTTACTTATGATATTAAACAAAGTCCCAGCTTTCAAATTGTGTAGTTTTTTAAAGAAATTCGAACAATAAAAACCGTTTTGTGGCTCTTTAATGTGTCGTGACAGATCGCTGTAATGCCTCAGATCAAGCGGCTCGTGAACCGATCATCTCTTCTTACTAGTTATTTTATAGCATCAAATGAATGTGATGTTTATAACTAAACATGTTTGAACATGAGAAGGAATGTTGTTTAAAACGCAGAAACATGTAAATACACACCATTTTTCAAGTTCAAGTCCACCGAGGTTGGACTTCGGCATTATGATTGGTTAGATCGCTTGTCAATCAAACTCCCGGCGAAGGGTCCATTTTCATTTTTGGGTGAACTAACCCTTTAACTGGTGTTATGCTTTGATGATATTTAAATGTGCTTTTTGAATACCACACATAAAATGCTGTTACTAGCTGACAGATATCACAGCACAATGTACGATGTTAATATGAAATTTTCTGAAATGATTTTTCACAGGTGTTTTAACCGTATTTTCAGTTACGCATTACATTGTGTTGTGTTTTCGGGTAAATGTCTGTAACTTTAACAGAAAAGGTACTGGCAACTGACTTTTAATCATTTTGCTTGATGATATTGAATGAATTCTTTATTGGCATTAAGAGAAATTAACCCCGTGTGTTATGTTAACTTTGACAGCCCTAATAATGATACATTCAAAATGTTCAAGTCCAGTGTCCAAACCAGGCAAGTAGCTTAACTTAAATTTAAAGTCTGTGCCACTAGCAACAGGTCAGTCTGTGACATTTAGATTCTCTAATGATCAAACATCACTATACGAATTTGCAGGCTAGAGTTTACCAAACTTAAAAAAAAAAAAAAAAGCATAATACGAACTTAATGTGACTGCCTCTTAAGTTTACTACTTCCGGTAAATACTGAGAATCAGTTTTCTACTTGCGAAATAAGAGAATGTGACACTGCAGAAAGCTGTGCTACTAGATATGTAAATTTCCATTTATTTTCAGTACAAGTTAGCCAGCTAATTTGCCAGCTCAATTAAGGTAAGATTAAATGACGTAGGTCAAAAACATTTTAAGTGCACTGAGATAAAGCCACTTGTTTCAGAGCAATTAAAGTTTATGTAACCCACATTATTCACAACCAGATACTTGGGATAATTTGGATGTAGGTGACAAAACGCTCAGTTTTCGAAATTGAATGCAGCCTTCTGCCCTTATGCTAATTGAAATGGCTCACATTATGATGCTAAAACAAAAGAAAATACTGAATCAGTTTTCAATACCAAAAATACTGGGAATGCAACAATGGCAGTGTTTTGACAATCTTGTTCTGTATCAGAATTAACCATTCATTTTTATCATATCTAACATTGAAAGATAATGAATGTCTATCATTAACCCTACAGCACTTCCTTTTTCAACAGTCTACAGTTGCACTAAAAGGCGTACAGTATGTGAACACATCAGAGGAAAAATGGCGAAACAGAAAGGGGGAAATGTGTATTTCAGAACACTGACAATCAACATTTTCTACTGAAATATGACAGCCGTAAACAATAGATTTGTTTATATTTTATGCATCTTTGTTTTTGAAGAAACACCATGTGCTTGCTGAAAAGCACAAGAGCTCTTAGATAATGAGTTTCCTCTTTTAGAAAGGCACAAGCCTAGTGTTTGTCAGGATATAGCGTGTTACATTGCTACAGGTGGCTTTTGGTGCACACGCTCTGGAAAGTCTCGATAGTTGAGATGAGGAGAACTAGAGATTGTCTTCACATTATCCTTAATCTTCCAGACAGATGTTCTGTGATTATCCGAGGAAGCTTTTGACGTTATACATCCTTGGTAACATTCTGTTATGTACAAGATTCTGAGAAAAACAATGTGTGTTTTGGATTTGAGCGACTTTCTCATAAACTGTTGAGATATCATGACTGTTTTCAGACCTAGAACGTTTGATTGCATTGATTGTTTCGGGTTTGAACATGTCCTCATCACTTTGACGGATGGCCTTGTGACAAACTCATCACTACAGGTTTTCATTTTTTCATTTCACAATTGTTCGTTGGCATTGTGACGGAATGGACACAGAAAGAGTTCCTTTGAGTAACGTTACGCTTTCCGTTTCAAATGAGGCTGAAGTCCAATGCATGCCTGTTCCATGCACAACCGCTCAAAGACAAACAGCACACATACAGCTATGCAGATCTCAAGCCAGACCATTCGGTCAATCCTTACAGTAGGACGGGGTCCTAATCCACACTTCTTCTTCCTCAATTAGGCTTCCTTTGTTATCCTCGTTCCACGCACCCACTCAGGCCTGGGCTCGATAAACCCGGTGTTGTGGCCCCATTCACACGGTCACCTCAGTCTTGCTGTTGGTGACAAAGTACGGATGTGGCGGCAGGTAGTGCTGGCTGTGGGCGGACGTCAGCTCGTTCACTTGCTCCACGGTGGCGCTGTGCTTCCTGGGGCCGTGCGTCTGCCGTCGACCTAGCGTTTCTGTCACCTCCCAGTTCTTCAGCATGCCGGGGTTGGCGATGGTGTTTGAGCCAAATGCCAGCGGGTGGGAACTGTGGACCTTGGTGCTTTTGGACTTGTGTCCATTCTGCTTTTGGCAGGGCAGCTCGGGGCTGTAAGGGTTGGTGGGCTCCTGCTCCAGACTCACCGAGTGCATGGGAAGAGTACCTTTCGCTGCCAGGTCGGCTAGGTGCCGTCTGTTAGTGTAGAAGTTTTCATTCGCTTTTTCAGCTGGAAAAGAGAGATAGAGCAAAAGCGAGGAAATTCAATAACACTTCATTAGTCAGATGCAAAAAAACAACCTGATTGCTGATTTGCTTCCATTTAATAAATCAAGGGTTATCACTTGTTTTTCCCAAATGAGCCATTTTTTCTCAGAAAATACTTGACCCAATTGTTTCCTCCCACAAACAACTAATAAAACTGAATGTTTTTGTAGAGGAATAGTGACATTCTGCTATTATTTACTGACCTCCACGTCATTCTGAAGAGTTTCACACATCTCTTTTTCACACAACAACATTTGCAAATAAACAAAAATACACACCTACGCTCAAAGTTTTGGGGTCAGATATATTTTTTTTTAAACAAATTAATAATTTTAATTAGAATCCTGAAAAAAATTTAATTCATTTAGGGGGTTACCATTATGCTGAAGAGTAGAGCCTGTGCTTCAGTCAATGATGAGCTGAGAAACACTGATGTTATGCTGCGTGTTGCTTTATTTAAAGGCAGTAACTTTGTCGCTTCTGATGCAGTGATAAGCTGTTTGCTAAGTACTTTAGCACATATATGTGTGCTATTGCTTAGGCAAGCTGCAAAGATTTGAGTTAAAGTCATGTTTTTAATTATTTCACTATTATATATTGTGTTTGCAGTTTTTTTTTTCAGTTGACTCAAATGAAATAAGTTCACAGTACTAACGCTGTATAAATACTAGTTTTTAAACTCAAACTGTTTGAAGCAATCGGTTTTCCAAATGAAATTAGTTCATTTCCATGGTAGTATTACGTAACATACTGTAAAAAAGGAAAGCTGTAAATTTAAGGTAGTGGGCTGTAAATTAACAGTACATTACTGGCAACCACAGCTGCCAGTAGATTACTGTTATTTTACAGCACAATTTTTTACAGTGCAGAAATATATTATATTTCTAAAAACATTGACATATCATACTGACCCCAAACATTTGAAAAGTAGTGTACATTTCTGTTTTATCCTCATACAAACCTATCACATGGCTAAAGAAGACTTGAAAATAGACCATGAGCTTTATGTATTTGGAACGACATTTCTTTCTTTTTGGATATGACAATGTTCATATGTTTGGTCTTGGCGGAATAGATCTGCTATGCTGCTGCTGCTTTTATTGCTGCTGCTGTAGCTGCTGTACAATATAGCACACAAGAATTATCCGTAGCAGATCTATACAGGTGGAGCTGGGGAAGGTGGAGGGTTTCTGAAAGCACGCTGCACTGCTAAGGCAAATGCTACCCATGTACTTGAAGGTTGAGCACGCAAGCTCATTGGCTACTGATACAGCAGGAACCAATCAGCTGTGTCCTAAAGATAATGATGTTATTACGAGCAGGTTGAGTTAAAGGACCTATTAGCCTGTGCCATCTAGAGTTTCATGACAGCACTTTGTATGTAGGTAATCATACATAGTGCACTATTAAAAACTTACAGAGCCCCGCACATGGCATAAAGGAAAAAATTTTATTGTGCGCACGATTTACTATTTCGTTCCCTCGATTTATAAATCATGCGCATGATTTATAAATCGAGGGAATGAAATAGTAAAACGTGCGCACGTTTTAGTAAATCGAGGGAACAAATTAGTAAATCGTGCGCATGATTTAGCCTACTATTTTTTTCCTGCATGTCATGTCCGGGGCTCCGTAAAAACTTAAATTTATTTACAAAAAAATAACTTGCAGATATCCAAGAGTGCTTCAAATATTTATAAGAAAAGCTGTTCATTTGCCATTGTGATTGGCAAACAAAGTAGTTAGACTGTTTGGCGCTGTCTGCAACATGGTAATGCTTTTCTTTTTGCCTGAGGTTTCTATTTGTTTCATGATTGAAGTAAATGTGTTTCTTTGCAAATTGGTCTGGATTGCTTCCATCATCAAATGGGAACATGCAGCTTTTTCCTCTTCCAGAAGATGGTTTGGGAAAGTATTTGTCTGGTGAAACTACTTTTTTGAACCTGTAGTTATTGTGCACTTAAAAAAAAAATCCCACAGTCACTTTGCAGCTATTACTGTAAATGTTATTTTGGACAATATGTGTTTACAGCCATATCAACACTGCATTCAAACAGTGACCAACAGTTGTAAATGTTGTTTGCTGCAAATATTTTCAACCAGTGCAAGTCGATCGCTGATGGCGTGAACTTGCTAAAACCAGATTAAACAAACGAGTATAAGCTATCCAAATATGTTTTCAGACGGTGTCACTAATCATTTCTTTTTCATAACGTGCATGCAATGTTGCTAACGGTGTATCGCCTTCTAACTCAGCCAGGCCTTAATTGGGACTGACTACACTCTGCTTGAAGTCCTTCTCATTTCAGCATGACATTTTAGACTTTTTAATTAAATATCCTTCAGGTGACCTTTTTAACAGCCTTGACACCCCAATGAGTCGCAGCAAACCACAGATCTAAACCTCGTACCAGGAAGCAGAGTGCAAAATAAGCCAGCCGGCCGAGAGAAGTGCTGATCTTTGACGCAACTCTTTCATTGACATCAATACGCAGAGATTAACGCACATCAGAGGAACTCAGACTCTTCAGCTCTCTGACTACTCCACGGCTTGCCATGTTGCTCGTCTCCTGGGTGTCTCTTGTTATAAACTGTCCTTTTTTGTTTTCCCAGTGATCGGTCTGCACAGACTGTACATCAGTGGATTAGCAACTGAGCAGTTTCATCTGTGGCTGAAAGTCTCAGACAAAGACTGTCATCACACGTCGCTGCTTCTGCTGGTTGTTTGTCCGCTGTTTGCTAGCTGTCATCTCACTGAAGTCTTTTCATAGACTTTACTCTGATGCCAGACTAATTGATGTGAAAAGTAACAAGTGACTATATTGCTACCCAATGTTACCACTGTTAAACTTATATTATTAATTATATTATTAATAATTATCACAAACTAGAAACTTCTAGAAACTTCTGGCAATTGTTTTCAGAGCAAGTTAGCATTGTCACTGGTGCCGTTATACACAGTTTCTAAAATAAATTAAAACACTTAGGACATGTTTCAAAATTAACAAATGAGTTGGTTCTCTTGGGTTGGACAATAATGACAGCAAATCCATTAGCCATTTGAGCTTGTCAATGTTTGCTAAAAAAAATGAAGTACCATGACAATGCATTGGGACAACTGTGCACTAAGTAAGTGACCCTAAATACTGATAGAGGACAGAGTTTATGTCAAGACCAGACCCCTACGATTCAGATCTAGACCAATATGAGACCGCCTAGCATCCAGGCTGCCAGCCCAACAAACAGATCTTAGACCAAGACCACATGATCAAGAACTGACAGAAATTACTAAAGGTGGCCATATTGAAGAGTCTCAAAAATGATGTCTTGTACTTTAGAGTAATGCAACAACAAGAAAAGAATGCCATGTTAAATATTTGATGACTTGCTGGGATTTACATACATTTATGGAAGCCAGATCTCATATAGACAAAATAGTGTTTTTCAAAATATAACATAAAAGAAAATGTGTTTATTTAAATGTGTGTTTTTTTTGTTGTTTTTTTCTTCAGAGGAGCACAGACTTTGATTAAACCCACATAGAGGCAGATTTCGGCACGACCGTCTTACCCACAGCCTTGAGCGAAGCGTACTTGTTGAGCTCCTTTCCAGGTTGAGATGGCTCATATGGGTGAGCTACAGGTACCTGTCCAAGTGCAGGGTATTGTGTCATGGCTTGCATCAGAGATGAACTAGGCCCCACACTGTTCATTTGGGCGCCCTCTAAATCAAAGAGACAAACATAGAAACGAATAACAGATATGAAAGCTAAATACCTTTTTTCCATTAATGTTTTCATTCTAAAATTAATGTGATATGTCCAGTGGCGTCATGCACCTATTTATTTATTCAACTTGATTGATTGATTGATTGATTGATTGATTGATTGATTGATTGATTGATTGATTGATTGATTGATTGATTGATTGAATGATTGATTGATTGAAAGGGAATCAGTGTCAGTCCTGGCTCATCTGGTGCTCAAAATGATATAAAACATGAATAAAGGCATAACAAACTTTTCACATCTTTGTAGTTTAGAGCAGGAAGTGTTAATCTGTTAATCCAGTGGTAAAGTTTTCATTCAGTGTGCAATGGGACCAAATCCAGACAAAATTAATACAAAATTGTATATATATACAGTACAGACCAAAAGTTTGGAACCACTAAGATTTGTAATGTTTTTAAAAGAAGTTTCGTCTGCTCACCAAGGCTACATTTATTTAATTAAAAATACAGTAAAAAACAGTAATATTGTGAAATATTATTACAATTTAAAATAACTGTGTACTATTTAAATATATTTGACAAAGTAATTTATTCCTGTGATGCAAAGCTGAATTTTCAGCATCATTACTCCAGTCTTCAGTGTCACATGATCCTTCAGGAATCATTCTAATATGCTGATTTGCTGCTCAATAAACATTTATGATTATTTTCAATGTTGAAAACAGTTGTGTACTTTTTTTTTGGGGGATTCCTTGATGAATAGAAAGTTCAAAAGAACAGCATTTATCTGAAATACAAAGCTTCTGTAGCATTATACACTACCGTTCAAAAGTTTGGGGTCAGTAAGAATTTTTATTTTTATTTTTTTGAAAAGAAATTAAAGAAATGAATACTTTTATTCAGCAAGGATGCATTAAATCAATCAAAAGTGGCAGTAAAGACATTTATAATGTTACAAAAGATTAGATTTCAGATAAACACTGTTCTTTTGAACTTTCTATTCATCAAATAATCCTGAAAAAAAATATTGTACACAAATATTTTGTACAATTGTACACATTAAATGTTTCTTGAGCAGCAGATCAGCATATTAGAATGATTTCTGAAGGATCATGTGACACTGAAGACTGGAGTAATGATGCTGAAAATTCAGCTTTGCATCACAGGAATAAATTACTTTGTCAAATATATTTAAATAGTACACAGTTATTTTAAATTGTAATAATATTTCACAATATTACTGTTTTTTACTGTATTTTTAATTAAATAAATGTAGCCTTGGAGAGCAGACGAAACTTCTTTTAAAAACATTAAAAATCTTAGTGGTTCCAAACTTTTGGTCTGTACTGTATATATATATATAGCACTGTGCGTCTTAGGTCACCATTAGATGTTGTTTCAGCAATGATATAATGACTATATATAATTATTTCTCAGTCTCTTTATTCGAATATTACCAGAAAATACAGGAAATTACACTTGAACAATAGCAGGAACCTGGCTCTCTTAAACCTAAACTGAATGGAAAAGTACTGGGAGGCCAAGAAAAATTTCAAAATATGAAGAGAAGTTTCTCAGGGTCTCTTCTTTGAAACTGGAAGAAGACCAGGAGGTCACACTAAATACTGATTTTTGCTTTTTTTTTTTTTTTTTTTACATTTTGTGTACATATTGTGTACAAGAGACCAGAAAACAAATATGTATGGTCATGTGTGTGTATATATATATATATATTTAAACTGTGTCTGAAAAAATTTATATTAATTATGTCAGATAACACTTAAGCAAAACATGGTCAGGTCAAAGTGTCTGAATAATTTTTGGTTCCAACTTTTAATCAATTTTACTGGTAGTACACTGTATGAAGATTTTTTGGGTATAATATGTCACAGTTTACTTTATTTTGCTATCCTCGCTTAAATAAATGAATTATAGTGAATAATTTTTGGTTTGTATATATATATATATATATATATATATTTAGAATGATTAATTACAATGCATTATAAAATATGTAAAATTTATGTATGTACACACCCACACACATTTTATAAATTAGTAATTGACAAATTTGACAAAAAGTGATGTGTGTTTGGAGTCGGTTTGTTGTACTGACAGATTTACACCAACGATGTGAGTGGGTGATTTTTTTCTGTTTTACCTACAATAACCAAACAACTTAATTATCAAAGAAGCCATTTTCTTAGAAGTAGCATTAAAAATCCACTTGAGGGGGCACATGCATCTGAATGACTATGACTCTTCTGGGTATTACTTATTGTTTGTGTGCGAGCATTACGCACATTATTCGGGAAGGCTAATCACTGTATGAGAATCTGTTGTTCACATTAACACCCTCAGAAATCTTTCTTCTCTTTTGTTGAAGCTCATAGCAGTTGGGATACCTCCCATCAGAGTCCCCTAAATTAACATTTAACAATATCTTAAGCTGCTTGAGGCCTGTTTCATCGACCCATCAACACAACTTGTGAGTTTTCTCTTTGGTGATTCACTCTCTACCCCCAGGAAGCAGATCATTAGTCATGGATTTCTGGAGCTCCAGCCAGGCTCTCCTGTGCTACTAATCGAATCCGTTTGAACTGCTAATGTCAAAACATGTTAATGCCAAAAGCACTGGCAAGCGATGGTCACAATGGAAAATTAATTGTTTATTTCACAAGTTTTCACACTTGATTACAGCAAAGACTTTAATATTGAGAGTCGCAGATGGTGTAAATCATAAATGCTATTCTAGAGATTGCTTTAGTAGACATCTGGCCAGCTGAAGGGGGGCGCAGGAGCATGGCAAATTGACTGGCCCTTTGCCGGCTGGCATGAGGGGCCAACCAGATGTTGTGGGTATTATTTCTAACCACTCTGATGAGTCGCATGAGACAGAGAATGTACAGCCAAACGCTGGAGAGGAATTAGGAAACAGTAGACCAGAATACTAGATGTAACAGGCACCATCCGTCCACTTGTTTAATTGTGAATTCTGCATGTGTTTGTGATGGACACTGTGCTCTGTGGCATTGCGCTACAATGTAATAGTGCTGCCTGATCTTTTTCTATTCTTCAGATGTGTTTTTGTTGTTGAACTCTCCTTGACCTGTTGTTGTCTTGGAAACCCCTTTTACGTCTATTTCTTCTAGCTGAATGGCTGTTCTCTTCAAGATTGTAGCATCTGTATCACAGGACTTACTGAAGGGCTCTTCCCTGAACACACTCTTCAGACACTAGTGGACTGAAGCCAAATAAAGATTTGTGTTTGTTCTGGGTTTTTTATACATATCAGATTCAAATATCATTATTCAAACTTTCAGTCTATGCTGTTTTCAGCTGATAAATGAACAGGACATTGTAATGCGCCTGCCATTCAATAAATCACAATAAACTTTGTGATTTGTTACTTTTGATATAAAACAAAGTCTCAGATTTCAAATTCTGTCCATTTTTTAATGAAATTCAAAGAATAAATACCGTTTTGCCACTCTTTAATGTGGCATGAAAGAATGCTGTAGATCTTCAGTTCAAGCGAATCGGCTGTTCATTATATACGTTGTTAAAGCATGAAAAGAAACATGAATTAACATCAGAAGGTATGTTTAAAGATACAGGTCAGCTTATTGAAATCTGTATCGTGACTCATGTAATCGTCACTCAATTAGTGTTTCAACCACGGAAAAACGTCAGTAAAACAGCTTGTAAACCATATGTCATGCACGTAATGTTACATTTACCTCAGAAAAGCCGATCAGTGACCATAAACTCGTTAGTCAGCTAGAAAAAATTACTCTAGAGTGGAGCATTATGCTAAATGTATGCATTTCTGAGACTTCTAAAAATATTCTGGTTTTAAAAATATACGTGAAAATAAATATAAGATTCAACAAAAAATAATTTTCATTACATTTACACATTTGGTAGACTTTTTGTCTACCAAATGTGTAAATGCTATACATTTTGTCACTTCATAAATTCCCTGTGAAAACAAATGACCTTGGCAATGCTAAAGCATCAGACTCTGTGAGTTGTTACTTATCACCACTGATCATATGAAGGCAACCAGAATAAATATAGTGGTTTAGGGATGACATCAAATCCCGGAAGACTAATTAACCAGTGGTTCCCTCGGGATTTTCCTGTGGGGTTTTATGAAGGGGTTTTTCAATGTATGAGTAAAATAAGGCCTGCGGTAAACATAACTTGATGATACTTGAAAGTTTTGATCTACAACGTAAATTTCACACAATTTCACACTAGATATTGTTGAATAAAGTCATTATTTTGTTTTTTTGGCACACAAAAAGTATTCTCGTTGCTTCGTAGCATTAAGTTTGAACCACTGTAGTCACATGAACTGTTTTAAATATGTCTTTAGTAGCTTTCTGGGCATTGAAAGTGTTAATTAGTGAATTATGGCAATGCAGGCCTCACTGAGCCATCGTATTTTATCAAAAATATCCTAATTTGTGTTCCGAAGACGAACGAAGGTTTACGGGTGTGGAACGACATGAGGGTGAGTAATAAATGAAAGAAATTTAATTTTTGGGTGAACTAACCCTTTAACAAAGAAGAAATGCCATTTTAGTGTTTAGTGACATATCTAAGGGACTTAATTAACTGTTTTAATATGTTTCATAAAATAATACTAATTTGTGTTCTGAAGATGAAGAAAGGTCTTACGGGTGTAGAACGACATGAGAGTAAGTAATTAATGACAGAATTTTCATTTTTGGGTGAACTAACCATTTAAAGGGTTTATTTTGAAGAGCCTTTTCTATAGTGATAATTACGAAACTGAGCAAATCACATCATATTTTGATTCATATAATCAATCACTACATCATTTGGAGGTTTAGCTCATAAAGGAAAGGACTGTAACCAGATAGTAAATATTCCCAGACAATTAGAATCAGTTTGACAGTTCAGACTTCATGCTCCTAAACATGAAGAACCCATAAATGCATCAGTTAATATGCTTATAAACCAGGTGTGCAGAATATCTAATTAAATGTGAGGAAATTAATTACACTGTGATCCATAATCTCTTAGGCAGTAAGATTAATTCCAGTTCTATAATCAAAAAGGGGATGAGAATAAGTCATTATGCAGTGGAACTGTAATAAAGGCAGGGTAGAAGGTCCCTTTGCAGAAAATGAAATGCCTGTCCTGCAGTTCCTGAATGATTATTGAGTGTCTCCAGAATCAATCCTTCAAACGCTGAGCTTAACCTAAAGCAACCTGCTTCTTCACACCTAACTTCTAAAAATGCTGTTTCTGCGGACTCTGTCCTGAGTTTCTATAACTCGATTGTGGCATCCATTAGGTCTGATAGAGCAGCTGTAGGCTTGGTGGCAGGTAATGGTTTTTCATATCCGCTGACAGTGACGAATTTTCTTTTTGACAAGGTCATTAGTCAAACAGAGTATGATACTACCTCCTGCTTATTAGTATTGATACAGAGAGACACTTGTGGCATTATACAGGACACAATGCTGATTTACAATTGATTCCCAATATTTCCATTAACCCTGAGATGCATGCTTCATATTTGGCCTTGAGCTGGGCGATATGGCTAAAAGTATTCTATTAATTTAAAGGAAATGCATTCCACAGGTTTGTTAGACTTCAAGAATGAATGTAAACAAAACTGAACTGACAAAAATAGCTTGAATACAAGTTGCTTTGGATAAAAGTGTTTGCCAAGTTTGTTTGTTTCTACGTAGCTATCTTTTATATCTTATTTATCACCCAGCCCAAATTAGGCCTCTCGCCTTTCACAGACATGCCGTAAGTCTGTGTTTCATCACACAGGTGTTCCAGTATTGCCAAGCATTGATTAGCAGTGTGTTTATCCGATATGCAGCATGTAAGAAGCATAGAGACAGTTTCTAATGTCACATATTTACTGTGGTAAATGAATAATTCCCTCCTGTATCTAAATCACATATTTAACCAGCTTGAAAAAAAGCACCAGAAGGTGGAAAGGAAATGTTTCCTATCTTTCAGATAATTGGATTGCCTCACTGCTCAAACAGTACAATCACAAACCCATGAAAAGACGCACAAGAGACGACATGGGTTTGGGAATAAGTAGCCTCTGATTCCTCATCTGTAGAGAGCTTTAATTTCTTTGGCCTTCTTTGTAGCGTTGCCATGCAACCTCCAATCCAGTAATGAGTAGGCTTGATTTAGGATGCCACAAGGACAGCGGTTCATCTTTCACAATTGTCTGGTCCCTCGTTTGGGTGGATACAGTAGAAAGTAAATCTTTTATGGAGGACAATCATTCCATGCAAAGATGATGAAACACGCATACTGCACAAAATCATTTTCTTTAAGCAGTATTTTTGTCTTCTTTATAAGGGGGAAAAAATATGCATGTGAACCACCATGGGTTTCTAGAAAAGTTTCCAGCCAGCGCCAGAATTTTTATCATATTCACAAAACTTTCATGACCCCCAGAACTTAATTCTAGCTTCATTCTTTCTTTTTTATTAACACTTGAATGTGGGTACATTTCATAAAAAAATTATCAATAAAAAAACAAACAACAAAAAAAAAACATTTTGAACAAAAAGCTGAGAAAATTGTGTTTTTATCGAAGACTTTGTCTGGATCGGATTCAGAACGATGATCAAAATATCCATCAAGTCCATCAACACCCCCAAAGCTTCACAGTCCTGTTGCTCGTCCTGGGTCGACAATTCGTTCAATAATGTTAGGCAGTTTTGATTTATATGCTGTTTAATGTTTGATGATCGTGTTAGCTTAAGCCCAGAACACACCAAGCCGATGCCGAAGAACTAATGGCGAAGAAAGCAGACTGAGGGGTTGGCTCACGTCGGCAGCGTCTGGGTGCAAAGTTGCCCTGAAACACCAAACCGACGCTCGACACCCGACGGCCAAGTAGCACGTCCCTTCTGCGCCTGCGTAAGAAGAAATGCCTTTTCGTACCAGCAGGTGGCAGTAGCTGAACAACCAATCAGAATGATCAGGTGGCCCGACTGACCGACGAGCTCCAACGCCGATTCAACATGTCGAATCAACTTCAGCCGATGGTGCGGAACAAACGGAGAAAACTTAGTCAGCCATCGAACAAAAACTGCCCGACTGCCGACCGTCGGCTTGGTGTGTTCCAGGCTTAACATGTGCATAAGCAATGTTTCAATAGGCCTTTTTCACAAGAATCGGAAATCACGTGACGCAGGGTAAAGTTAGTTCCGCTATGCGTCTACGGCTATTAGATTGATATGCTCTTTTCTCATATATCGCTTCTTACCTTTTCTGTTTTGTAAGTCGCTTTTGTATAATCTACAAAGAAATTATTTTCTACTGGTTTGTAGCTTATACGGCCACTCAGACCGTTGCTCGAATTTACCGGCAGGTGGATTTATATTACCAGCTGTCATACAGTAAAGGCTACAGCTACTCATTCAGCAATTTCCCCGATCGCATCACGTACGACGAACATTATTTATATAATTTATTCATTAAAAAAAAAAAAAAACTCCCAATATATACTTTAATGGGGGATATAAAATCGTGAGATACATAATATTGTCGTGAGTTTAATACGTTTTAAAAATATATAGCATGTAATCTCATATGGCATCACATCCCACATTCAAGCATATGTTATAACTAATCCTGATCTATTAAAATGATTAAACTAAGACATAATTAATTTCCAACACCACACTGTACACAACTATCAGCCTTTGCATTAATGTTGCAACAGCACAATACTGTGCATAATACACACTTTAAGATGATGACGACAAGAAAATGAGTGAGAGACTGAAGTGTTTATATCCAGAAATATCAGGGTGCGAGCGGTCCTGTTTTATGAATCAGAAGATCAGGCTTGCGTGATAAGGGAGCTTCCAGCTGATCACTACCCCAGCACGTCGCTAAAAACACTCTATACATCCAAATGTGCATACTATCCACCCTAAATAGCACTGAATATTACTAACGTCACATAGACTACTATTTAGGATGGATAGTGTGCACGTTTAGACGCAGGCGCTGTCTTTACAGCACATTAAGCGCGATAATGCACAGCCGCGACAAACAGACACAAAGAATATAACCAGTTTAACCGCCATCACTTCGAATTATTTATTAAATTTAGCTCTTAATGAGAGCTCTGTAGTCTCACCAATAATTCACCAAGACCGTTCAAACATTTTCACGACATTTTAATTCGTAAAACGACTTCGATTCCCGAGCTGGTTCTGATCGAGGCTATCTATCACTGTAACCGTAAAAAACTTTTACACTGCGTGGATCGTTCCGGAAGCCAAAAACCCGGAAGTGTGAAATTGGCCTATCGCTTGTTTCTGCTTCTTTTTCACTGGTTTTTGGATGTAGAGATTATGTACTCTTTCAGAAGATGCGTAATAGCGCCCCCTACCATATAACAGTGTAAAGCCCAAAGTCGTTTTACGCGTACCCACACAGTCGAGCACACAACCTTCTAAAGCATACTTCATTCGACTCGTACACATACACAGGCATTCAATGCATGGGCAGTTTTACAACGAGTTACAACCCATGTAAATATATTTGTATTCTTTCATGCTAGAGTTGTACAAATGAGGGTACTTTCTAACCTCTTTGCACAATCTTTCATCTATGTAGGCCTCCACTGTCGCAGTAGCTTGCATGAGCTCCGGTCTGTTCTGTTCATGCAGTTTTTCTTCCACAGAAGAAAGTCAGTAAGTTATGTTATTGCTTTTGGTGTTTGGCTCAAAAATAGGTTTTAAAGCATCCATGGCCAAAGATATCAATTGCCATGGAGATGAATAGGAATGCTAACGGATCACTCTCTCCAGGTAATTTAGACCTCCTCAGGAGCTAAACAGAAAACAAAGCTGCTTGTATTTGGCTAAAAATAGATTTTCAAGTGACAAAACTATAAATGCTGGACTGGCAGAAATTGCTATAATTTGTGAGCGGTTCAGAGAGAGAGAAAGCGAGTGGCCGTTTATCTGCGAGGAGATGTCAGCTATGCGTGAGATGTCACCCAGCTTTGGGTTCTCATCGTTTCGCTCTGCCAAGATGTCTGATTGGAATTTAGCCCATTTTTGAAGAGAGCCCTTAATGAATATGCCAGTTTTAGTTATGTTACATGCGCAGTTCGATTCCCTCCTGGACTGTGATTCAGAAGCCTTATCTTACACCGCTAATAAATGGCCGAGGTCAGCTTTGGGGGGGAAAAATGCATGAGACATTTTCGTCAATACCTAATGGAAAAACATGCTTCGGTGCATATTGCAATAAGAGAAACATTGCCCCAAGGAGATATGGTAGTAAGGCCAGTGCTGAATTCTTCATGAAAAAAACAATAATCAATATACCTGCATTTCTCCAATAAATAATACATCTAATATTACCACAAACATCTTTAGATCACAGGTTTTTGGACATAAATAGGGACTTAAATTATTATGCATTGCAACTGCACACACAAATTCAGATTCATATAAAAATCATGAGTTTGTTAGTGTTTATAATCAGCATACTTTGTGAATTTATGGCATATTTTAATTCCTCCTTTAATTTTGCATCTGGAATGTACTTGAAGTGCATTTCACAGCACAAACAGGGAGACCAAAAGTAAAAGTTCAAGAACATCAAAAGAACTTTTTTTTTTGTTGTTAAATCCAACTCCAGTATTTGTGATCTCAAGTTTTAGTTTGAAGAAGCCCACTTAATGCTGTATCTCAATGATAAAAAGAGATAATGAATACAGAAATTGGGCTAATTACAGCCTTATTTCCCACTGGTCAAAAACAGATATCAGCCAAGCTAATTACTTTAGAGAGGGGCATGAAAGTACATGATGTGTCTGATAAAAACAGTCTTAACCAAATAATATGAAGAGACACATTTAACATATCAGAAATGTCCTCAATGTAGCTGTAAGACGCCAATAATTAAGATTCTTAGCTCATATCTTTTTAATGGAGACGTCAACAAAATGTTATCAATGATAAAGTTGGCTGAGTGAGATGAAAAGGGGCTTTTTGTGTCCTTTTTGAAACCTCTATTAACTGTAATACCATTAAAAAAGGGAAAAATATCACTGATATGGTTTGTAAGGGTGAGTAAATAATAACTAAATTTAAATTTTTCAGTGAACTATTCCTTCAAAGAAGAAGGACACAAAAGACCTGCTCATTTGAGCCAAAGTGAGTCAAAAACAGACACAGATAGTCTGCAAGGCCTCATTAAAAATGCAATAGAGTATTTTGGGATCTAAACACAATAGTGGCATGGGAAGGGCACAGACAATGTAACTCTAAGATAACTTTGGAACCGGCCTGAAAGCTGGAACAGAAATAATGGATTTATCATCATTCTACTACATTCCATGAGCCTTTCATATGAAAGTATGTGGATATCTTGCTATGGTACGTGTATATATGTAAGGGTAATTTAAAAGGCTGGCTGGTGTCTGTCTGTGGTTCCTCTAATTTCAGCTGTGTAATGACCTTCAGCCTCTCCTGTTACAGATGACAAGCTAGCTGTCAAATGTCTTCCCTAAAATAAATCTACATTTTGTAACACATTTTCCAGAGTAAATTTTTTTTTTTTTACTGGCAGCATCAGCTTAATCTGTATTTTTTACTTTTTTTTCAGTAAAAATACATACATCTTTTAAAAAAAATGTACTTAAGCACAACTGTATAAGAGTTTTTTCTACTCAATTGGCAAATCAAGTTTTTGTTGTTGTTGTTGTTTTAAGTATTAGCCTAACAATAGTTGTTAAATTTATCTTAAGCATGTACTGGAAAACCAGACAAAAATGCTGCTTAGATACTTCACCCAAAACTTAAAGTACCGTCATCATTTACTCACTCTCATGTCGTTCCAAAACTCAACATTCCAATGAATTTATTTCTTCTGTGAAACACAAAAGAAGATCATTTGAAGAATGCTGGTAACCAAACAGTTCTGGTGACTACTGACTCATTATATGAATAAATAAAACATAGAGACATTTCTCAAAATCACTTCTTTCATGTTCCACAGAAGAAAGAAATCATATTGGTTTGTAACAACATAAGGGGTAAACAATAAGAAAATTTTAAAATAAATTCAATTTTTTTTAAGATTCTTAACCTTGTAACAGCT
>RJVU01026577.1:7367642-7611178 GCA_003731715.1 Anabarilius grahami
TTTTTTTTTTTTTTTTTTTTTTTTTTTTTTTTTAATTAAAGGAGAAAATATTGTACTGCATTTTCTTGCTTTAAGCAGAAATCTAGCAAAGCTGGAAAGTTTGTTTCAAAATTATCATTTTATTATTATTATTATTATTTGCCAATTAACAACTACATTCTCTGACATGCATTCTCTTACAGGTGGAGTAAGTAGTTTTTCAAAAACGCTGTTGGACATTGTTCATATTTGAAATCAACCCAAACAAACCCACCCCTCTCTTCATTTCTCTGCCTCCAAAACTCACACTCCAATCCCAACCACCCTGCTCCGAGTCAGTCTCGAACCCCGTCCCGTCCGCTGCTGGCATGCGAGGGGAGTGCACTAACAAATGACTCTAAACGCCTCATTCTCTAGCAGTCGTCAGTGTGCAGTGGTTTACCTGCACAACTCTCACTATCTGGCCACTGTTACACACGCAATGCGAGAGTGGATGTCTGTTTATCACAGCTGACACGCAACAAAATGCTTCACAAAAAATGAAGCGCATATGATGAATGAACGACAAGGAAGCACAAAAAATAAATGTACAGTACACAAGAGTAAATACAAACAAGTGTTCGTCGTTGGTCGCCAACAGCACAGCAGCTCCAGACAATCAATGACACTCAAACCCAGCGTTACTCACATGTGAAGCAGAATCAAAGCAGCCTCCACGTCTGTTTTCAGGCCTTCCCACTTAGCTTTCTCCAGCTTTGGAAAACTTTTCTAATATTAACACAGGTCCTAAAGCGATTGCCCAGTCATAAACCTTCATTCCAGTAATATTCTTTTGAGCTCTTTTGTATTGCGTCTCATCTCTCTTTCTGCAGTTTTTTTTTAAATATATATATCAATCTCCCCCTTGCTCGTTTTGTCTCCTTGACCGTCATATGCCCCCTAATGCTGTTTGGCTACACATTTGTGTCAGCCTGACTAACTTCAAAACAGTGTTTTTTGTAAAATTACTTACCCCGCCTTTAAGACAAGTTTTAATATTTAAAGTTTAAAGTTTTGTTTCTCAAGTAAATTTATCTTGTTTTAAGGATGCATAGGTTGTGAAACCAAGACAGAAATGTTGATCAATAAAACGATTTCTGCAGTGTGCAAGTACTTACTTTTCAAAAAGAAAAAAAAAGGATTGCAAAATATCCACAGAAGCCTGTGTAAAAGCTTTTTCAGTGTACTGAACAGTGGAAATGTGGTTCAATCTTCACCACCACTATATCATAATGAAGGCTTTGTGCACCTACACTGTGTTGTTAGGTCTTTCTTAAATTCGCTGTAGCCATTTCTGTCAAGCATGAATACCCTTCCCATTCCTTGTTTGGTACTTTTTTAAAAGCGTAGCATGTGATTCAACAGCATAATGCCAGTAGAAAACAAGACAAGCTATGACTTTGATTTCTTCCTGATCTGCCATTACATGACTCATTACGCACTCCACACAACTCCACACGTGGGCAGCCATCTTAAATTTGGAAACCCACGTCTGCATATTCATCTCTCCCCAGGAAATTTGGATGTTGTGCTGTCAGTGGTCCATTGGTTTAGGATAAGTATGCCACATATGGGCACGGACCCCAATATGCCTCATAGACTCAAACATGGATGTGAACTGCACTTCCCACCACATCATCTGACATCTGATATAATGAACAAAGACCTCACGTCTTATTTGTTTTTCAGACACTTGAGAAAAACATTAGATGACACTATTTTCTAAAGCTTTAAAGGTTCCCTGCTTTGTGGCAGACAGGCTGACGAGACCTCAAACTGTAGCCTTACAAGCCTCAAGTTGTTTTTATTTCTCTGGTTTTCATCGCCAGTGCTGTGCTCTGTTCAGAGAAAGAAATGCCAGTAAACAGGGTAAATAATAGAGTATTTGGTGAATACCAATAAGACTGTGAGCATATCTCCTGCAACTCTTTGGTAATCTTCCCTTGTGGCAGCCTTGGCATACATGTTTCATCTTCTGAATTTTTAGCCTGTCTTTTGCCATTTTTCATGGTCCTCTTCAACATCTTTGTGTATACCAGCAGAACAATGTATCCACCGCAGAGGGCTCAAGGATCTTAACTTAACTTAACCTAACTTTCTGCCATGGCTTTGAAGACAGGTTGATATGTTAAAGTCTCAGGCCACAATAAATGTAAACATTCTTATGTTGCAAACAAATGCAAATTTCAGAATTAATTTTCTGTTGAATTCTGCCTGTACTGCATCATTAGTGGTAATGCCTCATGTGGTTATTATCCATAAATATTCAATATCCCCTCAGCCTCAAATTCAATAAATATTAATGGACAGAGATCGGCACAGCATTACCCATTACCCACCTTCAAATATTCCCAAAGTTATTAGTAATACTGTTTGCTCCTCCGCAGAAAATGGCTTCACATTGTACTGATGCAGCCTTGAGAGACAGACAGAATAAGATTGGGGGGGGGGGCGAAATGGATAACAGCAGAAACATGTTATTTGATTTTCAATGAGCCACGCCGCAGTGACCAGAGGGCATAACATGGGAATACAAAATGTGAGACATAGTATGCTACATGAAACTAAAGGAGCAATACCTTTAAAATGCTAAAAACAACTGCCTTGTAGATTTAGATACGAGTTTACAGTTTATTTACAGATGATATTTGTTTTGATGTTTTGCATTAAACTGAGTTTTTAAGTGTGGCTTGAGTGTTCAAATCATTTTGGGGCCACATCATTTAAGTGCCATAAAATGGTTGTTTCACTTAATGGTGAGCTCACAGATAATTTTTCCTTAATGAAGAAAAATGCATTATGCATTTGTAAATCTAGTGTTGTGTTTGGAGAAAAAGCCATTTAAGGTCATTTTTTGCGCTATTTATAACTGTCTGTCGCATTTACCATTGTTCTGCAATTTTTCACGGATGAAATCCAGTCATTTCCATAGGAGTCCACAAATTTGGGAATTTCAGGAGGTCAAAGTTTTCCCCATGCAGATTGTGTTCAAGCTGATCACAGATTCACCACGTTGACCAACAAGAAGTTGTTTGGTTTGAAAGTGACTTCTGTCTGAGCCGAGCTTCATAGATTGCTACACTATTTACAATAGACAAAGGATATTTTTGGCTGCAAAATCCCACCAAAATTTCACTAATGTGACTGCACCTTTATGCCATAGCCATCTCCAAAGTGGCCAATGCGGCTGTTCACATTTATACTTCTGCGTCATATACAGCCAATCCACTAGGTGGCGGTGCAGACTATAAGAGCAAAGTTTGTTTACACCAAGGCTGTGTCTGAAATCTTATACTTTCTTGAGTATTTTGAATAAGTAATTACTTTGCAACCACTAAAAAGTACTTTCTATAAAGTATGAAAGTATGCTATGAATATAATCGGACGTACTACATTCGCCATGTTGTCATTATCATGTGATCTATTAGCATAAGTTGCGTCACTTCACTGCCATTCACAAATCCTCTCCTGTGGACTCATGGGATAATAAAGAGTCCATCATATATGCACTTCAGAATCTCACCAGAAGATGTAGTTCATCTGGGTACTTTTTTGCGACATATTTATTTTGTCACATACAGTTTTTCACTTATTATATATAGTAGGGAAGTATGCAAATTTGGACGAAGCCCAAGTGTACACACAAGTCCTGAAAAGTGAAGCCAAAGCATTGCAATCGCCCCCTGGTGGCTGGCTGCAGTATAGGTCATAAACCCCACCCTCTCCATATATTCGAATGAACGCTAGCTAGAAAATCCAACACTTCAAATAATTTTTTTCCAAAGATGGTTTCTGTCATTAGGTTGTACTTATCACGCAGACATATGTTCAAAGTGTTTGTTTTCACAGTAAGTTTGGTATCATGATTGACAGCTGTGCTTGTGATTGAGTCTGCGGGAGCGGATCACTACTGCGCAGACTCTGGCTCTGAATGACGTAATCTGAAACAACCGTTTCAGGGGTATTTTGGCTTCCTACAGTGGAAGGAAGCAGAGGAGCGTTGTCCATCTTTTTTTACAGCCTATGGTTGACACAGTGAACATTTAGTGAAGCAATGTTAATCACTTGACGACAATATCAACACAATTCCTACTTCATTCTCCATAGTGTTTTTGTGCGTCTTTCACAATGGGTAACTTTGTACTCACTATAATGGATTGACAAAGTAAATAAACACTAACCACATGCAACACACTGAAAAAAATCTCAAAATCAGCATACATTAATAAACTCCTCAAGTTTATCTGTTCTGAGCTGCCACACTCTCTAAATGCTAAACATAGTAATAACCTGATTTTTTTCTCTCTCAGTAAACGCTTCAAACACTCAGTCCAGAAACTCTGGAAGATGAAATGCCCTCCAGACTAAATTCTGCCACAGAAGAATGTAGACCAATAAAAAAAAAAAAGTGAAGTGGACCCATTTCTTACAGCAGTGCCATAAAATCCAGATTGGAGTGACCCATTTCAGGAGTGTATTTCACCACTGGGCTTACATTTTGACTGAGAGGAAGTGGTCTGACAGCCACTCAATGACATGGTTTTTAAGTTGAGAGGAAATACTTTTCCCCTGCTTGACCACCTGTGGTAAAAAGAGGCCATGCTATCGTAAGTGCTCCAGTTGCGGTGGGAGGTTTGTGCCATGGACAAATGATAGGAACAAGTAGCACTCATGTGACAGTCACCTGTCAGTCTCCAGTACAGCAGGGGGACAGAACGTTGACACCGTTACACCTGGAGAAATGCTTGAAGAAAAGCACAGCCAGACCATAACGGACAAAGAGCTCTTTTTTTGTTTTGCTTTATTTAACATTACGTTACTTTAATTGTTTGGAGTCAGAGTAATCGTTGTGAAATTGGGCTCTTTGAAATGACATTCTTTGAAATGCCATTTCTTAAGATGCTATTTTTTTCTGATGATGCTGTCTTGTTTACAGACAAATCTGCATTGATTTGGACTTTGAATGTCCTTCTGTCATTCTAACCGTGCTGTTCAAACACAAAGTGAAGAATGATTTTCATGCTGTTTATGACTGCTCTGCGCTTGCATAACAATAACAGCTCTTGTAGGGTGCCATTATGCTACCAGAATACATTTGGACAAATACTGGAAAATGTACACATCAATAATCCACATTTGAAAAGCAATAAAAAAATAAAAAAATATATGCCTACAAAGAGCCTACTGAGCTGTTCAATGGGTGATTATTCACTTTTTTAGTTCCGCTTGAAATCAAAACCATTAAGAGTCACAGAGGAAGTCAACCTACATAATTATTCTGCAATGGCAGAATAGTCCTATTGAGCTATGGGAAATTATTAAGAAATATTGATTCAACTTTTTATCTCGAAGCCACTCCCCCCGGACAGCAAGCCAAATACGCATAACTTTATTTAATTATATGTAAATGTGAACTCATGAAGTAAAATAAGATAATTCATTAATAAAATGTGGAAACACTCTTTGCTTTTTTGTGTAATGTTCCTGTTCCATATGCAGCGCTCAGTATATAGTTGTACAGTACAGTATAATAATCTGCAATAAATTAGTTGTGGGAACAAATTCTTAATTCATGGCCACCATATCTATATTTTCTTCCGTATGTCGTGTGTGGCTCCGTACCAAACAAACTGATAGTAAAAGACTGAAATGACCAGGGATTTTGTTAGAAATAAACTAAAAAGATCCTCTTTTCTAACCAGCCGCACTTTGGCTTCGACAGAAGGATATGCAGAGCTGTAGGTGCTACACATCATCCATTATTTCAAAGCCAAGTTTCTGAACACAGAATAGGCAATGTTGACGTGTAAACGTAGGTGGTCTTATGTTAATTTTTTTGTGATTCTGACAGATTTTAGAATGAGTCATTTTTGCATCTTAGTTTCAAACAAATCTTAAACGATCAAATTGGATTCCCAATGATGTGACCCCTTTAACATGAAGTGGGCAACTGCTCCTCTGCAATCATCTATGGCCGTTTTCAGCTCAAGCTGTGGGTGTGTTTGACTGATGGTGGGATGTATGAAGGTCTGAAGCAATCCACCCCCTATTGTGACACAGCTCTCAAAGAGCCAATTTGGGCCCGATGAAAAAGAAGCCTTTCTCAGCTCTCATCTTTTCAACAGTTGCTTTAGCAGTGTGAGCTCCATGCACCCTCTGACGAGCCAGACGCGCGATTCATGTCACAGCTCCAATCGGGGATTATTTATATGTTTTGCTTGTTTTTGATGGTATGCAGTTTTTTTCTAATTATAATGTGTTAACTTAGAGCCTATGCGATCTGAGAAGTCCACACCATTGCTTGCCAGTCATCGCAGCCTTCCTCGGATGCCGCTGATTTACATAGCCACCAACCTGTCAGCACGTCGACTGGCAGGAAATTAACTGATAATTATTCGGGGGAGGGGGGGTGCATTAGAGGGAAGAGGGAACTCTGTTTAAGATGCGATAATTGATCTGACTGCCTGGGCTCTACCCGTCCTTGCCTAAATTCATTAAAATCAATAACAGTAATTTCAGCTGCGCACTCAAACCATCCCCTGATATATCTCAGTCACCGCACAGCACCATTGCAAGAGGCTACAATCACGAATCTGCTATGAAGAGCATCTGTAGAATTTTAAGAATTAAATGGCCACTCATTTCTCAGCAATGTTCATTTTACTGCATTACAAAAAAATTACTGTGGTATAGTGAAGGTGTCAAGTACTTTTAATATACAATGGAGTCCAAAAGTCTTGAGACTACTAGCAAAAATGCTTGCTTTTTGCAAATTATTATTTTTTTCTTCATTATAAACTATTGTCACGTCTAGTTTTGGTTTTATGTTGGGCGTCGGGAGCCGTCCATAGAGAGGGGGATTCTGTCACGTCTAGTTTTGGTTTTGTTTCATGTTCATGTTTTATTTTGAAGTTCAGTCAAGTCTCATTGTTATGTTCCTGGTTTGCCATGTGCTCCCATGTCATGAAATTCCCTTGTCCTCATGTGATCATGTCATGTGTTTCCCTAGTCTCATGTGTTATGTTGTCACTAGGCTTGTTCGACTTCCTGTGGCACCACAAAGATCAGCTGCCGCCTAGTCTCACGTAGCCAGACCTTCAGACTGATGGCAGAAGGTCTGGACTCTATCGCAGCTTTTTTTGCCAAGGACCACCCAGAGGCCGTTTGACTGACATGTAATGCAACCAATCACAGTTTGTTTGTTTAGTTCTGTGTCATGTTTAGGGGCGTGAAAATGTAAATTTGATGTCCGTACAATAACAAACCGGTATCCATCTAATAAATTATTAATTCAAGAACGTTCGTTGTCACAGTTGTAAACATGACGGCTTTCTTCTTCCAAGAGGGGGTTTGGCGTCATACCATTTGTTTCCAGGTGGACCGTTAAAGAACAGGACACACACGTCTCCCGGACATCCTGTAGAATTCAATCAACCAGACATCGAAACTCCTGAAACTCCTCCCCCACCTGCAACTGGCAGATCTCGAACAAGCCTATTGGTTTATTGGTTTGACTGTGCACAGGTGTGTCTCGTCAAGTCATTAGTGTCTGTGTATTTAAGCCCTCATGTTTGAACTGAAAACTGAACTGAAAATGAATATAAAATCAAAAGCCTGTTTATTCACAGGTTTAAATAAAATTTCTAATTCCTTAGAAATTGGCTGGTTTCTGCCACCAAATAAAAACAATAACCAGAATTGTGATTTTTTTTATCTCACAATTCTGATTTTTAACTGTGAGTTATAAAGTCAGAATCTCGCATTTGCGAGTTTATATCTCACAATTCAGAGAAAAAAGTCCAAATTGTGTGATAAAAAGTCCCAATTATCTTTTTTTATTTTTATTTTATTCAATTTTTGTATTATTCCATGGCTGAAACAAGCTTCCGTCGATCTCAGGTAGGGAAGCATTGATTTTAGGGTGCGTTCACACTTGTAGTTCGGTTTATTTGGTCCGGACCAAAAAAGAAAAACTTTTCACAACCTGATTGGTCGGATTTTATGACGTATTGCCTATTTTGAGACAGAACTTACCGAACATCCAAAATAACGCTGTGTGCTGAGGTAAATGCGCTCGTTGTGTGTGCGTAGCCTGCATGCGATGGTATTTTGGCCAGCTGGGGACTCGTGAAGGGCTTATAAAATGTGTAAAGGAGTCAAAACAGCGGCGGGAATCCATCCGTCAAATGCACAGCATAAAAACGTTATATTTATTTTGAGATCTGCAAAAGTTTACAATTAACAATTGTTTTTAAATTATTAGTGTTTTTAAAGAGGTAGTCATATATATATATATATATATAGTGTATCCCTAGTCTCAGACTTTTAGTGTTTGAAAAACCACTGCCCCCTTTGTAACACATTTTTGGCAAATATTTAGGAAACAAAGTTTGTGATATAGTGAAACTATGTGACGAGTGTCTGGCATATTATGACTGATATGTGGACAAATTTGTAAGCAGGTCATTATTTCCTATCGTGCTAAATGGCCAATCACTTGCAACATTTATGCATCTGGCATAACATACATCTGATCCAATTATGATGCTTTATTTTGCCATATTTTTTTCAGTTGTACTATTTCACAGGGAAGAAAAACAATGGTCAGCAAAATCTCTCACCATCTCCATGGAAACAAGCTGTGCAGCAAACCAGGTAAAGCTGTCTGTGTAACTAAACCACAGCTGAACTCAAGGACTTTTGACAGGAATATTCACTCCTAGTAAAAAAAATTCTTCTGTTGTGGTTTCTCTACTGTAAGCACAGAGAAGGCTCAGCATTATCATAATATAGATTCATCAGCTATGATTTTTAACTCAGCTGCCGTCTTACGAACTCCACACGGTATTGCATTTCCATTCATTTTAATACCACGTTCACCTCTAACAGTTACTTAGTCCTTTAAGCACTCTAAAAACTGCTCTAAGCTGTTCTGGTGTGTAAACAGAAGACTGAGAGTTGATTAGGTTAACTGGCATAGCAATGAGTCACTGCTAGTTTCTTTGCCCAGCAGATAATGAGTTAAGCAGATTCTCATGAGTAAAACTGTGCTGTACAAACACTGGCTCTGGGGGTGAATTAATTATATATCATTGCTGTCACCTGTTTAAATAAAAACAGACTCTCAGCTTGTGCTAGTAAATGTTTGGGCCAGAGCTTTACAGCAGAACTCTGGGCATCACAGACTTATTGTGCAAGTTTGATCTGTGTGGTAATGGAAAATTGTAGTGGTTGGGCAGTAAATGCATAAAGCACTCAAGCCAAACCAAGTTTATTGTGCTTGGTTAACCCAGATTGCTGGCTTGGGACTATGAATTGCATTTCAGTGACTGATTTACTCATGCTAATTCTGTTTTCCCAGCCACTAGATGACTCAATACGGATATCAAGTGTAATTTCAAGTCTGTGTGTTGTAGAACAGAGGTATTTTTGGGCTTTTGCCTCTTTATTAGGTAGAGGAGGACAGGAAATTTTTGGCAGTGAGACAGTTTGGAGGAGGAGACGACGAACCATTCATAGATATGCTCAATAAGGAAATCCAACCTTTCAATTAAAATAACCAGTTGCCTTATCGACCAGGGAGTCGAGATTTGCCAGTTAGCCCTAGATTGATGCTTTAACTACAACATTATCCCGGTTTCACAGACAAGGCTTAAGCTAGTCCCAGACTAAAATGCATGTTTGAGCTGTTTGAACTGAAAGTAACTTGCACTGACGTATCTTCAAATATGTCAGTGCCATTGTTTTGTCTCAAGATGTACACCAGTAATGTGTTATTCTAGTGTACGTTTATAAAAGCTACTTAAATACCCTAATTGACCCTTCACATGGAGTTTGATTGACAAGCGATCTAACCAATCAGAACGCCAAATCCGACAAAGCAGTCAGGAGTTGATGTCTTTCCGCGTTTGAAACAACATTCCTTCTCATGTTCATTCATGTTTATTTGATGCTATAAATTAACTAGTAGGAAGAGATGATCGGTTTACGAGCCTCTTGAGCTGAGGCGCTACAGCAATCTGTCACGACACATTAAAGAGCCACAAAACGGTTTTTATTGTTTGAATTTCTTAAAAAAACTACACAGTTTGAAAGCTGGGACTTTGTTTAATATCATAAGTAACCTGTTTTGTCTTGTCTGTCGACGTGTTGTCAGTGTCCTCTTTGCTCCGCGATGTATTTTTCACTCTGTGTGGCGTGACAGCGCCACGGCTTGTCGGACAAAGCAACAGTAACTAAGCGGGGCGGGTCTTTGCAAAGGGTCAATTGAACTAAGGTCTAATCCTGGCTTAGGCTAAGCCCTGTCTGTGAAACCGGGCCTATGTGTACAAAAAGCACCTTTCTTCATTGATGGTAAAAATGGAGAGTCATTGATCCTAATCAAAAGAGCTTTTCTTAACCAGTCAGCACTGTGGTAAGCTAGTAGACTAAGGCATTAGCTTGTTAACTGAAGGCTAACTGAAAACAAAAAAGAGAGGGAAACATTTACTTTCACCATATTTATCTCTGGTGATATGCAAAATGTAATTTAAAAGACATTAAAGGGGAAAAAAGTGTGTGTGCAAAAAAATGAATACAAATAAAAATAAGGACTTTATTCAACAATGTCTTCTCTTCTGTGTCATTCTCATACGTTGTTTGCGTCCAGCCCTTCCAGGTTCTGTGTCAGAACGGCGACTCATTATTGGCCGGCTCACATGCATGCGTCGTGCTGCTCATGTGAACGGCGTCAGCCACCGTTCTGATGTAGAACCTGGAAGCGCTGAATGTAAACAGCATACAAGAATGACACGGAAGAGAAGATATTGTTGAATGAAGTCGTTATTTTTGTTTTGTTTTTGCACACAAAAAGTATTCTCGTCGCTGTAAAGACATTTATAATGTAATAAAAGATTTCTATTTCAAATAAATACTGTTCTTTTGAACTTTCTTTTCAGATATTACGAATCCTGGGGGGGACAAGTATCATAGTTTCCATAAAAATATTAAGCAGCACAACTGTTTTCAACATTGATGATAATAATAAATGTTTCTTGAGCATCAAATCATCATATTAGAATGACTTCTGAAAGATCATGTGACACATGTGAAGACTGGAGTAATGATGCAAAAATACAAAATAGAACTGTATTTGGTTTCATTTTTTGTGTAATGTTAATTTAACCAGGAAAATGTGCTTTAACTCATTTCAGAACACAACTGGACTGCTTAAACTGTAATAATATTTCTCAATATTACTGTTCGTATTGTATTTTTGTTCAAATAACGGCAGCTTTGGTGACACAAGTGACTTCTTTCAAAAACATTAAAAATATTACTGACCCCAAACTTTAGTGTACATTTAGGGTCAGATCTAAAGTCACACCCACATGAGCAGCACAGTGCAATGTGATGACGGGGGTGGATTCTGGAATCCACTTCTGCTTCAATATATATCTTTTGAGGGTTTCAAGTTATTAATCAATGTTTATCCTTCTAAATATTAAATTATTTGAATGACTTCTTCAGCGTATGTTAAAGCATTTGTTTTACTTTCCTTCTTCAATCACTGTGTCTGTACAACTTACTGTGAGTGTTGAGAACATGTTATCATGTTTTTGGAAAGTATCCTGTTCAGCCAACTTCAACCTTGAAGAAGCAATGTATCTGTGTGCGGGCGCTTGTATTCTTAATTACACATCAGTATTGATGAGGTTAAAGGGTTAGTTCACCCAAAAATGAAAATAATGTAATTTATTACTCCCCCTCATGCCGTTCTACACCTGTAAGACCTTCGTTCATCTTCAGAACACAAATTAAGATATTTTTGTTGAAATCCGATGTCTCAGTGAGGCCTCCACAGCCAGCAATGACATTTCCTCTCTCAAGATCCATTAATGTACTAAAAACATATTTAAATCAGTTCATGTGAGCACAGTGGTTTAATATTAATATTATAAAGCGACAAGAATATTTTCTGTGCACCAAAAAAAACCAAAATAACGACTTATTTAGTGATGGCCGATTTCAAAACACTGCTTCAGGAAGCTTCGGAGCATAATGAATCAGCGTATCGAATCATGATTCGGATTGCGTGTCAAACCGCCAAACTGCTGAAATCACATGACTTTGGCGCTCCAAACCACTGATTCGACACAAAAGATTCATTATGCTCCGAAGCTTCATGAAGCAGCATTTTGAAATCGGCCATCACTATATAAGTCGTCATTTTTTTTTTGGTGCACAAAAAATATTCTTGTCGCTTTATAATATTAATATTGAACCACTGTACTCACATGAACTGATTTAAATATGTTTTTAGTAGCTTTATGGATCTTGAGAGAGGAAATGTCATTGCTGGCAATGCAGGCCGCACTGAGCCATCGGATTTCAACAAAAATATCTTAATTTGTGTTCTGAAGATGAACGAAGGTCTTACGGGTGTGGAACGACATGAGGGTGAGTAATTAATGACAGAATTTTCATTTTTGGGTGAACTAACCCTTTAACGACTGGTAGCCTAGGAAGGTGGTAAAACTTGTTTTCCGAGACAAGCTGGCACCCAGAAACACATATCTGTGACCTAGGTCACTCCGTGCCTAAACCAGGGTCCTGGTGTCATCTGTATAATAAGTGGAGATGTGCTTTTGCCTATCAGTCCATGTGTGGACATTTTCTAAGTTTATCTATTTTTTAACTAATCAGAATCATTCAACCTGAAGTAATGACATAGTTAGTGGAGTCTGTTAGAGTATAATTGCTGTTGTATTCAATGTGTACGCAGAGCGGCCTACAAACTCCTTACAAGTGTTGAAGCTGACTTCTCCTGATGAAACTGCAAACTATTCTTCAGTAAAATTTTGTTCAAAATTGAATTCATCATATCTGGTCTTTGGGTCTTTTACTGTAAAATTCCCCTACAGTGTCAAGAACACATGCGCCAAACACTCTGTCACTAAATTTCTACTTCATTATTCGTAACTTTCATGAATGACATGGTTCTCGACTTTTCACTGCTTTACTTCAACAAGCCCAAGTCAACCCCTGGTCCCAGTCAGCACTCCTCAAGTAAACACTTTAATGGTTTTGTGGCCGCAGAGCCTTGAATGTGAGCAGGTCAGTGGTTTGAATGTTTTCCCCGCTTTCTTCAGCGAGACGTCTGAGTTCCCTGCAGACGGCCCGTCTCTCATAATGTTATTTCTCCCCAGCGTTCCTACAGACAGCTCTTTAGAGGAGCAGCACCTGCATGTCGCTCCGCTCTGCTCCGTTGCACTTTCAGCAGCAAGCTCAATCACTCAGCCAGCCTGTTAACATACATTCCCCATTGCCTCTCAAGTGTTGTTGCCAAAAAACATGGGTGTGCACTACAGATTTCACTCTCTCTCTTACTTTCAGAGCAGACAGCTATCTTTAAGTGCTTGATTTGTTTTCTTTCCATGAAATCCCTTTACTTCCATCTCAGAGAACGAGCAGAGACCAATGGAAAAAGTCAAGCGTGCATCTTGTATTGTGATAACAGCCGAATATCAACAAAGAGCTTTTCACTTCCATCTAAATTCAGAAATTACTCTCCCTATCCACAGTTAAAGCAGCAGCTGTCAGGCCACTGAATTACATTGTGGTCAAATAAAAGCCACCAGACTTTGTACAGCAATTTAGTTACATAAACATATCTTACCAGGCACGCTGGAGTGTTTGCATGAAACACACGGGCTATAAAAAGAACATACGACATCTGCTACAACTGCTTTTCTGACTTTCATTAGGAGGCTATCAAATAAAGTGTGACTGTTTGACTCGACGCGAGGCATATTGATCTAAACTTCCGGAAGACAACTGAGACGCAAATCGGGAATCCGTCAGCACCATGGCAACACTGTGACATGCCACGAGACAATGTTAGTAAATCAGCTCTGTTTGTGGGCTGAAGTTTATTAAACTAGACTTCCTATCTTGTAATATTTCACTTGAATCAATATTAACAGAGGAAACTTCACTGTGAATGTTTTTCATGCCAAATATCTTTTGGAATGGCGCATATCCACATCAATTTGAGAGGCACTGTTTAATCCTTTTTGCCTCGACTAAATTTAAGGAAGTTATATTTAAGCAATAAGTTACAGTATGAGAGGCCTTGCTATCTTTTAAATACAGCCGTGACAATACTCACAATATAGTACAGCCTTGAGTGCCTTATCACTTTGATAAAATGGTTTCTACATATTAAAAATATCAAGGACTCCCATTTTTGTTATTTTATTATGCAAAATCTTTCAGTGCCATCCTTATAATAGATACAGTCCCTGACAAAATAGAGTGTTGCAATGCAACAAAAATAATCTGCAAAATAATAAGAGTTCCACATCATAGCTGTTACTATATCATGACTTGGACTTCGTATTGACCAATCACAAGCCAGGACCAGAACTATCCAGTTTATAATATACTGACCAATCAGCATCCAAGACCAGGACTATCTGTTTATTACTATATTGTATTAAAGGGTTAGTTCACCCAAAAATGAAAATAATGTTATTAATTACTCACCCTCATGTCGTTCCACACCCGTAAGATCTTCGTTCATCTTCGGATCACAAATTAAGATATTTTTAATGAAATCTGATGGCTCAGCGAGGCCTCCATTGACAGCAATGTTATTGCATCTCTCAAGATACATAAAGGTACTAAATACATATTTAAAACAGTTCATGTGAGTTCAGTGGTTCTACCTTAATATTATAAAGCGACGAGAATACTTTTTGAGCGCCAAAAAACTAAAATAACGACTTTTCAACAATATCAATATGGGCCGATTTCAAAACACTGCTTCATGAAGCTTCTGAGCTTTATGAATCTTTTGTTTCGAATTAGTGATTCGGGTCTCCTTTCCTAAACTGCTGAAATCACGTGACTTTGGCACTCTGATCCACTGATTTGATTCGTAAAGCTCTGAAGCAGTGTTTTGAAATCGGCCCATATAGATATTGTTGAAAAGTCGTTATTTTGTTTCTTTGGCGCACAAAAAGTATTCTTGTCACTTTATAATATTAAGATAGAACCACTGAACTCACATGAACTGTTTCATATATGTTTTTAGTACCTTTATGGATCTTGAGAGGTGCAGTAACAATAGAGGCCTCACTGAGCCATCGGATTTCATCAACAATATCTTAATTTGTTCCGAAGATGAACAAAGATCTTACAGGTTTAGAACGACATGAGGGTGAGTAATAAATGACATTATTTTAATTTTTGGGTGAACTAACCCTTTAACCAATCAGTATCCAGGACCAGAACTATATTTTTTATAATATTTCATATTGACCAGTCAGCATGCAGGCCCAGAAATATCCATTTTATAATATTCCGTATATTGACAAATCAGCACCTATGACCAGAGCGATCAGTTTTATAATATTTCGTATTGACTAATCAGCAGAAATATATGTTTTATAATATATCGTTTTGACCAATCAGCACCCAGGACCAAAACTATCCATTTTATAAAAGAACTTAGCACGCTTGCCAAAGTAAACTGGATATTTTTAAGGTGATAATTTGCTAGGTCTCATATTTTCCTGAACAATTGTATTATTTGCATGAAATAACAGCATGAGTGAGGTGAAAAGAGAGAGAGGGAGACAGAGTTGTGTGTGTGTGTGAGAGAGAGAGAGAGAGAGAGAGAGAGAGAGAGAAAGAGTGTGCTTTCTGTGTGTGTGTGTTAGTCAGCCACTTAGCCTGTGGTAATTACTATCTCAGCATGTTAAATGATCACTATAGACGCATGCAAATGCTACTGCAGCCCACCGGACACGCCAAAAATGGGCTTCTCTAACTACTTCCCCTGTTCTCAGTAGGAGTCGAATCAAGCAGCCGAAGATATTTACTGATGAATAGCCACAGGACCTCACAGCTGCTTCTCTGGGGTGAAGAAGATGCATCTGCTACTATTGGGTTGTCACAGCGGAGAGTGTTTTCCAGAATGAGCTAAACTGAGCTTTAAGTGACATGGATTCGACCTGTTGTGCATGAGCTCTGATGGTAAGGAACAGATTTACTTACGCAGGTTGTTTCCTGTTGCTCTGGCCTGCATGTTCTCGTAGTGTTGTCCATGAACTGCCAAACTCTCCTCCCTCTCCACATGTTCTCCTGGAGCTGTCTGGCGCATGACCTGGGCCAGGGCTCTATGGAGAAAGGCTTTGTTTACTCATCTTACAAAAAACGTAATTAATTTAGAGCACTTTAATAAATATTTATACTGTTCTTGACAGACATTTCATCATCGAAAAGTTTGTTCCGTAAATGTTAAATAAATGTTGACAAAGAGGGATTACAACAATCTGTTATATTAGACCAAAATGATAGTGTGGTATATTAAATACACCGTGAAATAACTTGCAGTCATTTTCTTTCCTGTGTTGATGCACTTCCTTTTGAAACAGGAAAACAGAAAAAAATTATTATTTTTAATAGCCAATAAGTAGTTGTTTCATATCAGATTCCTTGAACCTGATTTGTTACATCTTGACAGGTTGTATTAGTGGAATGGACATTCTCATTCTATAGAGCATCTGATTGGATACAAATTAAGATACACCCCTTTGTGCAAGATGAGTCATGAATATTTTTAAAGGGTTAGCTCATCCAAAAATGACATTTCTGTCATTTATTACTCACCCTCATGTCGTTCCACAGCCGTAAGACCTTTGTTCATCTTCAGAACACAAATTAAGACATTTTTGATAAAATCTGATGGCTCAGTGAGGCCTCCATTGCCAGCATGATAATTAACACTTTCAGATGCCCAGAAAGCTACTAAAGACATATTTAAAACAGTTCATGTGACTACAGTGGTTCAACCTTAATGTTATGAAGTGACGAGAATACTTTTTCTGCGCCAAAAAAAAACAAAATAATTACTTTATTCAACAATATATAGTGATGGGCGATTTCAAAACACTGCTTCATGAAGCTTCGAAGCTTTACGAACCTTTGGTTTTGAATCAGTGGTTTGGAGCGTGTATGAAACTGCCAAAGTCAGTGGTGAACCATTGAAATTTCGAAACACTTATGATGTAACAAAGCCTCGTTTATTGAAATCACATGACTTTCATGCTCCGAACCACTGATTCAAAACAAAAGATTCCTAAACCTTCGAAGCTTCATGAAGGAGTGTTTTGAAATCGCCCATCACTAGATATTGTTGAATAAAGTCATTACTTTGTTTTTTAGCACACAAAAAGTATTCTCGTCGCTTTATAATATTAAGGTTGAACCACTGTAGTCACATAAACTGTTTTAAATATGTCTTTAGTAGCTTTCTGGGCATCTGAAAGTGTTAATTATCATGCTGTCAATGCAGGCCTCACTGAGCCATCGGATTTTATCAAAAATATCTTAATTCGTGTTCTGAAGATGAACAAAGGTCTTACGGGTGTAGAACGACATGAGAGTGAGTAATAAATGAAAGAATTTTCCCTTTAAAGGGACAGTTCACCCAAAAATGAAAATTTGTTGTTTATCTGCTTACCCCCAGGGCATCCAAGATGTAGGTGACTTTCTTTCTTCACTAGAACACAAATGATGATTTTTAACTCCAACCGTTGCGGTCTGTCAGTCATATAATGCATGTCAGTGAGAACACCGTCTATAAGAGTGAAAAAAAACATGCACAGACAAATCCAAATTGAACCCTGTGGCTCGTGACGACACATTGATGTCCTAAGACACGAAACGATCAGTTTGTGCAAGAAACTGAACAGTATTTATATCATTTTTTACCTCTAATACACCACTATGTCCAACTGGCTTGAGCATCCAGTGTGTGAGGTCTGAAAATGCACTCTGATGCCGGAAGTGATCTCTCACGCGTATACGTCAATGAGTGCGTCAGAGTGCATTCAGACCTCACACATAGGATGCTCAAGGAAGTTGGACATAGTGGTGTATTAGAGGTAAAAAATTCTATAAATACTGTTCGATTTCTTGCACAAACCGATCATTTCGTGTCTTAGGACATCAATGTGTCGTCATGAGCCGCAGGGTTTAATTTGGATTTGTCTGTGCATGTTTTTTTTACTCTTATAGATGGTGTTCCCATTGACACGCATTATAGGACTGACAGACCGCAACGGTTGGAGTTAAAAATCATCATTTGTGTTCTGCTGAAGAAACAAAGTCACCTACATCTTGGATGCCCTGGGGGTAAGCAGATAAACATCAAATGTTCATTTTTGGGTGAACTATCACTTTAAGTCTGTGTTCCCAGAAAATAAATATTTAAATTGTGTACATATGGTATAGGACAGCTTTTCTCAGCGTTGTAGAGTATAGTAGCATATACTTGACCTAACCGACATAACCAAATGGACATGATCTAAAAGTTACAATACTCTCATTTGGGTTTCATGGGGTCTTTATATAACCATATGTAGCTACATAAAACTGATAGATTCATTCACATCACGCTTTGAAATGGTAAAAAATAATAACTTTTTGTGGACATTAAACCATCATGAAAATCATTAAAATGGTGCAAGTCAGCATGGTGAAATATTCAAAAGGCACTCAATTAAAATGGTGTAAATGGCTGGTTGTGGGTGGTGGATGGGATACTATGGCCCATGTGAGTTTTTATTGTGCTCACGCCTAAATAGAGTGAAAGATAGAGTGAAAGGTCGGTGCACAAATAGAATGTCCTTGAAATATTAGTATCATTAGACACAGACCAGTGTCCATTATCCTACTAATGTCACGGACACCTCTCTACTGATGTTTAGATGAGTAAGCATACGTGTGTATTCGTTTGATTGGAGTAGATGCTTTTTCAGACAAAATCTGTGCCTCACCATGGAGATAATTAGAGACTTACGGAGATGTTGATGAATGTTTGCTGATCAACAGATGAATTAGACCTGAATGCTAGTCAGACATCTGCTTTCAGATCTCTCTGATTATCCACACTTTATTCTGTTTCTTTATTCATGTCTGGTCTTTAGTATTTATCGAAATAAAGATATTTTTTTCTTGGTTTGAAAGAAATTTACTTTGTACATTCCATCACTTAAATAGGCCTACTAAACCTTGAACCTCAAATAAATGCCTGTCTGTGAAACTAAAGGAGCATATTCTGCACTTCTGTACACGTCAATGTTTTAGACTGCCTGAAGGATAAATATATAGACAGGAAAATAAAGCCAGCAGAAGTTGTGGAAAAACTAGCACAAGGTCATGGTGATAGAGTTGTGTCAGTGTAATCCTTGAAAGCCTTGAGCTATGCTGAATGATATCCTAGAGGAAAACTGTCATGCTCATTGAAGACATAAGCATTCAGTTGTATTTTATTATTGTTATCAACTTAAGCGAAACAAAATTAATCTCCTCAGGATAAAATAAAAAATGAGGTAATTGTTGACTTACAGTCAGATTGTTGATCTAATGAAGTTAATTCATATAGTATAGCTCTTATAATTTAGGAAGAGTGTGGTAAATATTTGAGTTCATAATGAAACCTACATTCTAAGAGAAAAGGTACAAAAGCTGTCAATGGGGTGCTATACCTTATTTAGAACAAATATAGGACATTTGATTGCAGATTTTAATATCTCGCAAAAATCTCAGAACAGTTTGTGATGTTTTCAGATCTTTTCTGAAACTCTTAAGTAGAAACAAGCAAGTGATTTATGTAAACAACTCAATTTTCTCTCTGTTTAATCTCATTGTTGTCTACAAGAAACTGTTGAGATATTAAGGAGATCTCATTTGTATTTTTCCCCCATGGAATAAACTGCTATGCTCCACAACAACACAAGCAATTTACAACTTCTTTAAAAGGGCAAGTCATAGGCATGAATACATACAGTCAGATTGTAAAGCTGTAAAATGTAAATAGAATAGCATATAACCCAGGTTATTTGGTTTAAGAAGAATTTTAATTCGATTTTGCTTTCTTTCCTATGGGATAAAATGCTCAGCTCCATAACTACAGAATACAATTTACAACAGTTATTAAAATTACAAAGGATAAATAAAAAATATATGCAAATGAACATTGACATGCAGTCAATGCAGAGTGTATATTAATATGTAAAAGATTTAGCTCAGATCACTTGATTTTGGAAGAATTGGATTTTTTTCCCTCTAAACTGCGCAGCTCCACAACAACCACGCAGACAAAATGCAACAGCGTTTGAACTTAATCTTAACTTACCTGGACATGTTCTCTCTGTGAGGTCGATGCGCCTTCTCCAAGCCAAGTTTGGTGAATATCCCAACCAGCGCCATGATAGCAACTACTCCGCATATGATATACACAATCAAATTCGTTTTATCCTTAGTCGGATCGTGTTGGTCCATCATCTTCGGCGGTGGTCTGCCAGTCATGGACCACGGCGGGGTGTCGTAGTTTTTGCATGTGGTTTGATCTAACCTGGAGTTCTTAAACTCGCAACAGAACCTGAAGCCACAGGTCCCGCAGCAGTACAGGTAACTCCCCGTCCGGCACACGAACGGAGGATCCCACTGACCCATCACATCATAATAGCCCCGACACCTGTCCTCCGTGTGAGGGGTCTCAGAGAGACCGTTTCCCCCGTCTCTAGAGTCGTTGGACCCAGACGCCGTCACCAGACCATCCAGGTTCTTCCCAGGTTCACCTTCCGCGTCGCACACAAGAACTTTCATCAAAAAGTAACCCAGTAGTAAGCCAGTGCTTTTCATCCTGCGCTCTTCTCTCCTCTTCTTTGCCACGGCTGATCGGACGCTGAAAGATAGAGTTGGGTGCCTTTTGTCATGAACTGTCAGGACGCATATCTCCATCAAAAACATCACCGCCATCCGAGATGGTGTTCATGTTTGAGGATACTTCAGCGCCACGGTTGGTTTATATAGGTTTTGAAGTATGCAAATGATTGAATATATATATGCTGATTTCTATCGATCCAAGTGTGACATTGCAATAACACCACTGTGTTTTGTCTACTATTATAGCCTATTCTAAACGCAGCGGTCTTGCGCACTCGGGTGCGTGGAGCGTCTGGAGCGCAATGAGCTGCGGTTGAACAGAGCGCTGAGTGAGACTGAATGCGTAATGATGAGAGGAGGAGGGGACCCAAGTATGGGCACATGGAAGGAAGCAGCAAAAGAATTAAGAGAAGGAGAGAAAGAGCACAATAATATGTCAGTAAATATTAAGTCCTGTGATTCTCACATGTTGCGCGTAAATGTGAAACCCATAATGCTACTAATATTTCACGTGGATCGACTAGCCTATTTAAAACAAATATTTTAGGTTTTGTATACCACTTTTAAACGTTGAAGCAAATCGTTGGACCTCTGGTTTGCAATGAAAAGTGCACCTGTTGTGTTTTGGTTATAGCCTACATTTAACATTATACAAACGTATAACTTTTTTAAGTAAATGTTTAAAACCTTGAATCCCTGCCTCCTCTTTTTGTTTTGGCTTTCTTGGGGAAGTTCCAGCCAATGTGTTGATTTCACGTGCCCCCATTTTAAAATCGGATTGACATTTAATGAGCGTTCACATTGCGACAGGCTATTATTTAATTTCAATAAGAGTTGGCCTTCTGAAGTGAAGCGATGAGTTTGTGTAAAAAAAAAACATCCATATTTAACAAGTCTTCCACCAGATTGCCTTCGGTATTCAATTTACAAAGAAAATGTAAAACTCTAACAGCTTACGCTACGTCCTATGCCTTCCCTATATATTCAACTTACAGAAAAAGCTAAACTGACATGATGCTAGTTTACACTGTAGACATTATTAAACTTACAGATTCATTGTGCAGTCACTGAAGCATTGTGTTATCTTGGAGAAAGCCAATGTGCTGTCTGACGCCAGGTAGTTTACTGAGTAGTAGGCTCTCTGTCAGCCTCCTTGGTGACTACTTTGTTTTAACAGGATGTGTTTTACTAAGCTTTCTGTGTTTTGGACGTTGCTAGGCCAATATTCGAGCCCTCCGTCTGTAGAGCTCCACCTACTGCCGATGCTGAGTTGTTAGGCTTTTTAGCCTCCTTAGCCATCACTATAGGAAGCGCATTATGTCTGTGAGGCCCCTGCTTTTTCTAGCAGTGTTGTCATGTTGTTAGGCTCTCTTTGACCCACCTTGGCTACTGCATTTATAGAATCTGCTAACAGCAGCATCATGCTGTACTGATAGCAGTGTTTGTTAGTGTTGCTAGGCCTTCTCTCACAAGGGTGATATTTTTCTGAGGGCTACACTTCCCCGGAGCTCAGTTTGGATATCGAGTGCAAGTTATAGTTCTCTGTGAGCCTTCTGGCAGGATATCCTGAGTATTTGGATGTTTTTAGGTCTCCTATCAATTAAGAGAGTTGTCATTTGAGGCCTCCACTCCTAGAGCTCAGCTATGTTCGCTAAGTTGGTAGGCTTTCTCTGAGCCTCCTTGGCTACTGCGGGTGTTGTCTGGCCTCCTCTCGCTAGCAAGAGTTATATTTATTTAGGTCTCCACTCTCCAGGGCTCCACCAGGGTAACGGTTTGAGTTGAAGGCTCTTTGTGAGCCTCCTTGCTAGACATCCTGAGTGTGGAATGTTGTTAGGCCTCCTCTCGATAAGAGAGTCATCATGCTGAGGCCTCCGCTCCTAGAGCTCGGCTAGGCGGTAGGGTAGTGTGCTAGGTAGTTAGGCTATCTTGACCCTCCTTGGCTGCTTACCTCAATACAAGTGTGTTAGGCCCTCTCTCAATCTGGGAGGTATTATTTAGGCCTCCACTCTGCGGAGCTTCATCAGCCAGCTGGACTCAACCCGGCATTGTGTGTTTGTGAAGTGTTGTCAGGCCTCTTGTTGTGGCTCTCCAGGGCTGCTTTTTGGAAGTTTTGAGTATTCTAGGCTTTCTGTGAGCCTTTTTGGAAGCTGACCTGAGTATGAACATAGCTAGGCTTCCTCTCTTAGAGCCTTCCTTGAGGCCTCCGTTCTTGAGAAGTTCCGCCATAGCGACCCCTAGGGGACACAGCGTCTCGTTCCCTATTCTCAGGGAACCATGGTTACATGCGTAACCTGAGACGTTCATTCCATTGATTGTAAAGACGCAGGGTTTTCAACCAGACCTTCAAACCACAGACAGGCTTACATATCTTGAGAGGGATCATATAAATCAATTTTATTGTGTTATATTCTGATTTAATCCCTTGTTTTGTATGGTCTGTATTTACAGAATTATATAATCACTGAGACAAAGTTGGTCCTTAAGGGTATTTGGCACGGCAATCAAGACCACAGCTCAGAATAAGCTAATTACATACTGATGCAGATGAACGAGCAATCTGCATTGTTTGTCTTTTGGAGGACAAATAGACCTGCCTAAGGTGGCAGAAATTGTAACCTAGGTAAAAAAGAACCACTAATGCAATTAAAAAACAATGGCTCCTTTTGGAATATTCACGTTCTGAGCAAATTCTCATGAAAACAGCAGAACTGTTGCGGGAATGAGGGTTATCAGAATGCACTAGTCAATGAGGCCATCCATAAAGTACTTGAGAGACACTAAGGGATCACTTGGTCTTGTTATTGCCATGGTAACCAGGTGCATAATGGCCTAATTTCATTTTCCAGGTCCTATTGACTTAGTAGAGTGATTTTCAAAACATACAGCCAGGGAAAAGTGTTGTCTTTCTGATTTTTCCCCCTAACCCTTATTTTCTTCTACAGCATGATGCTTAAAGTTGTAAAAAAAGGACAGCTGAAGCTGAATGACGCTTTGCTCAAGAGATGCATCCCATTGTTTAAAGGTCAATACATAGTGAATTATCAAATTTTTTCTGTTGTGCATCCCAGCAGGTTCTTTCTTTCTAGAGAGCAGACAGTATGTCTTTCAGAAACTAAAACAGAGATTTTCTTAGCTCTAATTTCATGAATAAATAATTGCTTTTTTATCTTGAAATTCTATCTATCTTTCTATTGTTCTAACTATTGTTCTATCAATCTGTTGTTCTATCTATCTACATTATGTGTGTGTATGTGTTTGTGTTGTCAAAACGATCCTCGTTCACACAGATCTCTGAACATGACTAAAAACGCTGTATTCTGCTGCCAGGACAGTAGATGGCGATGTCAATTTGTAAAGAAACACTACGCGCCTAGAGACTGAGCACATAATACACATGTGCATGACGTCACTGTTTTAAACATTCGGATTTTTGTAGTTTTTTGTAGTTTACATGGAGATGATAACGGTATCATTTTCAAAAGCTTGCACTTTGAAAACTGTTTTCAAAAGTTTGCATTTTCAGGCCCCCAAAACGCCAATGTCATGTAAATGAACGGCCAAAACGCATTAAAAGTTTTCAGTTTTTTGTTGAAAATGTTGTAAACGGCCTCTCAGACTTTTGGACCCCTCTGTATTCATAAACTCCACACAGCGAAGCCATTTGCATCCTCAGCTATTGTTTATTTTTTTAGTCCTCTTATCACCATCACAGTGGCCTTGATCATGCATAAACTTACACAAACTCTGTCATAGATCATTTATTTTTGGAGCTGCCATAATCTGGAATTTTAACAGTGTTTTTGAAAGCACCATCTGCCACCTGAGAAATCTAGCTCATTTGCTTTTGATCTTAGTCCGAGCCACAGAAAGCTTCTTTTTCACAATTGGCTGTCATGGGAATCATGGCTCTTTTCTCTTTGTATCTTTAAAGACTGCTGTAAATAGTTCAGCCGTTCCTCTGGGATTTTTCTAAAGTTTGTTTAGAGAGACAAAACTCTGCACAAGTGTCTTAGAGAGCACAGCTGGCAGCTCCTGATCCGACCATGGCATTGAAAAAGCCCTGACTGCGTCACTTTGACTTAGGAAGAATAGCAATTGGCAAGCAACGAAACATCACGCTCAATTTAACATGTCAATACTTTACTTCTTGGCCAGACTGTTTTAGATGCGGCAGTATATCTTGAATGAAAAGTCACCATAGGATTTATGGATTCTGGCTGCAGTAGAATAGAGCTGTGCGGCCCTGAGAAAAGGTCACCTGACAGATAAAGCCAAATATTAAAACAAGTTTTGAATCATTGTTCTCAGACAGTGTGTTCGCAGAAGTTGCTATAGCCTTCAGTCATTCCATACATCCTCTTATATCCCTTCTGCCTAGATTAAAGGTGCTACAGAGGATCTTTTCGTCGACTGAGAAACCAAAGACTGTTAGTGAGTTTTTGAAATGAGCACATGCGTAAGAACAACCCCCCTCCTTCACAGCTCATTTCGCGGGAACGCCTCCCAAAACTCGTACACGAGTATTGTAACAAGAGTGTTTGTTTACCACCGGCATTCGCTGTGTCGTGTTATAGTGGATTCATTATGTTGGACTCACCGCAGGTAACTCATAATCTGCAGTTGTTACTCCTGTCTCCCGACAAAAACATTGCATGCGGCACCTGTGGAGTGTGGAAAGTTACTGGAGCGCGCAGCCGCGCGTCTCTCACAAGGAACGTCATGGCAGTGATTGACAAGCCAGAGGGCCAATCGTTTACGCGATGATGGTGTAAACGATTGGCTGATGTTTTTAAGGCCCTACCTCGTGCACAGATGATGTATATTAATATTATTCCTTTCAGTGCACCTAATAAATAGTCTTTTATCAGTTAGTAAAGACAGTTTCAAGTAATACTGCAAAAATGTATAAAACAAAACATCCTCTTTAGCACCTTTAATTCATTATAAAGGTTCAGGCAAGTGTAAAAAAGGGGGGAATTAAGTTATGAATAATAAAAAGCTGCAGATGTGCAAATGTGTGTTGGAAATATATAGTCATTTCTTGCCAAAAAAATATCAAAACTTATTTTTTGCAAGTATAATTGAACAAAAATATATTTTCATTTTTTTTAAATATAATAATTTTTAAATATTAAAAAAATATTTAAAAATATTTTGACACATCATAGCATGAACCATGTCACAAAACATTTTCTCACGCATTCGAATTTTTCTATAATAAATGTATGCAAATTAAAATATTATCATATTATAGAATATGCTAAAATGTACTTATATGTGTACATTTAAAAAATATATTGATTAAAAAAATATTTTTTTCTCAAATATTTATTTTAAAATAACAGTAGAAAAAAAAAACAATAGACATTTTTTTTTAATAGTTTTTAGGCCATGCACTTTTCCCAGAGACACTCCATGAGCTCATAGTCTGGAGAGATGCCGCCGTCACTCCCCCAACCTTCTGTCAGGCCTGGCTGATCTCTGTCTTTGGCCATGTGGAGTGTGACGTGAGCCCTTGATCACTTGCTGCTCGCTAGAAAAGGACACCAAGCTGTGCGTGACTCTCCCTTGTGAAGAGGAACCAGACAGTGACTCAGTTTAATAATATGATTTCAAGATATATAACAGCATCCCACAGAGGAGTATTTAAAGTAAAAAATATGTGTAAAGAGATTGTGGAGATTGTCTCTTTACATCATCAGTGACATCATTGTCACTAGTACTACACGTTATGTGGCGGAATCTGTTTGGTGCTTGGATTTAAATTCTCCTTATGCCATGTGGCTTCTTAAACAAATTTAGTAGCCTTACAGAAATATTCTTTGCTCAACACAAGATAACCTCAGTTTACGGCATTTGTGGCATATATCTTTATTTTTTAATTTGTGGCATAATGTTGGTTACCACAAAAATTAATTTCGACCTTTCCGCCTTTCCTTTTAAAACATAAATGAGGTTATAGTGAAGCATTTACCCTGGAAGTAAATGGGGCCAAGTCATTGAGGATTTAAATGCAGACCCTTGTGAAAAGCAAACATTTAAAACTGATACTTTAATAAGGAAATTATATATTTGAAAGAAAATGCTTTGGTGCAAACTGAATGTACTATACTTAATTGCATGTTAATTGCAAATGTATTGTAGTTTAAATGTAGTACGTTTACACAACAACAATTTACTAAAGACGGTAAAGTTTTTCATTTGCGTTTTTTGTGTAGAGATGCGAACGCTGTCAAAACGTTCACATGGATCCCCGTTCACATGGATCCTCGAAAATGTCTAAAAACGCTGTATTATTCATGTCCTGCCAGTAGTTGGCACATGAGTATTTTAATGCTTGCACATTGCTATGGAAGCCCGTTTTTGCTACTTTTTATCTCAGAATTCTGACTTTTTTTCTCGCAGTTGCGAGTTTATCTCACAATTCTGACTTCTTTTTTTTTTAAATTGCAAGTTATAAAGTCCTAATTCTGAGATATAAACTCGCAATTGCGAGAAAAAAAAAGTCAGAATTGAGACTTTATATTATGCAATTGCGAGTTTATATCTCAGAGTTCTGACTTTTTTTCTCACAATTGCGAGTTATAATGTCAGAATTGCGAGAAAAAATGTCAGAATTCTGACTTTATATCACGCAATTCTGACTTTGTAACTCACAATTGTGAGAAAAAAAGTCAGAATCCTGAGATAAAAAGTCGCAATTACTGTTTTAATTTTTTTATTTAGCGGCGGAAACGGGCTTCCATACATTGCCCCCTTCAATTATTAGTGTCTCAGCTGTAAACCGGATTTTTGCTTTTTAGGTAGAAAGGGAGGGACTGGTCTAAATCATTTTTGTGATATTCAACATTGTCTCACGTGCTGTTGATTGAGCTGAATTTCTATTAAACTCAGAAGATAATGTGTACAGTTTCTTTCAATTATTTAAAAAAATAATTATTTTAAACTCGTCAAAGTTTATTAGAGTGATGCTAACCAGCCAAACCTTGACCTTGGCTCATACAAAAGTGCTTTTGAAATCACCATTGTTTACAGTATTCATTGACGTCGATCTTCAGGTGGTTCACTTGTAGTAGTCTTTGCGCATTCAATTTCCTCACTTTACCTTTAAGAATAATAGTTCAGGCCCATTTTGATTTAGTTCTTTTTTAACTGTATTGATTACAATTCTGTAAGGGTTTGCGCTTGACAAAGCACGTAACCCAGCTTCAATAGCATGAGCTCATGAGAAGAATGGATTTTTTTGGTTGTTTATAAAAAAAAAGCATAGCTGTAGTGAGCAGGCATGCAGCACACAAAATGACAGTGACATTGAAGGGGATTGTGTGACAGGAGAAAATAAATCTGCAAATTGCATTTGTTTTCAATTCCCATATCCAGCTTTGCTTTAGCAGCTGGCTTCTCAAGATAAAACAAACAGTATTTGCACGTTTCAAAAGCTTGTAATGCCCCTCTAGTAAACAAACCAAAGATATTTGACATTCCCAAACTCTTAGCTCTCATGAAAGAGTTACTTCAATATTATAAATAAAGCAATCCCTAAATAGAGCTCATAGCAAGCAATGTACAACAGCATATAGTAGGGGCCAAAGGTTTGAGACCACTAGTGAAAATACTTCCATTATTGAAAGAAGAATTGAAATGTTTACAAAAACAAGAGTTCAGAATGGCACGCAAGAGTTTGCTAGTAGTCTATACACTGAGTTTCCATTCATTTTTGTGAGTGCTACACAAACTTCACGGAAAGGAATCCAGGAATGGCAGAAAGTAGCATCCTGTTTGTTTTCTTTATTTTACAAAAGCACAATGTTTTCTTTTTATTGTACACAAATAAAAACAGAACCTTTTCATTTTCGAATGATATCTTACTCTTATCTGTATGTCCATAAATGACGGAGTATTTTAAGTTGTTTCCGCTGTTATAATGAGACAAAATCATTTGGCATGGTGACGATTTGTGTCATGGAAGTCTCACTCCAGTGATGAAATATGCGTGTCCCGAAAATGGGAAGCCTCATGTGCTGCTTCACTTGTTGTCCCGTCGTGGAAAGGTGAAGTAGGCTCAGATGTTGATGATAGTTTTCTTCGTTTACAGTCATCTTTCTGTGATTTCTTGAACTTTGTGCATCAGCCATTGTCACCACATGTTAATGAACTCTCATACACAAAGATAATGACAGTTTAGGCTATGCACACCACGTTAATCAAACCAATAATTTTGAAAACACCCGTTGCATTTTACCGCGCAGCATTGGGCAATCTAAAGGAGGCTGTACCAACTACCTCAGGGGGACTAAATGCCGCTATAGGTGGAACAAACTGTAATTTGCACTATTGTCTGTTCAAAATAAATGAAAAGAAACATCGCATTGGGGATTTGTAGCTTTTTCCTGTTGTACCAAACTCGTATCGGCCCGTGACCCCAAAAGAAAGGTACTTACCAAACCGTGACTTACCCTGCGTCTCAATCAGCTCCCTAGGTTGTGAATCAGTATGTCATGTAAATGAATGTGGCTGATTCCCTAATCAGTGCCCTTACTACTGAACTAGGGAGCTGATTGAGACGCACCCTTACACTTGGTGGCCACTTTATTAGGTACACCTGTTCAACTGCTTGTTAACGCAAATATCTAATCAGCCAATCATGTGGCTGCAACTCAATAAATTTAGGCATGTAGACATGGTCAAGACAGTCTGCTGAAGTTCAAACTGAGCAGAATGGGGAAAAAAGGTGATTTAAGTGACGTTGAATGTGGCATGGTTGTTGATGCCAGATGGGCTGGTCTATTTCAGAAACTGTTGATCTACTGGGACTTTCACACACAACCATCTCTAGGGTTTACAGAGAATGGTCAGAAAAAGAGAAAATGTCCAGTGAGCGGCAGTTCTGTGGGCGAAAATGCCTTGTTGAAACTCAAATAACCACTCATTACAACCCAGGTATGCAGAAGAGCATCTCTGAATGCACAAAAGGTCCAACCTGGGAACAGATGGGCTACAGTGGAAAAAGTACCATTCCTGTCAGCTAAGAAATATAGAAACTGATGCTACAATTCGCAACACAAAATTGGACAATAGAAGATTGGAAAAACGTTGGCTGGTCAGATGAGTCTCGATTTTTGCTGCGACATTCAGATGGTAGGATCAGAATTTGGTGTAAACAACATGAAAGCATTGATCCATCCTGCCTTGTGTCAATGGTTCAGGCTGCTGGTGGTGTAATGGTGTGGAGGATATTTTCTTGATACATTTTGGGCCCCTTTGTACCAATTGAGCATCGTTTAAACACCACAGCCGACCTGAGTATTGTTGCTGACCATGTCCATCCCTTTATAACCACAGTGTACTCCTCTTCTGATGGCTACTTCCAGCAGGATAATGCACCATGTCACAAAGCTCAAATCATCTCAAACTGGTTTCTTGAACAGGACAATGAGTTCACTATACTTAAATGTCCTCCACAGTCACCACATCTCAGTCCAGTAGAGCACATTTGGGATGTGGTGGAATGGGATATTTGCAGCATGGATGTGCAGCAGCCGACAAATCTGCAGCACCACTTGATGCTATCAAGTCAATACAGACAAATCTCTGCAGAATGTTTCCAGCACCTTGTTGAATTTATGCGTTAAAGAATTGAGGCAGTTCTGATGGCAAAATGGGGTCTAACCCAGTACTAGGAAGGTGTACCTAATAAAGTGGCTGGTGAATGTATATATTACTCATTATTCTGTATATGTCTACTGTAATAACAAAACCATATAATGTATAAGGTGGACAAAAACAATTAAAACTGCCAAAGATGACTTTACAACAATTCAGTTTGTCTATATATGGATTAGGGGAATCTCCTGGAATCTCATTTCATTCTTAGGATTCATTCTTGCGCATATTGTCTCTAGAATTCATTTAGATAAAATCTCTTGTCTGATATATTGCACCTGAGCCACAGTTCAAACCTTCCTTCAGTGTACACAGAACCAATATTATTCCACTCAGTGGGTTTTATTTTATGTGCTATTTCACTCTTGTGCGATGTTCCTAAGAGCAAACATAAAACAGTTGAATATCTGATGGGCATTACTCTTGACTACACAGTCTCAGTCATGATAGCCAGCTTATGAGATACCTTTGTCATGTGCATATAAACTTCATATTTCAAAACTGACAGTTTATTTTCCTAGTGCGTGTTTCTGGTGTTATTGTGAACCATTTATTGGTGCATGATTTTTCAAAGAAAAAATTACTGTTTAGGACTTAATTTTCCACTGATGTCACATATAGGCCACTATTGATTAAAGATGGCATGAAATTAATATTTATATATTTCTTGATAGATCTATTTTTTTTTTTTTAAATGCATGTTAGTAATCTTATTGTGAATGATTACTCAATTTAGCTTAATATGTTTCATTTTTCATTTTTTTTTAACCTCAAAAGAGTTTAAAGGTGCAATATGTAACATTTTCTGTCCGCTAGAGGTATATTCAAAACAAAAGCGTAGCTTGATGACGCCAAGTTTGAGCGCGGAATCTTGGGACATGTAGTCTTCACCTCACAGCTGGTGCAAAATCATCAGGATAGGACTCGGGAAGAAATCATGTTCATTGATGCGATTATTAATGTTAATGTATTATGAAGCAGAGAAGGACCGAGTGTTGTTGGAGCTGAACGAGGCCGCTGGAGCGATTGCGCAACACAAGAGCAGCAGAACTTTTATTATGCCACAGTCGCTGGCGCTGCTTCCGCTTTTCCGGTCATGAGTATGAGGTAACGCAGCTCTGTTTATCATATTAGATACATCTGAGAGTGTTGAAAATGTTATAACTTTACTCTGTGCGTTCACTCGGCGGCTGCTGTGAGACACTTGTTTTTAGAATGGGGTACCTCAGGGCTCTGTGCTTGGACCACTTCTCTTCTCCATCTACATGTCATTACTAGGATCTGTCATTCAAGATCATGGTTTCTCCCATCACTGTTATGCTGATGACACACAACTCTACCTCTCATTCCAACCAGATGATCCGACGGTTGCTGGTCGCATCGCAGCCTGCCTGACAGCCATCTCTGCCTGGATGAAGGACCACCACCTTCAACTCAACCTTGCAAAAACGGAACTGCTTGTGGTCGGTGCCAACCCAACATTTCATCATAACCTTTCAATTCAACTTGGGTCGTCAACCATTACTCCTTCCAGGACAGCCAGGAACCTTGGAGTGGTGATGGATGATTGTTTAAGCTTCACAGATCACGTTGCAACAACAGCCCGGTCCTGCAGATTTGCCTTGTACAACATCAGGAAGATTAGACCCTTCCTATCGGAGCATTCTACACAAATTCTTGTCCAAGCTCTTGTTCTATCCAGACTGGACTACTGTAATGCTCTCTTGGCTGGCCTTTCAGCATGCACTGTCAAGCCTCTACAACTGATCCAGAATGCTGCAGCAAGACTGGTCTTCAACGAACCGAAGAGAGCGCACGTCACTCCTCTCTTCATCAGTCTGCATTGGCTGCCAGTAGCTGCTCGCATCCAATTCAAGGCTCTGATGTTTGCCTACAGAACGACCGCTGGCTCTGCTCCGCTATACCTTAACTCACTACTTCAGACTTACGCGCCCTCCAGAAACTTGCGTTCTGCAAGTGAACGGCGCCTTGTGGTGCCATCACAAAGGGGCACAAAATCGCTCTCACGGACCTTCTCCGGGTCTGTTCCTGGCTGGTGGAATGACCCGCCACGTTCTATCCGAGCAGCTGAGTCTTTAGCCATTTTCAAAAAAATGCTAAAGACATATCTTTTTCGTCAGCACTTGACCCATTAATAGTAGCACTTTGATTTCTATTCTTCTTCCATCTATGTGTGTATTTATCTAAAAAAGAAAAGAAAAAAAAATAAATAAATTCCTTGCTACGAGCACTTTACTGACATAACTGTGACTTCACACAGCACTTACATACTGTTGTTCTCATGTTGACTTGACTTGATTCTACTATTCTCATTTGTAAGTCGCTTTGGATAAAAGCGTCTGCTAAATGACTAAATGTAAATGTAAATGTAGAATATCATATTAAATGCTGGATGGCTTGTGTTGATAAATGGCATGCAATTAATTTTAAAACGTATTGTGTGATGGAGAAAATGTTGTATTACTGTTACTAAAAAATAAAGCTGCATCTGATTATGCTATGTTAGCTACTTGACAAAATAGTGTTTTTCTCTGAGGCATGGTAAAGCATGGTACTCGCAAAAAATCAAGAAAATTGATTTAAACAATAAGACTAAACGTGTTGAGCTATATAACAATAATTAGTTTTCTGTCTATAAATATATATAAACAGATGTTCCCTTGCCTATTAAAACATGTGAATATTAAAGCGTCTTTGGTGTTTCCATGGTTTCTACAAAATAAAACCGGAAACCGAGGGTAACGCGGGTATGACGCAATTGACGGGCGACTCCTAACACGTCCTTGGTTAAAATTGCAATTTTCTCACGATTTACAAATGGTTGCAAAAATTTGGGATGTTGTAAGTACTCAAGTGAACAAAATATATAACACTGGCCTAGTGGTTTTTGGATATTTTACTGCAAAAATCTTACGTATTGCACCTTTAATCAAAATATCAAAATCTTTCATCAAAATCAAAGTCGATCTTCCAGTGAAACGTTAGACTTTTCTCTGGTGATGTATGCCGGACTTCTCCAATCATTTAGTCCGCTTAAACCCCGCCTCTCATTCAGATCTGCCTCTGTCCAATCAAAAACTGTTAGATAGAACCAGGTCACCACCCTACTTTTTTTTCTTTTTCAAAAAAACTTTTTCACTCGGATGTAAGTCACAATATAGAACAAAAAAGATCTGTCTCTCCTTCCATTATTTCAAAAGTTAAATATGTTTTAGCAAACTTGCATCTGCAGCTCCAATCTAATATATAACGCCCACTTTTTTTACCCAATCAATCCTGCCATTTTTCATAGAATTTCCTCTTTTTTTTCACTTAAAAATGTCACATTACAGAAGTAAAATTGGTTCAGTTCAGAATGTCTTTAACACATTAATAGGTTTTGTATTATATTTTGAAGAGAAGTCACAGACAAAACATAATGCAGAGTAATGTTTTATTAATCACACATTTCATGCTTCTGATTAGCGTGGTTCTGACTGACAGTGCTATAATACTCGCAGGGCACATCTCAGCTGTAATGAGTAAACTGTCAGAGATATTGTCAAATTCTTCAATTTGTTCCGTCCGAGATTTCCATAAGACTCTCTTTTACTCCTTTCCTCATCTGCCCTTCACTTCCTATTACATCCTTCTCCCTCACATCTCTCTTTCTCAGCGGAAATGGGAAAAAAACAGAACAAGCTGTCCGATTTTCTTTCTCCATCTCCTCGGTGCAGTTGTAGCATTTGAGAAGTCATTATCGTGTTTCATCTGGCGTGCTGCCTTTGCTCCTCTGCTCCACCGGACTGTGATTGAGCAGCCAAACCTCACCTTCAGAGCTGGCCTTTCTCAGCTGGCTTGCTGGGGCACAGCCCACTGCCACTCTGCCGGTAATTGAAAAGGAAACGAAATGTGATACCTGCTCTGCATGAGTCCACTGCTTCACCTGAGGGATCATGCTGATGTGAGGTTTACTATTTTCAAGGAAAACTAGACAAAGTGTTGAATGATGGAATGAATTGGGGGATGTTGGTGTCAGATAAACAACAGCCAGATCACATTATTCCTAGCCAGGCATGACACGGTAAGTTTCCAATGATAATCAGTTTGTCTGTTGACTTTGAAAGCTGTGTGTTGCTGCACAATACAGTATAAGCCAATCAGAACATATTCGATGGTTAATGTAATGCATAATAGGAAACCAGGTGATCAACACAATGTCCTGCCAGTTAAAACAAAAAAACATAGCTACTAAATACAAGAAATTTCATATATATGAAGAAGTCTAGAAGTCTCTTATGCTCACCAATGCTGCATTTTAAAAATATTTTAGTGTTTTAAAATGTAATTTATTCCTATGACGGTAAAGCTGAATTTCCAGCATCATTACTCCAGTCTTCAGTGTCACATGATCCTTCATTCTGATATGATGATTTGCTGCTCAAGAAACATTTATTATTATTATCATCAATGTTGAAAACAGTTGTGCTGTTTAATATTTTTCTGGAAACCGTGATACATTTTTGATAAATAGAAACATCATTAATTTGAAATAGAAACCTTTTGTAACATTATAAATGTCTTTACTGTCACTGTTAATTTATTTATGTCATATATTGTCTATGGATTTTTTTTATACTTCCTGCTTCCTGCTCTGTTTTCCATCTTTGTAGGCCTTTTGTAGTTTTTCCCCTTAAATGTTTCCCCCAGATTTGTCTTATCTTGTAAAATAAAATGTCTAGTAAAAAGTTTTTTGGCTAAATCAATAAAATCCGATACAGTGATAAAATGTCAGCATCTTCTACAAATAGTTCCACTCTTTAAGGACTGCAAATTTAAAGGCAGAGCAGCCAGCAGTGCTTGATTTCAGGACATTCAAGAGTAGGGTTGCAAAATTCTGGGAATTTTCAAAGCTGGAAACTTTCCATGGAATTAACGGGAATATATAGGAATTAATGGGAATAAACAGGGAATTTGCAAAATTGCAGGTTAGCCTATAACAGGGTACTTAAATGTAGTTGAAAAAAAAAACATCTTGCAGCATAATTTTGGTTAAAACAACTAGATTTAATGCAATTTCAGTTGAATTTTTACCCTGCACATTCCTTAATCACATTCACACAGCACACTGCAGGGCTATTGAGGCCACACCCGCTGCAAGCACTGTGCATTCCCCCAGTCCATAACATGCACATTTGATCAAAAATACAGAAAAAACAGTAATATTGTGAAATATAACTCAAATTTAAAATAATGGATTTTAATATACATTAAAATATAATTTATTTCTGTGATCAAAGCTGAATTTTCAGCATAATTTCTCCAGTCTTCAGTGTCGCATGATCTTTCAGAAATCATTCTAACATGTTAATTTGATACTCAGTTATCAATGTTGGAAAAAGTTGTGCTGCTTAATATTTTTCATAACCTATGATACTTTTTTTTTAGGATTCTTTGATGAATAATTTAAAGAACAGCATTTATTTAAAATATAAATCTTTTATAACAATATACACTACCGTTCAAAAGTTTGGGGTCAGTAATTTTTTTCTTTCTTTCTATCTTTTTTTTTTTTTTTTGAAAGAATTTAATACTTTTATTCAGCAAGGATGTGTGAAATTGATTAAAAAAAGTGATATTAGAGTGATATTGTTAGAAAAGATTTCTGAATAAATGCTGTTCTTTTTAACTTTTTATTTATCAATGAATCCTGAAAAAAAAGTATTACAGGTTCCAAAAAAATATTAAGCAGCACAACCGTTTCCAACATTGATAATAACTGAGCATCAAATTAGCATATTAGAACGATTTCTGAAGAATCATGTGACACTGAAATAAATAACAATTGCTGCAATAAAAATATATTTATTTTACATATTTACTAAATTAGAATTAATTTAATGTGAAAAAGAAATGACTGTTATTGTTATGTTATGACCATATGTTATGACCAAACAAAATGTTTATATTTATGTTTGTATATGATACATTTTATATAAATATTATACATTTTTATAAATGGTTAGTTCCTGTTCTTGATTCTGATTGGTCAATTGCTGTGTTTTTTCACGATAAAACACGGCTATGACCGCTTCACCCAACGGTTCTGTGTATCACTACACAACACCCTTAGCAACCACTCTTAGCAACGTAAACTATATGTTCTCAATTTATATTGTTCATTGAAGCTTACTGTATTATGTAGAAGAGTATTGTGAGAAAGAGATCAAGTGAGCGAGTTTATTACCTGCATTCAGATTTAGCATTTTCCTTGAGGTCAGTTCTATGTTCATAATAAAAAATATGTTTAAATGTCCGATGTATTAACTTGTCCTTTTAACAGTTGAGGGGTTTTCCCGTGACTGACAGCGCTAGACAAAGCATTTGTCAGTTGCGTCTTGTTCCATATTCACAACAATTCAGTCTTTTCAATATAAAAGTCTTCACTACTGACTGACACACTCATAAAGACAGTCTTTGTCGTCATTTAATGGCGTGATAATGTAACTTCTGTTGCTGTTCACGGTCAGGGTCTATTTTTCCGGCGGAAGGAAGGCTTTAGTGAAAGATTACTTCATGAAAGTTGCATTGATACATATTTTTGGCTTTAATATTTGTATTGTGTGCAAACCGTTATATAAAAACAATAATGTACTCGAGGCTAGTGCTGTATCATGAATAAGTCACGGCTGAAGGGGTTGCAGGTACTCTGCTTCGCTAACAACGCCCTTCAGCTGTGACTTATTCACAGCATCTTGTAACTTATTGCTTGCATATAAATTTCCCACAAATTCCCGTAAATTCCCATAAATTCCTGTTAAGTTTCCAAATTGGAATATTTCCAAAATTCCCCAGGTTAAGTTCCCGTGGAAAGTTTCCGTAAATTTACAGGAAACTTTCCACTCTTTGCAACCCTATTCAGGAGGATGTGACTGAATGATTTTGGGTATGTTTACACGACAACGATGTACTAAAAACAGAAAAGTTTTTCCTTTGCGTTTTCGCATACAGACGACAATGTTGTCAAAACTATCTCCGTTCACATCCAAAAAAAGTGAATAAAAATGCTGTATTATTCATGCCAGGCCAGTAGATGGCGATGTAACTTTGTAAAGAAACATTATGCGCTTATAAACTGAACACGTAATATGCATGCGCATGACGTCACCATTTTCACAAATTCACGTTTTGGTAGTTTACACAGAGACGACAACAGTGTTGTTTTCTTGCACTTTGAAACTCGTTTTCAAAAGTTTGCATTTCAAGACCCCCAAAACGCATAAAAAGTTTGCCGTTTTTATTTGAAAATGGTGTAGTGTATACGGCCCCCTAGTTTGGTAGGTGACAGTGTGACATTGAAGTATATTCAGGAACACAAAAACACGATATAGTCCAGACAAATGATTCCCTTGTGTTTTCTTCTGACAAAAAAAGACACTTACTAAATGAGGCATTTACAGCAGCTTTAAAGAGCTCTTGGTCTTTAAAGCAGACTTAAATTCACTAATTCATTGAGCAGATTCTGTGAATACCAAAGGTGACTGTCTCTTCATATTATTTGAGTGTCGTTGCCCACATCATCCTAACCCTAGTACAACGAGAGATAATTGAAGACATCCAGCTGTCATTGGATAAACCCACGCTGTGTCTGGACCTGCGATCTATATGTTCTTATTTTGTCTCTGAATTTATTGGCCGCATACATCCTTGAACCTGATTCCTCTTGCTATTAAAAGAACACCCATCCTTGTTAGGAAGTTTTGGTGGTCATCACCAGACAAGGACATGTCAACCTAAGTAAATGTCAGATCTGTGTGTGCACAATCTAAGTGATCCCAGCAATGTCTATCTATCTCTAATCGCTCGTACTCTCACTTTGCAGTGTTTTATGACTGACCTGCCTGTTTCACAAGGCTTGCCTCTCATCATATGGACAGATTTCCAAAAAAAGAAATATTATATTGATTGACTTCCACAGTAATGGAGTGGTGTAAGAACTATACTGTACCTGGTGACTGGCCAGTTTTTGCACTCCTATTGCAGCTACTCTTAATACATCTATGTGTGAGCTACCCTGAGCTAATACTTGATTCATAAATAATAGACCTATGACCAAACCCATGTAAACCACTAATATGTGGTCTCAGCTTCAGGCAGTACACCCACACACGCTTCACAGACCATATTCCACACTGACGTCATGACAATGCTGATTGACCATTTTGCAAATCAGGTTTGCTGTCTAGCTGTTGAATTTCAGCATCATTTCATGTGTTTTGGACCCAACAGTCAAGGAAACCAGCAGAACACAACTTTGACAGGTGTTATTCTATCAGTGATTTACAAATCATCCAGCTCCTGAGGCAGAACGTTAGAACAGTTTATCCTAAAGGCTTGTCTATATGATACATCCATACATACGTAGCAATTCCCATTTCCATCATCAGAGGTTTCAATCATCACACCTGTTTCCATAGTTACATGCACACTCATTTCCTGTTCTCTCATAACCATTCACAGGTTAAACACCCTGTGTAGTTCATCCGACTTGTTCTTCCACAGCTGCTTCTACACTCTAAAAGGAAATTCAAGTGGCCTATTAAATCAATGCATAGTTGCAAGTTAATTCTAAGTAAATTCAAATTTATTGATTTAATTAAACTTTTTAAGTTGCAAACATTATTTTGGTGAGTTCTGTTAATGTTATGTTGTTGTAATCTTTACATCAACTTAATATTGTGTGTAATTTAAACAGAAAGTTTGATTAAAAGGGTACACTTATATAACTTTTTTTTTTGTTTAAACTTAAAATGGTCTTACCCTGATGATATGGTATAAGCCTATTATATAATATATAAAACTAATCTGACATTTCAAACTCAAAAGAGACAAAAACGTAGCTAGTAGCCTTCCCCACATCTCCTTTATACTGGTATCTGACTGATATCAAATTCAAAAGGCTCCAGTATGAACTATATATGTGACCCTGGACCACAAAACCAGTCATAAGTCGCATGGGTATATTGTAGCAATAGTCAGCAATACATTGTATGGGCCAAAATTATCGATTTTTCTTTTATGCCAAAAATCATTAGGATATTAAGTAAAGATCACGTTCCATAAGGATATTTTGTACAAAAATCTATATCAAAAATGTATTTTTGTGAGTGGATATGCATTGCTAAGGACTTCATTTGGACAATTTTAAAGGTGATTTTCTCAATATTTAGATTTTTTTGCACCCTCAGAATCCAGTTTTTCAAATAGTTGTATCTCGGCCAAATATTGTCCTATTCTAACAAACCATACATCAATGGAAAGCTTATTTAAGGGGAAAAAATAAAAAAATCGACCCTTATGACTGGTTTTGAAGTCCAGGATCACATATGAGGTGCGTGCATGTGGAAAAATTAAAGTTTATGTTGTTGTTTAATGTTCTTGCCAGGACCACAACTGGAATTGTTCTAATGTGATTGTGAAAAACAGATGAATATGAATTAATTAATATATAAATCATCATGAATAAATGATTTTAAAAAAAGGAGTCCAAAATAATGCAATGTTTGCAAGGTACCTAAAATAACATATAACATATTTTTTGTAACATATTTTTTAATGTACGTATTACATTATACTATACACCTATTGTATTTAAAAAATTGTTAGTTGTATATACAGTATTAAGGTGTGAGATATGTTTTAAAAAATATTTTCTTACTTATTGGGGAAATTTTGTAACTTCAGTTCTATTAGTATTAAAGTCATTCTCTGTTGTAACTCAAGTGTGTCATTTAAAAAAATATATATAAATTCTGTGTTATTACTTTTCTGCATCATTACCATTACTGACTTAAATACTAAGTAGGTTTCAAGTGTGCTTACCGTAAGTCCAGAATTCAATGAATATAGTTCTACTTCAAAAATGTCATATTTTCGATTTATTTCTAAATACTTTTTTTATCATCAAAGCAGCATGCAAAGTTTGTTTTAATCAGGAGGTAAAGTTAATAAATCACAGACGTTGTGACAGTTCCAGTTGTCTCAACTGACTAATGGCTTTTTAATTACAAGAGGACTTCAAACGCAACCACTTCAAAACACAAAATAGTAAAGGGAGAATGCAGCAATATTCGGTGCAGGGGAGGTGTTTGTGTTGTGTATGTAGATTATTATTTGTGTGCTTGGTAAATCTCAATAGCTTTCATGTCAAATGTGAGATGCTCTCCACTCATTAATTATCATTCAGAAACATCACTTGTGATTCAGCCTAGTAATTTAGGTGGTACTTTTATGCATCCAGCTGATGCATTTGACTGTTTACACACAGAAACCGGAATAGGTGTGATGCTGTGTTTTAGTGTGCCACATTCAGCCAACCCACATTGCATGATTCATTTGGATGGAGTGTGTGAGACTCAAAATAATTGCTGGAGATTTCTTGCAGTGTTGACCTTAAGCCCGACCTCAATATATCTTGTATTTTCCCAAGCATAGACTCATAAATACATATGAGTGTTGACCCTACTGATGCATATATAGCATGATAGAAATTGTCTTCATTCTCTGGCCCTGTTTACTCCATCTCAGATGATCCAAATTAACATGGCTTTAGATTATAAAACGTATGAAAGATTTTCAAGTTCTGGCTGGACCCTGATACTGAAATACCTCTGGTGTTGTTCAAGAGCCCATCCCCTTTTTCATCAAAGCCATTCTATTGGCTTTCCTTTTATTCCAGGATTCAAAAGAACAGCATTTATTTGAATTGACATTTTTGTAACATTATAAGTAAGCAATAAGGTACTCAGTGCTGTGCTGTATCGTGAATAAGTCACGGCTGAAGGCCGTTGTTAGGCACGACACGAAGCAACCCCTTCAGCCGTGACTTATTCATGATACAGCACAGCCTTGAGTACCTTATTGCTTTTATAAAACGGCTACCACACAATACAAATATTGAAGCCAAAACTATGTATAAATGCAACTTTTATGAAGTAAAGTTTCACTAAAAGCCTTTCTTCCTCCGGAAAAAAATATTCCCTGACCGTGAACAGCAACAAAAGTTACATTATTACGCCATTAGATCTTTATGAGTGTGTCAGTCAGTAGAGAAGACTTTTTCATGAAAAGACTGAATTGTTGTGAACACGGAACAGGACACACCTGACAAATGCTTTGACTAGCGCTGTCAGTCACGGGAAAACCCCTTAACTGTTAAAAGGACAAGATAATACATTGGACATTTAAACATATTTTTTATAATGAACATAGGACTGACCTGAAGGAAAATGCTAAATCTGAATGCAGGTAATAAACTCGCTCACTTGATCTCTTTCTCACAATACTCTTCTACATAATACAGTAAGCTTCAATGAACAATATCAATGAGAACAAACAGTTTATGTTGCTAAGAGTGGTTGCTAAGGGTGTTGTGTACTAGTGATACACAGAACCGTTGGGTGAAGCGGTCATAGCCGTGTTTTGTCGTGAATAAAACACAGCTATTGACCAATCAGAATCAAGGACAGGAACTAACCATTTTATAAATGTTTTTACTCTCACTACATTTAATGCATCCTTGCTGAGTAAAAGTATTAATTTCTTTCGGAAAAAAATCTTACTGACGATAAAACTGTTGAAAAGTAGTGTACATCACATATCACATTGCTAAAAATGGTCAAATTAAACATTTCTTTGTGTTCTCAGTTAGCGGTCTAACAGCTTAGTAGCTTAGAATAGCACTAACCTCTTAAGAAAAGCTCTTTTGATTAGCTAAAACATTTTTATTTTTTTTAATCACGCATTGGGGAAAGGGGCAGGATTCTGCAAGGGTATGGGATTGTAGGGATAGAAATAGGCCTTCAGCAATCTGAATTACAGGCTTAGAGACTATATAAAGACATGCAATAGAGGCTTATTACAAATATGAATGGGATTTCACAAAGCTAGATGTAAGTTTTCCAGAGGGTTTATCAAAGAATCTTTCACGGTAAATCACAGTTAAAAAAAAAAAAAAGACCTCCAAAAGAAATCTGATATGTATTGTGCTAAAGTTGAATCTGGTGTAAATATCTTATGTGATTTCTGTTGAGACCTTCACAGACTGCAGCTCTGTTCTCTCAGGATGGATATTTTGGCTGGATGGTCTGTGCTTTCTTGAGGCTGTCTGAGGTCACCATCATCTCCTGACTCATCTGTTTACCTCAGCAAAACAGCTGTGCCAGGGGGCCAGATTCACTTCTCCCACAAAACTTCACTTGTCTTTGGAGTAATATTATTGGTATAATATTTCACTTGTGTTTTCTCATTACACTCATGCACAATTTCCCTTACGACCGCAAGATCAGTGGGAGCCATATGATATAGTGGCTGCTGGCCAATTTCATTGCTGTTTCATTAGGCGTCGTGAGGGTGGAATATTTCACAATTACTGTCCCTCAGATGAAGTTTTGTGTGTCAGTGATGAGTAAAAAGGCCACAAGTCAAATGTTTTAAATGAGTCAGTGAGTGTGGATTTTCTCTTTGGGATTTACTTTTGCTTCAGGTAACTTGATTCATGATCGCCATCATTCTTCCACCCTGAGGCTACAATCAAAAACTCTTTTCACACTACAAAAAAATCTGCACCACTGAACTCTCTTGCATTGTAAAAACAAACTGCTTAGTTAAGAATTTTTTTCTATTTTGATTTTCGATTAGTTTTAGTCTGCCAAGAGAGCACTAATAGTCCAGTCTGGATTGAACAAGAGCTTGGGCAAGGATTTGTGTAGCATGCCCTGATAGAAAGGGCCTGATCTTCCTAGTATTGTATAAGGCAAATCTTTAGGACCGAGCAGTTCTAGCAGTGTGGTCTGTAAAGAACTGATCATCAATCACAACTCCAAGGTTCCTGGCTGTCCTGGATGGAGTTATGGTTGATGAACCTAGTTGAATGGAGAAGTTGTGGTAAAGTGTTTTGATGGCTGAGACCACAAGCAACTCTGTCTTTTCAAGGTTGAGTTGAAGGTGGTGGTCCTTCAACTAGCAAGAAATGTCTGTCAAGCACGCTGAGATGTGAGCAGCTACCGTCGCATCATCTGGCTGGGATGAGAAGTAGAGTTGTGTGTCATCAGCATAGCAGTGATAAAAGAAAAACAATGAAATACAGAATGACATTGAATGACAGATCCTATTGTTGACAAGTAGACGGAAGAGAAGTGGTCCAAGCATTGAGCCCTGAGGCACCCCAGTAGCTAGATGTTGCATCTTGGACATATCACCCCTCCATGACACTCTGAAGGACCTACCTGAGAGGTAAGAATTGAACCATTGGAGTGTGGTTCAGATGGTCTTCACTATGAGGGTTGACAGGAGAATCTGGTGGTTAACTGTTTCAAAAGCAGTAGACAGATCCAGCAATGATGAGTATGATGAGTTGTAAGCTGCTCTTGACAGCCTCAGAGCTTCAATTAAGAAAGTTAGAGACTTGGTTAAACATGCCTCGTTCAATTGTCGTATTTAAAAAAAAATCCTTGAAAGTTTGAGTTGCAATAGTTTGCAAAAGCGTGATTATAAACACAACTAGGCTGTAAAATTGGACTAGTGAGTAGATGAGTTTACCAGTTCAGCTGATAATGTTTAATGTCCCGACAACCTCTGTAGTCCCATTTAGCCACTTCTTGGCAACTGCCTTTATCAAGATAAAATGTGAAACAATCTTGAGCTTGTGATAAGCATGGACCTTATTTCAGGCCTTTAACCAAAAACCCATTTAAAAAAAAAAAAAATCATTGATTTTGGGACAATGGAACCAGCATTGCTAAAATGTTAACTTGTTTCCGCGTTTTGGCCTATAAAAATATACAACCTGCCACACTCTATTTGTGACCATTATTTAGTTTTAGATTATTTTGTTTTTGATCATGTAGTGTTTCAGTTTTGATATGTTTTTAATAACAATAAAACTGGTACTTAAAAAAAGATCATTTTTGGGAACTTTGGCCATGTCTTTTTTTTCACCCAAGTGATCAAGATCTGCCACTGATATGCACTCAAAAAAATAAGCATGATGCTTCTGTCTTCATTTAATGATATAGGTGGCCCATATTACTCACCAAAATAGTACATCTTGTTTTGTCATGCNGGGATGATCGGTTGGTGTCGTGAGGTGGTGACGTGAAGAGTGGTGGTGAGATGACTCCAGGATCCAGACGAGCAACAAGACACGATGACGAACAACCGGGAAACTGGTGACGAACAACTGGGACTCCGAACAGGAACAGACAAGACAACCACGACAAACTCCAAACAACGATCTGACAAAGGGAATGAGAATGAGGTGAGTATTTAAGGAGGTGAGTGAATGAGCAGCAGGTGGGGACGGTGATGAATGGCAGCTGGATCCCTTGATGATCCATGTGGCCTGGACACACCCACAAACACTCGCGCACATACATACACAAACACACCCACTGCTGTCACAACACAGAGCACGCGACAAGAAGGAAACCATGCATCTGTGAACCGTGACAGATATGCACTCAAAAAAATAAGCATGATGCTTCTGTCTTCATTTAATGATATAGGTGGCCCATATTACTCACCAAAATAGTACATCTTGTTTTGTCATGCTGAAACCTTTAGGTATAAACCCCATTCATGATTATTTTGTCATGGTGTTGAACCACAGAGCATGACTTTAAGGACACAGGCATGGTCCAGAGCTGATAAGCAGGTATTCATATCCCAGGATTCAGTCACACATTGCTTATAGTGAAGGTGGCTGGTGAGGATTAAAGCTTTTCTGTTGGTTAAACCTCAGCTGGATGATTGTCAGAGGTGGGCTATGTCTTTAGGGTAAAGTAAACCAAGACTTATTTATACCAGAGAGTAGGTCTTCTTTCAGGAAGACAATCTCTAGTTTGTTGACCATGTCTGGAAGATCAATCTGTGGCTGCATTCTTATCAATATGGTGATCAATATGGTAATCTTTCCCCAGGCCCACTGAGCTGCAAAAAAGGAAGGAGGGAATCATTTTCTTTTTGGCTCATTCATATCAGGAAACAATCTGCAAAAAGATGATCAAATATTTTCCATGTCTGTGATTTAATCAACAAGCAAGGACAAAAGTCCATCCAGCCATCACACCAGACACAGTTTCCCCTTTGAAAAACCTGCTCTTATGTCAGTATTATCTCACCATCCCATTCACAATTCCAATTCCTATGTAAGAGACTGCAATCTGTTCCCTGAGGAACCACGTCTCGCCCTTCCTGCTCCTCAAAGCTGCGACCAAGTCCAAAATGAAGAGATGAAAGAGGGTTTTGAACTTTTGCAGGCAGCCTCATGGATAATGATTGAGAATAAAGGGCTTACTAATGATACTTCAGCATGCCGTTCAAGTAGAACAATGTCTGTTTGTGGAATAATGATACCTTAGATATTCATTTATTTATTACCATATCACACAATGCTGCCATATGGGAAAACTGGCATTACAATATTTTCTGTGATTTGATTGGTTTATTTGAAAAAAAATTATTATTGTTTCTAGAGTAATATGGGGGATTTTCTATTGCATCTGCATAAAAAGAAAAAAAAAACAGCAGAAAAATTATTTGTTTTCTGTTGCAATAATGCTATTATACTGTAAAATAAAAAAACAAATATTTAATAAATAGAACAAAACTTTTTATTTTATAGTACAACTGTTAAATTACAATACTAATATTTATGTCTTAATTTCTTCACTTTCAAATGTTAAATCAATCTTTTATTTTGCAATTTTCTGCTTAATATTCATGATGCATGTTTGAAAGCACAGCACTATGTTCATTTCACGCACATTGTTGAGCGTGTCAGAGTGGCTCGGTTTATTTAATTCTTTAATTATTATTGAATCAAAACCATTCAGTAACAGACCCAAATTCAAGGCAATCCTCACTTAAGGCCCCAATATAATTTAAGCACAATCAAAGAACTGGTGCGACGTCCTTTTGAACAAAATCAAGCCAAAGCAAACTTTTCCAGAAAAGTTCACTCTAGGTGGTAAACACCTTCGAACTGCCATTGGTCAGTGGCGATTACGTAATAGGTAGGTGTGGCTCTGAGGCTCCGCCTTCTTTGACGTAGAAATCTTCTCTGGTTCATTTCTTCTGTTCAGTCCGTCGAGGTCAGACGCGAGTAAAAACAAACACACTGGAGAGCAGCTTTATAAGTTGTAATTGTAAGTGACAATGACACTGTTTATTTATGTTTAATACTGCTTGCCTTAAAGCAATCTGTTGTATAACAAGGTATATAAATAAACGGGACATGACTGGAGTGCCGAATTGCAGAGTTTGTGGAAACATATCCTTGACGCTATGAGCCGGTACTTTCTTAACTGCCGTTTTCTCACCACTGTAATTTTTGTTGTGTGTTTATTTTGTTATTAAGAGGAAATCACATAGCACATATTTACATACTCGTCTAAATGCCGCTCTCAGTAGTTTCGGTGCCATGGGATGTTCGCTAACAGTAAACCTCTTTTGAACTTCTTTTTTACTCCTAAGCAAAGAGCGAAAAAGAACTTCACTCTAAGTATTTCCTTTCCCTTTACCACAGCTCTCAAATCTTATTCATGTTTGCGTATTTTTCATAAGCAAGTCAAGAAGTGCCCTGTGAAGCATCATGTATTTCATGACAGCACTTTTGTTCATTAAATTTTGATCTATGACATACAGTCACTGTGGAGATTCACCTCAGCAGATGTAAATTATGTTTGATTGTAGAGGTGATCTTGGGAACAGATGCTTTCTGTGAGCAGACACTGCAGATTGATCCAACCTCTTAGTCTTTCTTCTATTTCAACATGAACTGTCATATGCTTCAAGCATCTGGGCCAAGTCCAAGTCTAATTCGATCTCAGATACTCAGTGTATGACATGTTCGCCCTTGTGATGACAAGCCCTTTGAACATGTAAACTGTGTGAACCAGTCCCTGAGTGAGTACAGAAATTAAAGTGCAACTAAAGTACTTCAGCCCTTACTTACGGTCTCATTTAAAAGAACAGAGAATGTGCCCTTTCTTTTTTAATAAAGCAATTCAGGTCACCAATGTTTAAAAGTCAAAATGAAGTGGTTTTATTCCAAGATGGTCAAGGTCAAGTTCACCCTTTGGAGCCTCTTAACATATGGCAGTGGTAATGTCTCTTTTTAAAATCTAGTGTTAAGGAATAATGGCCAATTGATGAACTAACCTCAGAAATGCCTTTTCATTCAATACACCATAATTAAAATAAAAATAGCACTCCAATCAGAAGTAATTGTGATCCAGGCTTAATAATGTTATATTCAACACAAACTAATTGAAAAAGGCATTTAAAAAATAAGGTGTAAAAAGGAATGATTGATAATGTGTCTGCTACTTTTGGAAGATGTTTCCCATGACATTCTGCAGAGGGAGTGTGTTTCTAATGACAGCGAGGATTTCTTGACTCATAATGATTTCGGTTCTCATGAGCAATCATCTTAAAATGGTGTTCTAAATTGCAAAAATCACTTTCAAAATGAAAAGAAGCTATTTTCTGTTCAATACAGATCAGTCACTTGACTCTGAATAACATGATTACCTGACAAGACGCTGACAGATGGAAACATTCGGAACGGATCACTGGGCTGTGGAAACATCTTATGTTGGTTGTCTGGACAGGTGCAGCACTGCACAGAAAAATCACTCGACTCCAGATGTATTTATTTTTTTATTGGACAAGACAAATATTTTGACTAAAAGTGTGATCACATTTTCTGAGCGAAATCTAGTCATTTCAATAGGAATCCACACGATCAGGAATTTCATGTGAGGATGAAAGTTTTCCCCACACAGATTTTACTGCGTGTTCAAGTTTTTCAGAGATTTGCAGTGTGTAACAGTGTATTTTTTTCTGCACAACAATAATTTGAATCTTTGATGACTGAATAAGTGCAATTCACCTTTATGTTTGATACACAGTGATGAAGTGATGTTTCACTCATCGTTACTGCAGGCAGAAAACAAAAGAATAGGAAGTATCATCAGCAAAACTTGAAATGGCTCAGCAATTTGTAGAGCAAGTACTGAACGCAATGAAGTCCCTTTCAAGGAAAGTCTGTTTACTCGGCGGCCATATTTGCAACGCCTCCGGACAGCTATTTTGGGCATCCAAGACCAAGTCCTATCTCTTTGAATGGGGGAATCCTGAAATCTCAAAAACTGCTTGCCGAACTCACAATTAAATAACATTTTTCAAGTCAGCAACAAAATATGACATGAACTGTTCCATAAATGTTGTTTCTTATGCTCAAATAGTGTTAAAAAAGCTTGCTTTTTCAGGCTAGACAAGCCAGTGCGCATGTGCAGTCCTAAGCGCGAGTCTCAGATTTGTATGGAAACTTTACATTTGACTTTACAAATGGCTCTTTTAATTAGAAGGTGGGACATATTCTGCCATATTTTACGCGTTGCACTTCCTCCTTTTCATAACTGATAGGAGTGAACCATCTTTCTATATCTATAGTCTTTGATGCAATCAAATATTGATATCAAATATCACAGTCACTTGATAGTGGATCTGGTGAAGAAGCTGTTAGTGATCAAAATATTGATTTTGAAGATGCTAAAAGTATAGTTTTGAGAATGCTTGTGCCAAATGAGTAACCCGTGACGCAATGTATGACGTGGAACATAGCTTAAACTTAAACGCCTCTTGTGGTTCAAACAAATAGGGCTGTGCAACAAACTCAAGCTCCTCTTATATCGAAATACTCCAACATTTCTCTTTAAAATGTCTTGTTTTAGACTTATAATCAGTGACCGGTGTTTTGTTTTGCTCTATCCACTGCGCCTCTGCGTTCGTCATTACGTTGTGCGTCAGGTCAACGGTTGCTCGTCCGCTGCAAACCGTACGGTCGTCTGCCGGAAGCTAGTTATTTGAATTTATAAAGTTTTAAATATGGATATTTTTATTACAAAAATGCATCGCTTCGCTTCAGAAGACCTTTATTAACCCCCTGGAGTCGTATGGATTACTTTTTTTATGGATGGATGCATTATTTTTGACTTCAAAATGCAGCCCCCCATTCACAACCATTATAAACCTTGGAGGACTAAAGATATTTTTAAATATATCTCCGATTGTGTTTGTCTGAAAGAAGATAGTCATATACACCTATGATAGCTTGAGGGTGAGTAAATCATGGGATAATTTTCATTTTGGGGTAAAATATCCCTTTAAGAGTTAAAAACATTTTTTTATGGTTATGCAAACGTTGGGAATGTTCCATAAAATATTCCATAAAAAGGGAATGTTCAATATTATTTTGCAAACATGTTATTTTTGAATAATTTTGAATTTTGAACTTGTTCTGAAACAAGTAGTATCATTTTAAAACAGTTAGGCGAACATCAAATTAAAACGTTTTTGAAAAAACGTTCCATGATTGATGTTTAAATAATGTTTTTGTGCTAACATTTTGAGAACATTATTAAAGACCAGATAACTTTGAACAAATGTTCTATTAACGTTACTGGAAGAACATTTGTTCATAAGTGATTAGATGTCTTTGCAAGCAACAGGCTCAAGTCTTATCTTTTTTTCAGGGATGTGAAATACAAAGATGGCAGAAAGGAGACATGAGTGTGTCTGTGCCACACAACAGATTTAAATCAGCCAATGTCATGCAATATAAAACCATCCCACCATTCAAATTCACCCTCTTCAAAATCCAGCACAATAATAATACTAATTACTAATTGGCATAGCCTGTTATTCTTTCATAAACACAATCAGCAGCATGTCCTTCCTGTCTTAAATCAGATTAAATGTCTTGAATATAAAACGACGCAACCTATTAGTCACTGTAAATGTTCATATTTCCAAAACGTCTATAGTGGTTCCAGGAATTCTGCTCTTTTTTGATTGCTGGGCTAGAAACCCTAAAGATAACAGCTTTGCTGTGTTTCACAAACATGTAGTGTGCTCTTTAAGAGGCACTGAAGCCTGTCAAGTGATTATTTCAATCTTCTTTTGATTAAGATAGCCGCAATGGTGCGTTTTAATTATATTTTTCAATCGCAAAAGTGTGTGTTATGCTACTTGTCCTCCTGTCTACTTCTGCAGACACCAATGTGATTTAGTAAAGTAATACGACGAAATAAATTAAAAGATTTTCTCTTTATTACCCTTTTTAGAAAATCATTTTTAAAAAGTTTTTTTTTTAAATGCGGTAACCTCACTGATGCTTAAGCTTTCATTATTGTCTACTTCCACATTGTAAATCCCTTGCTGTTGACATGCAGCCAATAATCTGTAATGCCCACAATTCCTGTGTTTCTCCACCTTAACTTTGCATATTGAGTTTTTGGTGGCTGCATTGAGCAGGATCAGCGAACCCACAGGGAATTGGATGGCGCCTGCAATGAAGTCAGTCAACACCTTTAGTTTCTGAGTTTTCAGTTCCAGAACTACATGCATTCCCACTGAAAGGCTTGAATGCTAATCCTGCCTTATCCCTAGCAAAACACATCCCAATCCCAGGACGGACAGGCACATCAATCAAGGATTTGGCCTCTCGTCCTTTTTCCATCTCCTGTGCATTCTCATGCTGCTTCCCACATGTCGGATCCCTGAACGTTATAGGTGGGCACTCGCATTTTCACTATCATGCCGCATCTCTCTTCCGCCCCAATTGTTGTCTCCTACTGCCTGGAATTTATTACTGATCTTGTCACTCTGCATTCTGGCATTGTCATCAACAAGAAGGACACATGAAATGCTACTTTACAATTTGGCCAAAACTGTATTTTATGTAGTAGCATAATTCAGTGGCATTCCTAATAGAACGGTACACTGCAGGAGTAAAAAAAAAGTTAAAATATCTACAACTTATTTGTTTTGTGTAAATATACACTACAGTCAAAATTTGTTTTTGCAAGGTCTCAAACTACAAAAATACAATAAAAAGTAATAGTGTGAAGTATTACTACAATTAAAATAACCGTTTTCTATGTCAATATATTTTAAAATGTAATTTATTCCTGTGATGTCAAAGCTGAATTTTCAGCATCATTACTCCAGTCTTCAGTGTCACATGATCCTTCAGAAATCATTCTGATATGATGATTTGCTGCTTAGTTATCAATTATTATTGTTGAAATAGAAAACAGTTATTACAAATTGTTATAATATTTTACAATATTTTTTTACTGTAAATAAATGCAATCTTGCTGAGCAAAAGGGACTTTTTTCAAAAACATTAAAAAAAATCTTTGTAAGCATGCATCTCACCAGGTTTTGGAACAGAGCTGTTTTGTTTGTTGTGGCCGTTGTTTACACCTGGTATCAAGAAGCATATAGCGCCAATCGGATCACAATGATGACGTTAGGTGAAAACAGGGTCTAAAATGTTTTGAGCTTGTCCACTTTCGATCACTTCCAGAGGTAGTCGAAAACACATTTGACAGGATTGCTTTCGTAATGTTGACGATCATGTGGTCGAATGTGTTCGAACAGCCACAAAAGACTGCCTACTCTCCGCCTACTGACTTAAAGGATTAGTTCATTTTCAAATTAAAATTACCTCAAGCTTTACTCACCCTTCGGCCATCCTAGGTGTATATGACTTTCTTCTTTCTGATGAACACAATCTGAGAAATATTAATAAATATCCTGACGCATCCGAGCTTTATAATGGGAGTGAGCGGGATCAACGAATATGAGCTGAAGAAAGTGTCTCCATCCACATCCATCCATCATAAACATGCTCCACACGTCTCCGTGGGGTTAATAAAGGTAAAAAAGAGTCCATATTTAACAAGTTATGAAGCAAAATATCTAGCTTCCGCCAGATCGCTTTCCGTATTCAACTTACTAAAAAAAGCATAAAACTCTCGCATTTCAAAACGTTTATGCTACGTCCTACGCCTTCCCTATTCAACTTACGGAAAAAACTTCGTAACTTGAAAATGTAAGGCGATCAGACAGAAGCTAGATATTTTACTTCATAACTTGTTAAATATGGATTTTGTTTTACACAAACACATTGCTTCGCTTCAGGAGGCCTTTATTAACCCCCTGAAGCCGTGTGAAATACGTTTATGATGGATGAATGTGGATGGAGGCACTTTCTTCAGCTCATACTCGTTTGGTAACGCTTATAAATCTCGGGTTGCGTCAGGATATTTATTAATATTTCTCTGATTATGTTCATCAGTAAGGAGAAAATTATATAGACCTAGGATGGCTTGAGGGTGAGTAAAGCTTGGGCTAATTTTCATTTGAAAGTGAACTAATCCTTTAATGCTTAAACATTATCCCAGATGGGATTTAAACTTTGTCGACTCCAGACACAAATTTGGTTTGAAGACAAAACATGCACTCACCGTGTTTGGTGTGGTCTTGCGAAAGCTGCTGTTCTCTCATGTTTTTCGGTCGTCTCCGGTCGCATTCATATGTAAATTGCGCGAGCTTATTTCGTTCATTACATCAAAAGATCTGAAAAAGCCCATAGAAGAAATCAGGACAGAAGTAGTCAAAAGTGGAAAAAAGAGACTTACTACTTGTGATATGATCGACCAAAACGCATCTTAATACCAGGTGTAAACAGAGCCTTTAGCAGAGCCACATGCTGTCACCTCTCCTTGCTCTCAGTAAGATTCACCCTAAACTTGTCGTTTTAATTTGTCTCTTCATATGGCGAATGGTTTCCACACTTGTGGAAATTATTTCATCTGCCGTCGCACTCATCCTCTGTTACTCCCTCTCTTGCATTAGCTGACCTTTCAGGCTTCTCAGACTGTGACAATGGACCCGTCTCGTCTGCCGATGTGCAAGACTCAAAGAAAAGGGACTGGCTGCTGACACCTCCTATTCAGCACTGAGCTTCCCAAACCCATCACAGGGTTTTGCTTTGTGACAGATTTTATTAACAGCAGAAGACATTGATGGATTTGGTTTCTGGCAAGAAACAGTCTCTGCCTTTTCTCACTCAAACCACAAACATCAATTAGAAAACATACCTGGTTCCTTTTGGACTTTTTCTCAAATATTGCTGCTCTAGCAATACCAGATTGCTGATGTCGAGTGGGGATTTTGGGATGTGAAATTTGAATTGGCCCCACTAAGCAAATTTTCTTACTGTAATGAAAGCCTCAATTTAAATTTGCAGTTTGAGATCCGATCCTCTGACTGAAGCGATATTTTTATTAGCCTGGTATAAGAGGTGCATCCTCTCCCTTCTTTGTGCCCTGAGGGTGGCCATTTCGGTCATTTTCTGGCGTCTCTTATCACATTGGGTATTGGAATTGCTCTCACTCATAGTCACCTTTTCACATTCCATTTCTCTCTCATGATTTTTTTCTTTTCTATTTCATCGGCTTCATTGGACGCTCTTATCTTTGGCTCAGTTTCAAATGAGACACATTTGGCTCACATTTCAGTTTTTTATGATATTTTGTGGTTGTTTTTGGAGCAAGGCTCTGCCTTTTCATCACGTTAATGGCCCATTTTTGACAGAGCATTCAAAGCTGTCTCCCTCACCCTATCATTCACAAATCACTTTGCTTGAAATTCTCCTGGTGGCTTTTGTATTTATCTCTAAATCCAAACAAAAATGGAAAAAAAAAAAAAAATTATTCACCCAGTTCTTAAGTGTACTTAAAGGGGTGGTTGATTATGATTTCACTTTTTTAACTTTAGTTATTGTGTAATGTTGCTGTTTGAACATAAACAACAAAGTTACAACACTCAAAGTTCAATGCAAAGGGATATATTTTCTTTTAATGAATTCTCTAAATGACTGGTAGGGACTACAACAAGCTTCTTTCCGGGTTAGCGACATCACAAACCCCAAATTTACATAAACCCTGCCCCCGAAAACACACAACAAAGGGGGTGAGGCCATGTTGGGCTGCTTTAGAGAAGAGGAAGAGTTGTTGTAGAGTGTTGTTGCCATATCGTCATTTTACGCCGGACTGCTTCACAAACGAGGGTCTATTCAAAGGATTTGCACAAAAGATTAACATGACGGCACATACTAGTCAATGAGTTGAATCAACTCCACAGCAACTACATAGGTTTATCCACTAACCCTTCAGAAATGTACAAATGAATTCTAAAAGTTGTAACTTCATCCTGACTCTCTCCATCAGTGTCCGACTCCGGTTTGAACAATGTAAGGCTGAACACTGTTAGTGACAATTGTCATTTTGGCTGCGTGAGATTCTCCGGCTTTGTTGTTGTTGAGCAACCGAAGCGTGAGCTGTTAAAGCACTGCCCTCTTCTGGAAAGGGGGCCAGGAGCAGCAGCTCATTTGAATTTAAAGAGACACACACAAAAAAAGCGTGTTTTTGCTCACATCCAAATATGAGTACATTTGACAAGCTATAATAAATGATCTGTGGGGTATTTTGAGTTGAAACTTCACAGACACATTCTAAGGGACATAAGAATGCTCAAATACATTAAAAATAAATTTATTCTGGATATTTATTGAAGGTTTGTTTCTGTAGATAATTTTGATGCTGTAAATGAGATCATCCCAAGCTAAACAGGGAATCACAGATATGTTTATTTTTAATATGTGGGCCGTTATAACCAGGGGCGGCGCCAGATTTTTTTTAAGGCAGGTGCTGCTGTGCTAGATCATTTAGGCTACATATATATATTATATAAATACTATTAATAAATGAGCAAAAATCAATCCAATCAATATTAAATATTCAGTTATTTTAATTATCATAATTAAAGTTTTAATTTTATTAAATTGAAGAAGCACAACAGCAGCATTCAATCAAATATTCTTAAAGATTAATTATTATTAATAATGTTACTTCAACATATTGTTATTTCAACATAATATGTGTGTGAGCAACAAACAAGATGTGCATTTGTAAATTCGGTGACAGCGTGTGTTACGAGTTTCAAATGGTGTAAGTGTGACCGCGGCGCGCCAGCACCTCCATGTCATTATTATATTGTCTGCTATATTGCTTTTTATGTATTAAATCCAGGCAATTGGTTGATGAAAAATTTATTAAAATTAAGATACAATTTATACTAAACGAAATTCACTTTAAAGAAAATCTTTCTTCAAAACAAAACTTAAACTTGAAACTAAATGTGCTTATTTAATGGCTAAAACACGTAGGCTACTACAGACTCTCTTTTTGTACAAATTGCAGCACATTCATTTAATTCTGAATTTTGCGCATGTAAGTTGAAAGGCATTTGTTTGTGTATAGTAAAACATATCTGTAACATTTATCAAGTTCATAATTGTGCGTGCATTTATTAATTATTATCCAACACATATGTTGTCACTCCCCACGACTAGTTTAAAATGTTTCCATACCTCCGATTTTCCTCCAAACTTGCTCAAAGTTAATTCTCCTGTTTTAATTTTTTTCTTTGCTTCTTCAAGCTCCATGTTGCACTTAAGCTGCTGAATAGTACAGCATGCACAGCAGGTGTGATGCGTCAAGCGTGCGAGACTGCGAGTGCGAGTGGACAACACGCTGCCAATGACACGTGACGTGCTTTATCAAGGGCCCGACCCGACCCGGCCCGGCCCGGCCCGAGGACGGTGGTGGGAAATATCGGCCGGGCTCGGGCTCGGGCAGAGAATCTAAGCTCTAGGCAGTCGTGGTCTAATGGATAGAGAATCGGACTTGTAACCCAAAGGTCATGGGTTCGAGTCTCAGGTTCGGCAGGGATTGTCGGTGAGGGGAGTGAATGTCCAGCGCTCTCCCCACCCTCAATACCACGACTGAGGTGAGACCCTTGAGCAAGGCACCGTACCCCCAACTGCTCCCCGGGCGCCGCAGCATTGGCTGCCCACTGCTCTGGGTGTGTTCACTGCTGTGTGTGTGTGCACTTGGATGGGTTAAATGCAGAGCACAAATTCCGAGTATGGTTCACCACATGTCACTTCACTCACTTAATAACCAGCTAATTTGAAGACAAAGAACAAAATGAAAAATCATTTATCATATTCACAACCTTAAAGGTGGTACAGAGGATCTTTTCGTCGACTGAGTTTTTGAAATGAGCGCATGCATAAGAACAACCCCCTCCTTCACAGCTCATTTCGAGTGAACGCCTCCCAACACTCGTGCACGAGTATTGGAACACGAGTGTTTACCACCGGCATTCGCTGTGTTATTAAGCCGGGGACACATTTAACGACTAGCTAAAACATTCTAAGACTATGCTCAACATACAGCGATTGTTTCCTGCTCCTGAAGCAGATTTATATACTTTCACATGGAATTTGAACACCGACTGTAATCGCAGACTGAACGCAACTGGCTCTGACTGGACGCGTTTGAGCACGATCAGTCATAAGTATCAATTTACATTCATAATCGGCCTTACAGTCGACTTAAAGCCGCGCACACACTTAGTGGATTCATTATGTCGGACTCACCGCAGGTAACTCATAATCTGCAGTTGTTACTCCTGTCTCCTGACAAAAAACATTGCATGCGGCGCCTGTGGAGTGTGGAAAGTTACTGGAGCGCACAGCCGCGCGTCTCTCACAAGGAACGTCATGGCAGTGATTGACAAGCCAGAGGGCCAATCNACAAACGAGGGTCTATTCAAAGGATTTGCACAAAAGATTAACATGACGGCACATACTAGTCAATGAGTTGAATCAACTCCACAGCAACTACATAGGTTTATCCACTAACCCTTCAGAAATGTACAAATGAATTCTAAAAGTTGTAACTTCATCCTGACTCTCTCCATCAGTGTCCGACTCCGGTTTGAACAATGTAAGGCTGAACACTGTTAGTGACAATTGTCATTTTGGCTGCGTGAGATTCTCCAGCTTTGTTGTTGTTGAGCAACCGAAGCGTGAGCTGTTAAAGCTCTGCCCTCTTCTGGAAAGGGGGCCAGGAGCAGCAGCTCATTTGAATTTAAAGAGACACACAAAAAAAAAAAGCGTGTTTTTGCTCACATCAAAATACGGGTAAATTTGACAAGCTATAATAAATGATCTTTGGGGTATTTTGAGCTGAAACTTCAGACATTCTGGGGACACAAGAAATGCTCAAATACATTAAAAACAAATTTATTCTGGATATTTATTGAAGGTTTGTTTCTGTAGAGAATTTTGATGCTGTAAATTAGATCGTCCCAAGCTAAACAGGGAATCACATATATGTTTATGCATTCATATCCTATCGTAGGAGTAATAACAACCTGCTAATTTGAAGACACAGAACAAAATGAAAAATCATTTATCAGTTCTCATTTATCATATTCACAACCTTAATGGTTTGTTATGCCTCATTTGAAGCCTAATATTTACTATTTATATATGTATTTATATACCCCATACTGTATCAAATCTGATATGCAAAGTCCTTTAAATTATCAACATGATAAACTTTACATAAAAACTGTTATACACAATCTGCTACATGCCTTCTGTTGTTATTACGTACAGAAGGGGACGGAGACACAGGTATAGTTAATATACAGTTTATTGAACAACCAGAGAACATGGACAGAGTGCAGGTGAGTGGAAGCAGGTTAAGTTCGTGACTGAAGATGATACTGGATCTGATACTTGTCTTTATCTTTCCCAGGGATCGTGGAAGCAGACGAGACATGATGACACTCACAGAAGACGAGGAGACACTAGGAATCACATGGAACACCACCTATAGGTAAGTAGAAGTTAGCAGAGTCCTTGAGGTAAGCATAACAGGTAGGTATGCGTTAACGAGACCAGACAGTGATTGAATGCTCTGAAGTGTCTTATATGCTGCTGTGGTGATGAGTGTTGATGCGTGTCAGGTGTGGCTGGTTAATACTCAGGAGAGGGAGTGTGTTGTGATTGGGTGAGTGTAGAGCCTGGCGTGTCTGTGACAGTTGTCTAATTAATAGTTTATACTTCTTATAAACTTATACTTCTTAGCAAGTAAAAGTCTGTTTTGTTTAGTATAATTGTAAAAATGTCCACCTTCGTGCCGTGATACGTGCCTTTTTTCATGTTAATATATGAGTATCAAATATGATCTATCATGCTTTTGAGGAACATTTATTTGTTCATCTCTCAATCATTATTGTATTGTATTTACATGTTTAAAATGAAATTAGCAACATTTCTGTCAACAATTACACCTTCAGCATCATTCTTAAATTTGGTGGGACACAAGAGGACCTTTGTGTGACATACAGAGGTATTATTCACTGATAATTATTTTCTGGGTTAAGGGCTCAAGAGTATAATTTATACTTCTATATTTTTAAAATATTAAAATATAAATTGTAATAGAGTGATGTATTGGTGGTGCAGTTGCTTACCTCATGAGACTGCCCTTGGTCGCAACAGACATAACACAGACGTAATGCCTGAGGACCTGAAATAATCAATTTTTTTTCTCTCTAGAGAAGTTTTTTTTTGTTTTTTTTTTGTCTTTTTTTTGTCTTTGGGAGCGCTTTTTATAATTTCAGGGTTAGTGGCCAGAAATGTTTTTGTTCTTCGAGACCAGGTAGTGGTGAGATTGATAGCCAAAGGGCTCGTGACAAAAATGACATCCAGTGACATTTATGTGCACAGAGTTGTTATTTTAAGCTCAAAATACTCTTTTAAAAGACGCAAACAATGGGTAGAAGTAGACAAAAACATATCAAGCAAATCCAGTTTGCTTAATGATAATTAAACAGAAAGAATATTACATGATTGGGTATTTGGGGGGGGAGCATGTTTAGATGAATGATACAGCTTGACGTGGTTCTAGCATCTATGATAATGATAGTCTGATTATATGTCATTTATTATTAACATGGTCATCTGCTGTACTATATCACAGATTGGCACAGCTCTCACTGACAAACCTTTTTTTACAGTGGAATTTACCATGTATTTCCTTACTTATCTAGATTGATATGCAGGGCTTTTCTTCAAGTTCTGCAACAGCCCTATAATTACAGACTATTAAGCAATGAGGCAATCTGGATCACATAGCAAATTAACAGGTTTTTAAACCTCCTTCCATGTATGTCATTCTTTAAGCCTAGAGCAATCACTGTAAAATATATAGAATGTGTTTTGAATTTTCATTACATGTGTTTATTCTTCCCATAAGCCCTGTGAGTCATGTGTGAATACCCAGCATTTGGGAGTAGCTTCCTCCATATTACGATCACATAAGATCAGTTAATGCACTGAGGGGAATAATAGCATTCCTTTAGATTTCATGCTAATTCAACCTTTCTAGAGCCTTTGGGTGATTGAAGGTGTCAAGTCTCCATTGTTCTTTTAACATGCACCCATTTTAAAGCACCCTTCAGTATCTCTGACATAATGCCAGCTGTTAAAGCTTTGTTAGATTTGCCACTGTCTTAATATAAAAGCCTGGACTGCTGCCCTTTCAATTCATTAAAGTCTTTTTATCCTCAGATTCGAAGACATTCACACTTCATATACTGCGAAATCCTCTATCTATCTAGACCATATGATTCTCAGCTGGTTTTGCTTCAGGATTTTTCATTGGATATCAAGTGGGGACCCAAAACATTACCAGAATCTTTTATTGTACTTGGGAAGACAAAAATATATTTGAAATCAAACACTGAAATGTGTTAATATTGCCATAAACTGCACAAATATGCAACATTATTAACATGATTTACAGTGGATAGGACAACTGACAAGTTTGGTTTCTAAATACATTTCTTGAATTTTATGATTTCATGCTCTTCGCAAGTTATCGCAACCAAATAGTGTCTCATTTTACAAGAGAAAAAAAAGCTAAATTTAAAAAAAAGAAAAATGCAACGGGAAAAATATGTTCATTTGTTAACTGCAAGTTCTTATATACAGTGATAAGTATATTAGATCTAACAGAACGATACGTTTAATTTTACTGCAAAATACTATGAATGAAAAGTACTAAAAATATGTAAACGGTCCGCGCTACCTTATGATTCACTGTGAAAAAGGATAAAATTATGTTTCCAGAAGTCCCAGCATGCAGGACACATCGCATCTGATTATATTTATTTTACTTATGTGTCTTTTAATTTTTGTTATGAGTTATAAGCATCAGGGTGTTTTATTTTACATTTTATGTTGTTTAATTAATGTTTACTGCATTGTTTTAGCATCATGTGTCTCACCCTGATGCCATTTTTTGATTGTCCTCTTAAAATATGGTTATTAGTCATTGTTATCAGCAGTGTTTGGGGTAACATATTATAAAGCAAGTTATGTAATCAGATTACTTTTTCAAGTAACTAGTAAAGTAACTTCCAAATTTTCAACAAAATATCTGAGTTACTTTTTTAAATAAGTAATGCAAGTTACTTTGTTTCCCCATGTATTGACTGACAGCTCTCCTGTCTCCATGTTGAGAGAAATCGTGAGTAAGTGCAGAGGCGTTATAAATGCAAAATAAAAACAGTGAAATGCAAACTCAGATCATTATGCATACTTGCAATAATTAAATATGTTAAATAACACATATACTTTATGTATTTAATCTCACTTTATTAACCAATGTCAGACATGAATTTGCATTTCCTTCAGCCTGAGGCATGTGAAAGGGCCTTTACATTTGCCAAAAATATAACTTGTTTTAAACAAACAAGCAACCCCAGCCCAGGAGAGAAAAAGTAATGTAAAAGTAATGTAACGCATTACTTTTTTAGGAAGTAATGCAATATTGTAATGCAAAACCTTTAGAAGTAACTTTCCCCAACACTGGTTAGCAATATATTTTAAGGCAAAAAGTAGATTTTAGTATCTCAAGTTGGGTTAACATCATAGTGTTTAGCAAATGATATTGTCACGGACTCAGTCACATTCTGTCTGTTTTTGTTGTCATATGTCACATGTGCTCCTTTGTTCTGTTTTCCCGCCATTCATCTATCACCATGGACACTAACGATATCATCACAGCTGTTTGTCCTTTTGGTTAATTGATCTGTGTATTTTTGTTCCTGTTTTCCCTGTGTTCATTGTCTGGTCTCGTCTTTCTTGAGTTGTGTTGCGTTGCGTTTCTGCCTGTACCTATTGGATTTCTCAAGTAAAGACTTATTTTGTATCTAATCTCCTTCGTTGTGTTTTCTTGCGCAAGCAACCCTGACAGATATGTACAGTTATGCATTATAAATGCCTCCTATAATGCATCATATTTTACAATGAATATCTGGCAACCACAGCTGCTCATTTCTTTTTCATAATTTTTTTTGACAGTGTACTATCCTAACTATACAAAATTGTATGGTTAAATAAGTATTTTAAATTGATTGATTGATTTTTTTAGTTTTCTTAATTAACCACTTTTCTAAATATTAGAATGTTATTTGTCTTTTTTAAAGGGGTAATTCACTACTAGCAAAATAGGCTTTCAATAAAACTTGGCTGTCAATACAGTAGAAAGGGGATTTTTTTTTTTTTTTAAGAAAAAGGGCTGTGGTGTTCCCGTTTCCCAAAAAGGTAAGAATTCTTCAACACCCACAATGTGGCTTGGTCAGACTGTCCATCAGTGTTGCCAAGTCAGCGTTTTTTCCGCAGAATTTCGCTATTTTAAAATTGTTGACGCGGGTTGTTTTTCATGTCCGCTGGTTGAAGAGACATGATATTTAGCCCCTGGAATGCGAATTTTACCAGGGGAACCCCACCAAAAATCTTATTTTACCCCCTGGAACATGATTTTTATGGGGGACCCCCCTGAAATGCGACTGGATTCGTTTTGAGTAGCAATTGTGTGGGTTTTGTTGTGAAAACCTGGCAACCCTGCAGTCCATGAGCAGGCGTACAAAAATGTGGAAGCATATTTTCAAAAGTTTGCCAGTTGACACATTTGTGGACAAGTGGACTTTTGCTGACAAATGGGAAGATGCAGAAAGAGTGCACTTTGTTCATTTACATACTAACATTTTAGCCTACCACTACAAAACTGGATGAAAATTAACGTTACCCTGCCACTGATGTTCATTTTTAGATTGTGATTGCTTTTACATGTACAAAGCGGTATATTTGAAAGTATGATAGTGTTGTGTGGAACACTATGTGTTGCTCTGATGACTGTTGTTTTTGGTGAGGGATGCGAGTTCAGCACGCATGACACATTTTGGACAGGAGTGGGTGTTCAGCCCACATGGCAAAATGAGTGGAGAGCCTCTGCAACAGGCTTTTGTTATTCTGAGTGCCAGGCTCTTTGAGAACAACATCATGTTCACATTGTTTTCAAAGGCTTAGATTGTTGTTTGTTAATGTCAGGTATAGTTGCAGGCTACAATACTTAAATCCATTGCTTAGTGTTGGGCCTGGTATTTGTCAAAGGTAGGTGCTATCCACCTATTTTTAGTTGTTTAAAGTCAGGCTTAGACTTTTCTTCTGTATATTATGTGTAATATTTGATCAGTTATAGTTGACCCTATAGAGCACTGCTGCTGTTTCAGTGTGCCCCCAAAAAATCTGTTGAAATTCAAGTCTTAGACCTAAAATTGAAGGGCTCCAAGCTGTTTCTGGCTTCCAATGCTTTTTCTATAAAATTGCCAAATTGGAGTTGTTTGCGATGAGAGGAATTGGATGTGGGGTGTCTGCAGATGGGCTGACAAGCCACTTTTTTCTTTTGTATCACTATTTGCCACACTCAGAATGCAGGAGGAGAAAAAAAGTGGTTGTCATGACAACAGCTGAAAAACAGTCTAGATGACCACTAGTAAGAGGTTCCTATTAGGTAGTCTATTATGAGATGTTCACTTTGACCTGACACGATGACACACTGCATAATCCTGACAATATCCTCGGAAGCCATTTTCATGAGACAGGCTCTGAATATTTAGGCCAACGGTAAAATTACATGTGTGATATTGATTTTATACAATATTTCAATAAAGAAGTTAATATTGAGTAACTTATATTTTATGCACAATATTGCTGCTGATTTATATATAATGTTGTAGAGGAAACAAACAGTACTGATGTTTTGTTCCTGACTGAATCAGCATGTTTGAACAAATCAGTGGAGTGAATGATTAAATGACTCCCTCATAAATGTTTTTTTCTCAATTAATTAGTGTTTTTTGAACAAATCATTTGAATAAATGATTTAATGACTCAATCATGAAGACAGTCACTTGTTTAGTTGCTAAATGAATCAGTATGTTTTAACGAATCAGTGGAGGGAATGATTCAATGACTCACTCAGATGTTTTTTTCCTAAATTAATTAATGCATTTTTGAATAAATCATTTGAATAAATGATTTAATGACTCACTCATGAAGATAATCGCTTGTTTAGTTGCTGAATGAATCAGTATGTTTTAACGAATCAGTGGAGGGAATGATTCAATGACTCACTCATTAATGTGTACATGTTTTTTTATGAATTAATTAGTGTGTTTTGAACAAATCAGTTGAATAAATAATTTAATGACTAAATCATGAAGACAGTCCCTTGTTTAGCTGCTGAATGAATCAGTATATTCTGACAAATCAGTGGAGTGAATGATTGAATGACTCGTTTACTTTCTGAATGAATCAGTATTTTTTGAGCAAATCCGTAATAAATGATCAATGACTCACTCATAAAGACTATCACTTGTTTCATTCCTAAACAAATCAGTGTTTTTTAACAAATTGAGTTGAATAAATGAATCAATACTCATCAAAACTCATTCAATTAAAACTCATTCAATAAGATATTCAGTTACCTGATGGTATAACAATGTAATCTCAAGAGTCATATAAATGGTTCAATACAACGTCCCAGTGCTGTTGAACTATATATTACAGTTCTTGTAAGACCACTCAGCCAATCAGATTCGAGGACTTAAACTAAATATGGTATATAAAAATAGCATGTCATTTTCGGTCATTATTATCAGAAAAGCTATGCAATTTACATGCATATTGGTGCACAAATTGCTTTCTAAAGTGTTTGTTTAGAAAGTCCTGAAAGTGTGTGATCAACAGTATGTAGCCAGTTTGTCAAACTAAACAGAAGCAGAGATTTGTTCAGTCACAAGTACCCACATTCCCCTTGAGTTGTTCTGCACAAAGACACTATTAGAAGACTAAACAAGGTATTGCCTCGTAGCAGCAGAGCCAAAAGACTTCTGATGTTTAGTTGTTGTGGAGCAAATTTAACACTGTTGATTCTAACACATTTTCAGCTGCTTAATTGTGCTTTAGGGAATGGAGACAGAAATGTGATTCATCCCATCTCATTACAATAAAGATGTAAACCATCATGCTTTCTCATCCCAGAGCCTGCATTCATGCATTCTTACAACACTCAGAATGAGGAGTGAATTTGAATTGATTTCCAATCTGAAGGTAGGGTGGGAATGTGGCACCCGGTGGGGCTTTCTGACAGTCTCAGTGATGTTCTCTGGTTTAAAAGCTCATAGTGAAGTGTAACTCTGACTGATAATACTCTCGTGAATTGAAAAACACGTTTGAAATCCCACAAGTGTGAGTCTGAGGGATAATCCTCATTTGAGAAAGCAAAACTTGACGTCTTATTCAAAGTCTTCAAATTGGCATTGCTTGTGTACTTTGGTGTATTTTTCTTGTTTATTTTCCTAAGATTATTATTATAGAATCCAATAATGAGAAATCTACTTTGAAATGTCAGTTTTAAGAACAAGAAATGAGTAGTGAGATTCAAATATAAAATGTGCTTGAAAAAGCTGTTCTCCTGGTGCTTTTACCTATCACGACATCATCACTTCAGGGCTTGAAGCGTATATTTGCACTCTTCATTTTCACACAGCAGAAGGTGAAATGAGAATAATCAAGACATTAGGGCAACCAGAATAACACCAGAATGTAAGATTTAATCCGTCCATTTAAAAATAAATCAAATTCAGAACATAGCTTGAATACCATTACTCATAATATATTCTCAGAATTGTACTGCATTTTTATTTATTTATTTATTTATCCCTCTTTTTTACATTTTCATTTGAACATATACTATCACTGTTGCAGTGGGATCATTCTTATATAAACTGTAAAAAGAAATACACTTTAGCATACTTTAAAAAAGAAATACCAAACTTTTATTACAGAAACAATATACTTTAAAGGGGACCTATAATGCCCCTTTCACAAGTAATATAAGTCTCTGGTGTCCCCAGAATGTGTCTGTTTCAGCTCAAAATACCCCACAGATCATTTATTATAGCTTGTCAAATTGTCCCTATTTGGGTGTGAGCAAACACATGACGTTTTTGTGTGTGTCCCTTTAAATGCAAATGAGCTGCTGCTCCCGGCCTGCTTTCCAGAAGAGGGCGGAGCTTTAAAAGCTTGTGCTTTGGTTGCTAAACAACAACAAAGCTGGAAAATCTCACGCAGCCAAAATAACGATTGTCAGTAATGGTGTTCAAATGGTGTTGGTAATGGTGTTACAACTTATAGAATGCATCTGGACGTTTCTGAATGGTGGATAAATTTATGTAGCTGCCGTGGAGTTGATTCAACTCATTGACTAGCATGTGCCGTCATGGTAATCTTTTGTGCAAATCCAGCGTTAAATTGACCCTCGCTTGTGAAGCAGTCTGGCGTAAAATAACGGCATGGCAACAACATATACTACAACAGCCCTTCCTCTTCTCTAAAGCAGCCCAACATTTTAGAGTTAGTGATGTCACTAACCCGGGAAGAAGCTCATTGTAGTCCCTACCAGCAGTTTGTTGTAGTCCTTAAACAGAGAATTCTTTAAAAGAAAATATCTCCCTTTGCATTGAACTTTGAGCATCGTAACTTTGCAGATGTTGTTTAACAGCAACATTACACATTAACTAAAGTTAAAAAAAGTTAAATCATAATCAATGACCTCTTTAAAAAATCTACTCAAGTGTGAACTGAATGTTTTCGGACACATAATTGCCTGCTAGTTGCAATTAAATGAAAACGTATTATAGTTCAAATTTATTTTAAATGCATTTAGCTGAACTTTAGAGTGCTTTTTTGATCCACATTAAGTACATTATTATATTTAATTTCATAATTACTTCTATTTTCTTTGAAAGATGATTAAAGTTTACTTCAGAATGTACTGACAAGCATTTATGGTAAACTAAAATATACTTTAATGGAATTTCTATTGAAACTTTCATGTTGTGTATTTAAATATTGGCTATTTGTAGACACATTTGTAATGATGAATTTGCCATTTAATTTAGCATTATTAAAATATATCAACTTTAAACATAATACTGACTAACACACTACAGTTCAAAAATTAAAATCAAGGGTAACACTATTTCGATAGTCCAATCCGGACATTTTATAAGTAACTTTGCAACTACATGTCAACTAACTCTCTTTAGAGTATTGGTAGACTGTTAGGTTAGGGTTAGGTGTTTGGGTTTGGGTTATTAGAATATGTTGACATGTGGTTGCTAGTAAAAGTTGTAGTAGTTAGTAGAATGTCTAACGTGTACCGAATAAAGTGTTACCACATCAAGTACTTTATATGTGATTTATTAGTCAACACAACAAAATAAGTGTACTTCTTTAAACCACAACAAAGGATTATTGTTATTCAAATTAGAATTAAGTGCACTAAAAATGTACTTAAGTGTGTTAAGAAACAGTCATGAAAGTGTACTCTCTCTAAGTACATTTCAGTGGCCTTTTACTATATTAGTATATTATCTGCAAGTACAGGTTTTTAATAAAAAAAAAAAAATGCTTTTAAGATTTGAACTGAAGTACACTACAGGTGCACATTCAATCCAATGAAGTGAAGTGAAGTGAAGTGAAGTGACACGTGGCCAAGTATGGTGACCCATACTTGGAATTTGTGCTCTGCGTTTAACCCATCCAAGTGCACACACACAGCAGTGAACACACACACCGTGAACACACACCCGGAGCAGTGGGCAGCCATTGCTGCGGCGCCCGGGGAGCAGTTGGGGGTACGGTGCCTTGCTCAAGGGTCTCACCTCAGTCGTGGTATTGAGGGTGGGGAGAGCGCTGGACATTCACTCCCCTCACCGACAATCCCTGCCGGACCTGAGACTCGAACCCATGACCTTTGGGTTACAAGTCCGACTCTCTATCCATTAGGCCACGACTGCCCCAGTCCCCAACCCCAATGACAGAAAGTGTTTTAATTGTATTTAGTGTAAATATATCTATTTAAAAAGATATTGTTCTTTTTAATAGCTTCAGTGTAGTTATTTTGCTAGTTGTAGTGTATTTTTAATACTTTTAAAAGTGTGGTTAGACTGTTGTTTAACTACTTTAAATGGAGTTTCAAAGAAAGTTCCCCAACACTGCCAAGCATTGACGGCTATGCTGTAATTTCTGGTATCAGCTGGAGTTCGTCACTCTGTCTCACCCCAGGGACAGAGATACAGTCGACTGATTGACACACGCTGTCCTATTAGCAGAGCCATGCTGGAATATAGACAGGATCTGCTGTTTAAGGATCAGCTCATATGTAAGAAGTCAGAAACGTGGTCTGAAACGTTCTGATGATTGCCCTCATTTCATCAGCAACTTCATCTGTTTTAACAAGATACTTTCAGATGTCTTTGTGTGGTAGTTTTTTCTCTCTCTCTCTCTCTCTATTCTTTATTTTGAACCATTTTTAGGTTTTGAAGTGAATTGTGTTATGTGGCACTCGTTACGTGGCTGTAATATCACAATATCGTAATATCAAATCATATATCAGTCATCATTTTGTTTATTCAGTAGATATGACAAATGAAATCCTTTAAAATATCTGCTTATTATTCTTTTTTGTAGTCGTTCACTTTATTTATATTATTGGACTATTCGCGAGTGACTAATGACATCACTGTTTAGTCTACCAGTGACATCACTGATGAGCTCATTAGCGTTTTCAGCGACACATTTCTGACAGTTTCACCTATGAGATCACTGTTATGAGGTCATGGAGTTTATCAAGTACCTCATTGCCGACATCACCAAGGAAATTACTAATGAGAAGAAAGATAAGGTCACCAACGAGCTATTGATTAAGCCTAAAAATAACCTTTGCAATAAGGTCATCTTTGTGTTGTGATAAGTTTAATTGTTCAGAAATGGGCTTGAAGTTATGCCTTACTAGCTAAGTAGCCATCATCCCAAAGGGCTTTTCGTGCTACACTTAACCCTGTGTGATTCTTTTTAAACCCTAGGAAATGCATTGCTAGAACCCATTTATAAACTAAACAGTGCTTACTTCCATAAATATTCATCTCAGTCTCTGAAAATGCCATGCTGTGATCGGTTTTATCAGTTGTAGTTGAATTAGTTATTTATTTTTAGGCAGTACATTACTTTCTAATTTGTCAAGTCGTTAATGAGGTAGTTCATATCTTCAAAACAATGCGCTCACAAACAAATTCGGCATGTTTTGTCTTGAGCAAACAAAGAAACTGGCACTTCTGAGGCTTTGTTTCATCACAGAGTAAATGTCCATCACAGCTTTACCCCAAGTCTAAAAAAGCTCTCTGATAGAAGCGTATTCTCAAAATACTATGACAGAACTAAGTAGAGGTGAGAGGAGTGTCCTCAGGTGTATTTTGACAGCGGAGCTGAAGAGGGACGAGAGAGGGAATCGGGTATAGTGGTGACATGTAGGACAGGATGATGGCACTTATCCAGGCAGGCATGACTCACAAGAGCAGAGCAACAGAATCAGTGGCCTAACATCACACTCTCTTATTAAGGGAGTACATTAAGGTCTAGGAAGGGAACTTAATAGTAATTATTAGTAGTAGTAGTAGTAGTAGTATAATAATTATATGGGTCCTTCTCATTATCTGTGTCTTTCTCATGCAAGCTACAAGCAATCACATCATTACCGCTTGGTACAAGCTGATTGGCTTTTCCTGAAGCCAATGAGATTGTTTGCTCAACATTTAAATAGTCTAGTTCAGTGTTTGCTGTAAGCTGGTCCTGCAGCGCGCTATCAGAGTTTCTGTCTGAAACTCAGCTCCACCTGCCTAGATCTGCTACAGGATTTATGTATGTCTATTTATGCAGCAGCAGCAGCAGCATATCTTACATGTTTACAGCATCGTGTCCGTGTGTCTATTTGCAGTAGCAAGTCCATAGTTGCAGCAATAATCAACAGCAGCGTAGCAGATCTAGTCCACCAAGACCAAATACATTAAAGGATTAGTTCACTTCTGAATTTAAATTTCATGATAATTTACTCACCCCCATGTCATCCAAGATGTTCATGTCTTTCTTTCTTCAGTCGAAAAGAAATTAAGGTTTTTGAGGAAAACATTCTTGGGTTTTTCTCTTCACTGGGTTGAAGGTCAAAATTTCAGTTTCAGTGCAGCTTCAAAGGGCTCTTCGCGATCACAGACGAGGAATAAGGGTCTTATCTAGCGAAACAATCGGTCATTTTCTAAAAAAAAAATAAAAATTATATACGTTTTAACCACAAACGCTCGTTTTGCACTAGCTCTCTTCTTCCTCTTCTTCTTGTAGAATTCCGGCAGTGTAGACGCTGCTAAGTGTATTACTGCCCTCCACAGGTCAAAGTTTGGATATACTTGCATTAGCATATTGTATATGACAATTTAGTTCAAACTTTGACCTGTGGAGGGCAGTAAAGCCCCGGGTATACTTCGGCCGTCCGCGTTCCTGCACCATGCGCCGGCCACACACCCCGTCCACGTGCAGCCCTAATTTCGAGACCGCTCGCATGCGCGAGCAGGACAGAAGAGTCCATTAGGTGGCAATACGCACAGTACTGAGCACAATGTGCAGTCGTCGAAGAAGAGACTGTAAAGAGCGATTCAAATACAAGACGAGTAAACTCAGAAGCATGCCTTCTCCATCTTTTTTGTTTCTTGTTCTCTTGGTATATCTTCTATGTTGCAATGGTTGCAAAACTATTTTTCTTCTCCGATCCTGTCCAGCGAATGTCCCGTTGATGACACGATGTCTGGTAAAGAGTATAGAAAAAATTGTACTGTGCATGTGTCGAACCGCGCACATCCGTGGTTTGGTATACTTTGAAGGACGCGCGGACGTGACTGCGCGCGAGACGCGTCCAGGCGCGGAAAGTGAAGTATACCCGGGGCTTAATGCACTTAGCAGCATCTACAATGGCAGAATTCTACAAGAAGAAGAGGAGGAAGAGAGCTAGTGCAAGACGATCGTTTGTGGTTAAAACGTATATAATTTTTTTCGAAAATGACCGATCGTTTCACTAGATAAGACCCTTATTCCTCGTCTGTGATCGCGAAGAGCCCTTTGAAGCTGCACTGCAATTTGGACCTTCAACCCAGTGAAACCCATTGAAGTCCACTATATAGAGAAGAATCCTGGAATGTTTTCCTCAAAAACCTTAATTTCTTTTCGACTGAAGAAAGAAAGACATGAGCATCTTGGATGACATGGGGGCGAGTAAATTATCATGAAATTTGAATTCAGAAGTGAACTAATCCTTTAACACTTCTTAAAGATGCAATGTGTAAATTTTATCGCCATCTAGCGCTAAGGTTGCAAACTGCAACTAATGGTGCACACTCCTCGCACACCTCCCTTTCGGAGAAGCTATGGTGGCCAACACAAGACAAAGATGCTGTCGTCTCAGACAGCAGAGGAGCCTGTGTGAAACAATGAGATTTCTTCTTACTTCTAACGGTCTGTCAACAGATCCTCCCAAATTTGATACATTTCACATTTAAAAGGGTTAGTTCACCCAAAAATGAAAATTATTCCATGATTTACTCACCCTCAAGCCATCCTAGGTGTATATGACTATCCTCTTTCAGACGAACACAATCGGAGAAATATTCAAAAATATCCTTAGTCCTCCAAGGTTTATAATGGTTGTGAATGGCAGCCCAAATTTTGAAGACAAAAAAAGGCACCCATCCGTTAAAAAAAACAAATCCATGCGACTCCAGTTGGTTAATAAAGGCCTTCTGAAGGGAATCGATGCATTTGTGTAAGACAAATATCCTTATTTAAAACTTTATACAGTAAAATAATGAGATTCTGGCACGACAGCCATATGCATTCGAGGTTTGTCCAAAAAGCGATAACTTCCGTGACGTAGTACACAATGCCATGTTGTACTACGCTATAATGTGTACTATTATTATAGAAATTCTTTAAACCATTCCTCATAACCCTGCAGTGTTTTAGTTTGAGAAAGCAAAGCTAGATCAGGTCAGCTCCTCAGAGAGACTGTATTTTAAATTGCTCATTATTATTTCAAATGACACTCTTTGCTAAGTTTCCCCAAATGTTGCCCACAAACACTATGGCCATATTTCATTCACAAAGGACATGAACATCTTGTAAATACACAATTAATAATAGCCAAGGACGTTAGATTCAATAGATACAACCCTGAGCGCATAATGCCCTTGAGCGTCTTACATGTAGAACAAATCCCAACGGCCTAATAGCAAATAGCAGCTAGTTAACTTCATCTGCACCTAGTGCTCAAGGCCTGGGTGTGTTTTTATTCCCAGTGATCATCAGTCATAAGTTTACTTTCCTTTTGAAATCTACATCCCATAAAACAAGCATATACTTTATCACGCTGGATGTCTTGGGGTTATTTTAATGAGACAGTGACACCAGCTCTACATTTCAAAGCACTGATACTGTCACCGTTTGTCAGCACCCTCAAACATGCCCCATCTGTCTCATTGCTGGCAGACCTCACAATTTATTTTTCCAGCATTTTTTTTTTCTCTCACTCTCTACTCCTCTGAATGCACTATTTCATCTGAGCGAGGATGTCTATTTGTTTTGCTCCCATTTTCTTCTCAGAGTAAATTTACTTTCTCAAGCCGTATATCTCCCTGATCCTGCCTGCAAACAATATTTCTCGGCTTTTATTGCCCCAGTCTCTTCGGCTGAATCAAACCTGACAAGCTTGTTACACTTGCAGCAACAACAGCATCTACCATAGAGATAAACTATACTCTCTAAAAGAAGTTTTTCAGTGTGTTTTTTTTTCTTTTTGACAGCCAGATGAAGTATTGCAGGTGCTAGGTTTGTTTATCTGAAGATTAATTATTAAAACATGCATTTCAGAAGAAAGAATGGTAAAAAAAAACACTAATCTAGGTACAACAGGCATATAAGTGAGCGCTGGAATAATTCCTCACGGCTACTGTCACACTTCACCGAAAACAGCCTTAAGGTCAATCAATTTAGCGCTCTAAAACAAAAGTTGCACTTTCAGTTCCAAGCGGGGGCGACCCAGAAACTGTCTTAAAAGTACAGCTCTGCTTTATCACTGCAGGGCTTTTGAGCAAGATCCTTAACTCCATTTAACACCTGGGCAATTGTCACTGCAATTAGTGTGCCCAAAAACAACTCTAAATGAAGAAAAGCTACTGATGGTAAGAAAATAAGATCAAATCCAAGTTAACAGGCTTTGCCTCAAACTAAAGGAATTCAATTAGATTTGTTTCACTTCAAAAAGCAGAACAAGCCCTTTTTGCTCATGATGTTTCAGCTGCTTGCACATGATCATTTGGTGGCCCTCGTGTGGATTCGTACAGATCCGTCACTTAAATTCAGAAGGTTGCGAGCAGTGTTCGAACACTGGCTCTGGATACCATTCAAAGGTTTAATTACTTACTCCTCTTTGTCTCTAATGAGACATAAGGCATCAATGATTTGCTTCCACTTAACGTGATCCCCATGTCAGACCCATCTGCTTTAGGTCACTCTTGTTTTCTTCAGCCAGGTGGTGTCCATCACAAGGCAGTCTTTGGGATTCAGTCCTGGTCCATTCTGAGAAAATGTCCAAGCCATCGGATGCAATGAAGCTCAGTGACCTCTCTTTGACTCTCTGTTCTCCTGTAGAGTTCTTCATCAGTGATTTTCATAGGCCAGAATATACAACATATCCTCTTGAGGCATCCATTGTGGAAGGCACTGATCTTGTTCATGTCATCCTTGGTTCAAAAGGCTGGGGTCGGTAAAACTGTTTTTACATTGAAGATTTGTATGTTAAATGAAGGCTGCTCATTCGAACTTTTAATTCATCAAAGAATCCTGAAACAAGTGTTTCACGGTTTCCTTGAAAATTGTAAGCAGCAAAACGGTTTTCAATATCGATAATAAGAAGAAATGTTTCTTGAGCAGCAGATCAGCATATTAGAATGATTTCTGAAGGATCATGTGACACTGAAGACTGGAGTAATGATGCTGAAAATTCACACACACACACACACACACACACACACAAACATTAAAGTATTATAAAACTAGACTGAAATTTAAGTCATTATTGATACCCCCCCCCTTCCTTTCCTTTCCTTTCCTTTCAGTCTCAACGTAAATGGGATAGATGTAAAATTTAAAGGCACAATATGTAAGATTTTTGGATTAAAATATCAAAAATCCACTAGAACAATGTTATGTATTAGTATTATCCAAAATGATTCCAAGAAAAAATTTGTAAATCCAGAGAAATAAGCAATTTTAACCAGGACAAGAACCGTCTCCTATAAATTACGTCATACCCGCGTTACCCTCGATTTCCGGTTTTATTTTGAAGAAATCATGGAAACACCAAAGATGCTTTAATATATTATGTGTTTTATTAGACAAGTGAGCAACTGTTTGGATACATTCACAGACAGAAAACTAATCATGTTACATAGCTCAACACTGTAAGTCTTATTGTTTAAATCTCATTTTCTTGATTTACTGTGATTACCGTGTTTCATCATGCCTAATATCGATCTAGCTTACTGCAGTGTGCAACAAGTGTCTCATAGTAGCCGCCAAGCGAACGCAGAGTAGCACTGTAACAACTTTCAACACACAAATGTATCTAATATGATATAAACAGCGCTGTGTTACCCCACATACGCTTGACCGGAAGAGGCTGAAAAGCAGCATCTGCGGCATAATAAAAGCTCCGCTGCTCTTGAGCCGTGTGTCGAGCTTGTCTCTCATTAGAAATCACTCCAGTGGCCTCGTTCTGCTCCACACCCTGCTTCATACTACAGTAATGTTAATAAATCTTTAATATATTAACTCATCCATGAATAAGATTTCTGCCCGAATTTCGTCATATTCTGTAGACGTGAAGACAACACCTCCCGTGATTCTGCGAAATCAAGCCGTAATCAAGCTACGCCTTTGTTTTGAATAAGTGACCTCTAGTGGCGAAAATTACATATTGTGCCTTTAACATGTGGCTTGAGGACACCATTTTTTTAAAATAATAAATCACCACCAACCCAACTCATTCATGGTTGGGTCATATTTCTGCTCTTACTTAGACAACTCTTCAAGGTCAGAGCTTCTGGTTTGGTTGGCATGAGGGACACACACCCGGCCCCTTCTGCATGTAAATTAACAATGCGACATTTTACTCCAGCATGGTATGTCATTATGGACTCTTGCAGGATGTGGCGTGAATTCTGAAGCCAACTGTTACACTGTACGAATACACTGATAATCGCTTCAGCTATAAACGGCGACGTGCTCGCGTCATCATAGGAGGGGCACTAAATTAGATGCAGATGTTCAGCTTTCAGCATCCATCCATTGAAAAGGGTTTCATTACACACCAAATAAAGATCCCCAAGCCTCCCCATACTCGCTTTCTGATGCCGTAAGACAGCATACGCTTTCCCATCAATAAACATGTAGAGTGTTTGCACGTGTGTAGGCTACTTACTGGACAGTTAGCCTATCCATTTTATCATTTGTTGAAATGGGTATTACAGTCAGTATTATCGGGACACTCTCTTCATAGATCATTTCACCTTATAGAATAAGAGTGAATGTCAGCCTATTATAATGAGATATAATGAGAATATGATAATCTGTAGTGTAGTCAAAGACAGGCTTTAATTTGGCTGAGTAATTTCAATAATTTGGCGTCGAAGCTTTGTTTTGAAAAAGACGTGACAAACGAGTTTCTAATTCTCTAAGTAGCCTACATACTGAAATTTGGGCCTCCGCGCTCTCCATTTGATTTCCCCCAGTTTCTCAAATAGCGTGAAATTCATTTTTCCTTGAGAAATCATTTTTGCTCTGGTTAAATGGATCAAAACAGAATGTCTAATTTGGTAATGTTAAAAAAAAAGTAGCTCATGAGACAAAACAGAGATACTATACTGCCCTCTGCTGCCGCTGGCATAGTAAATGCACAGGAGGTCCATTAATAGTGCAGTCATTCTTGTTGTAAAGAATGGCCTTTTGCACGTTACAAAGCACTGTTTTGTTAAACATCTCTGTGTTTGTTGTATCAATTATATGAGTGATTTATAACTATAATATCTATAATATCAATGCTGAATAATAATTATATTTGTATTATTCAGGCATGTCCAGCAATTCTACATGGACTTTTTTATATTTTAAATAGACACATTCATAGAAAAAAAATAGAAAAGAAAGGTACTTGAGGCATATGGGGTTCGAGACACTGACACATTTGTGGAAACCACTGAAGAACTTCTATAGGCACCCCAATAAAAAATAAATAAATAATAAAATAAAATAAAAAACTTTACATTTTATAGTAAAAACATTAGTCTAAGTAAAGTCTTTATGTTAACCAAGAATGCATTTATTTGATCAAATATACAGAAAAACATTCATATTTGTTACAATTTAAAATAGCTGTTTTCTATGTTAATATGTTTTAAAATGTAATTTATTCCTGTGATGCAAAGCTGAATTTTCAGCATCATTACTCCAGTCTTCACCGTCACATGATCCTTCAGAAATCATTCTGATATGATGATTTGATGATCAAGAAACATTTATTATTATAATGAATGTTGAAACAGTTGTGCGGCTTAACTTTTTTGCTAATTAAAAAAGTATTTATTTATTTAAAAAAAAAAAATCTGACCCCAAATTTTAAGCAGTAGTGTTCATTTTAAGTGCCCCTATGCCTTAAAATGGGGTTATTGGAGAAACCAGTGACAAGGACACAAACTGTCACCCAGAAAGAAAGCCTTAGAGCAGGTGTTGAAAATGATTTGGTCAATCTTCCCACCATCATACTTCAGCTTCAAATATGTGCATAAGAAAGCCAGTATCATTTTGAAGAACAGCACTCTCTCATCTTTTGGTCTAGTTCTGGCAGAAGGCCCAGTGTAATTCAACGTCTCCATAGCCACTAGAATCAAGAACAGTTTGATCCCCTCCCTCCATACCCAATCAGCAGCAGTCTGTCTTATTATTATTATTCTGTGCCATACTGTGCACTATTACATTTTATTGTTGGTACATTCATTGTTTTTTGCCAATAAACCTTCAAAACTTCATCAAATTGAGACTAAATAGTTTCACACAAATTTTGAACTTTCTATGACTGTAATATATTACAAGTGACACATTATATATTAAATACCGGCAGGATAATTCAGAATAATGAACTGAACTCTTATCTAATGGGACGCCAGTTAAATTAATTTTAAACTTAAATTATATTTAGGAACACCATGATATTGACTGGTAGTTTATTAGTATTAACTTATGTAACGTAAGTTATGTAATCAGATTACATTTTCAAGTAACTAGTAAAGTAACACATTACTTTTAAATTTACAACAAAATATCTGAGTTACTTTTTCAAATAAGTAACTCAAGTTACTTTGTTTTCCCATTTATTGTCTGACAGCTCTCCTGACCCAATGTTGAGAGAAATCGTGAGTAAGTGCAGAGGTGTTGTGTGCGAACATGATGGTTATTGTAGTTCTAGACTAAATGTGAACATGTACATTTACTCATCTCACTTGCGCAAAAACAGATTCAGTATTCCTCAAAATTAATTAAAAAAAGTTAAATGCAAACTCACAATATTACACAAACCTGCAATAATATGGTAAATAACACAAAAATACTTTATGTATTTAATCTCACTTTATTAACCAATTCATTGTTACTGATCCAATTCAACCATATTAATGAGCAAAAATGACTTCAGACAAACGTCACATTTGTGTTTCTTTTTTAATTTTTGTTTTTATTGCTGGAGTAAAAGTTTTGAACTTTCTTTGCATCCTATTCTTCCTTAAACTAGAATGGCAGCACAGCGGAAAGGTTTGTTTGAGCTGCGCCCTCTACTGTACAGGCGTGAATTTGCATTTCCTTCAGCCTGAGACTTATTCATTTCACCTTTGGTGTGAAAGGACCTTTACATTTGCCAAAAATAAAACTTTTTGTTTGTTTGTTTGTTTATATAAACAAGCAAGCCCAGCCACAGGTGATTAAAGTAGCACAAAAGTAACATATCACATTACTTTCCATAAAAAGTAACTAAGTAATGCAATTAGTTACTTTTTTAGGGAGTAACGCAATATTGTAACACATTACTAAATAACTTCCCCAACACTATATATATCATATTCCTCTAAATGCTTCACAAAGAATAGTTAAAATACTGCTAAATATTTAAACGCATTAAAAATTGTGCAACAAGACATTGGCCATGTACTTATTTAATAATTAATTTATGTCATATTATTTTCATATTTTTAAAATTACATTTACATGTATGCTCTTGGCAGTTGCTTTTATCCAAAGCAACTTACATTGCATTATAGGTATTTAAAAAAATCAGTGCATGCATTCCCTGGGAATCGATCCCATGACCTTGGCATTGCTGGCACCATGCTCTACTGTTTGAGCACAGGAATACATTATTATTAATTATAATATGTTTTTTAAATAATAATTTAAAATAAAAAATCAATTATATATATGTGATATAAAAGTAATTACTATAATATCACCACTTCAGCTTCAGAGGTTTGATAATTAGAATAATACTAAGGAAATATTATATATAATATCATAAGGACATTATAAACATCAAAACCCTACATTTCTAGAAAATATTGTTCCTGTTTTTTTAAAGTTACCATGATGTCAAAATGGACAATTCTTTTCTTTTTTCTTATTTTTTTAATTATTGTATTTTTATTTTTATTTTTTTAATGGAATATTGCAGTGTTTATTATAAAAGATGTATCCATGCACATCATTATTTTTTAAATTCATGTGCACTCATAATTTTTAATCAAAACAACTTCAGTTATTTCCAATCAATTCCCAATGGACAAAATCAAGTCCCACCCAATATTTTTTCTTGTTTGAGAAGTCGTTTCACTCGGATATCCGTCACAATAGGGAAGAAAAGTCTGTCGCAACTTCTGTTTCACGAAAACTTTAACATACAGCATCTTGTTTTAAAACAATAAAAAATGGTAAAACAGTGGTGTTACAATTTATAGCCTTTTTGTCATTTTATTATTATAGTACGAAAGCAATCAAGATCGGGAACTGGCTGGAATCTAACTCAGATCGCCCAGATGAACACATCAACATGTGTGCATGCACTGACCACCAGGGAGCAGCTGAAACACAAACTCTGATTGTATTGTGGTTGCATTCATAGATTCTAATCGAAATGAATAATCAGTGGTTGGTGCCCCAAAGTCTCTCAGGCAGCTGGGGCTCCATCCTGCCCATCATCTCACTGTGTGTGAAGCAGAATGTAAAGACACACAGCACTTCAATGAGTCACATCTCACGCCAGCACTCTCAGAGATACGGCTGGCATCCAGCCTGCCTCCCCCAGCCCTCCCCTCTTCCCTAAACCACACACTATTCTGGGCCATGATTAAGCCTCACACCTCCATCAGCGGGGAAGTGTGGGCAATGTGGGACATGATCATCCAGTACCAACTCTGTGGGAGTAGACATGAGAAACGGAAGCAGGAGAAACAGAAAGAGAGAGGGGAAAAGAGCAACCTTATGACTCACACCACTAAGTTTGTTGTTATGATGGTTCCGGTTTGGTTTGCAAATTATCTGTGATCTAATGGCTGTTAAAACATACCTGCTAAGTTCACAACTTGCTTTATGTTACTTCGAGGCCGCTTTAACGCCATAAACACAGGCTTACAATCAGCAGATATTACATGCATTTAGTCACTTGTTTACTGAGGTAATCGCAAATAATGTGAGATTAAATAGCTTTTTACTTGAACTGCCTCCGTGTTTGCCTTTGCTTTTTCATGTTTGTATTAATATATTGCACAGGTATGAAAAACTTTTGAGAATTTGATAGGTCATGCCTTATGACATGCTAAACTCCATCTAAAACCATGTTTAACAGCATTTTTCTAATTAGGCTACTATATAATAATTATTATTTATGCAGCTTTTTTGACCTTATATTAATCAGAATTAATTTCTTACACAGCAGGACCATTTAAAATGAGCTCAAAATGTGATTAAAAAAGAAAAACTGAAATGAAGTGACCATTTACAGTGCTTAAACACTTTCACTGTTAATATAAGTTTTAACCTAAAATCTTGAATTAAGTCCATGGATATGCATCATGCATTTCATGTTTATTATTATTATTATTAGGAACTGCATGCAACAACCTTGTGGAAGCACACAAAATAATGCTGTTTTAAAAATTCAGTGACAATAAGGATCTCGAATCCCCAGTGGAGTAAGTAAACCGGTGTTTTATTTTCTACAGCTGTGTCCAGTTCCTCAAGAAATAGTCCTGTTGTTACATTTGGATATATTTAAGTTATGATCACAGTATGAACTGACCTTGAGAGTACACCAGATGGCAGTGTCATACACTAAATATATTGGTATAATTGTCTTTTTTAGAATTGTTTGAAAGTTGTATGTTTCCTTTCTAATGGACCTTGAGTCCGGAAATAAATAAAGTAAACTAACATACATGTGTATTTTCATAAAGTTAAAGTCATCCTCATCTTAGTTTATTATTTTAGGTTATTTTTCTTTTTATCATTTTGCCTATAGGCATATATTTGCTGAGCCCACTTGGACTGATCACAGACATTTACAGTAGGGTCAAATCCTACATTTACAGTAGGGTAAAGGTTCACATCAGGATCTGTATCTGACGAATCTCTCAGCACAATAATAATCATTCTATGACATTATCAGGAGTGTAAAGTACTTGTGTAAAAACATGTACTAAATGTACTTTACTAGAGTAGCATATATCTTACTATAACTATATTCAAAATTAAAACATCTATAAAAATCTGCTTTGCTGAATTTTCAGGGTTTCAGGACATTGATTTCAGTTTAACGTGATTTGGCAATATATAGCCTGATCACATTCAATCTCTATCTGTCAGTTTCAAAAGCTAGGTAAGAAACCTTTTAAACTCGCTTCAGGCTACAATTAAATGTGAACGGCTTTTTAAACTTTAAGTAGCCTAAAGTAGCCTAGGCCTACTTTGATTAGATATTTAGACTATATTGAGTACATTTTGACGCATTTTCACTGCATTATAATATCGCTGGACTTTTTACATATTTCTGGATACTATGCGCATTGCGTGTAAAGTGATGTTTACATTCATCTTTCAGAATAAGATGTTATGAGAATTACTCATAGGCTACTAATCTAAAAATCGCTTTTATTCTATTCACTTTCTAATATCGATGTGGTGTCAGTTCTCTTACAAAGTGTTACGAAGGGTTAACACAACTTCATTACATCACCGGCTAAACACAATAAGAGCGGCCATCTTTACCAACAGCAACAACTGATACTTCAGTGAAGAAAGAAAATAAATGTTCTGCCGGAATTCCATCGTATTCTTGATGTGTCATTCAAGGGAACACGTTTAATTTGGAAGCCAAGAAACGGTAAGTTCGATATTTATCCCTTTTTACTTGAGTATCTACATGCAACTGCCGCACGCGCGAGTGAATGACACTCCAGTCTAAATACATTACAAGTAACACTTTATTAAATACATGCGCAGTGATTCAGAATAATGAGTCATAAACCGAACTGTAACGGGACGACTGTTAAATTGATATTTTCGCTGCACACTCAGTGTCATGTCACTTTAGGAACTCTTTTGGGTAGTTTTAGGGAATATTTAGGAACACCATGACGGTACAACACGTCAATTCACTAAACATTTAAACCTTAATGTTTATTCTATATGTTAAATATACATCTAAACTTAATGTGTGTGTGTGTGTGTGTGTGTGTGTGTGTGTGTGTGTGTGTGTGTGCGCGCGTTTTTGTGACATATCAGGACACAAATGTGTATAATGACATAGGTATGACATAGGTATTACAAAAAGAGGTGACTTATGAGGACTTTACCCATGTCCCCACTTTTCAAAAGGCTTATAAATCATACAGAATGAGTTTTTGTGAGAAAGTAAAAGTGTGCACAGTTTCCTGTGATGGTTAGGTTTAGGGGTAGGGGTAGTGTAGGGGGATAGAATATACAGTTTGTACAGTATAAAAACCATTACGCCTATGGAATGTCCCCACAATTCAAAACGTGTGTGTGTGTGTGTGTGTGTGTGTGTAGATAGATAGATAGATGGATAGAGGTAGATAGATATAAATAAGCATGAACATTTTTTTCATTTTTTATTCTCATAAATGTATGAGACATTATTTATAAATTTAATTTCAGATAATAACAATTTTCTGTCAGTAGTTGAGCATAGCTATTTAATTACAAATATAATATATGTATATAATATCATTACATAATATAATAATAAACTATAGCCAGATAATCGGATATTGTCCAGTATGTGTTTGTTTGTTTGTTTTGTGGTCAACCTCCACAATTTTCCTTAACACTTTAATTAATTTTTGATTGATTGCATGTGTACCATACACTGGTTTTCATAAACTGGTTTTATTATCTAAGTTATATGTCAAAAATCAACCTAACTACATTAGGATACACCAACACAAGGCGCAGGAAGTTGAAATATCCTTTTAAAGTAACAGCGGCACATTTTCACTTTTTACTGAGCAAGTGTTGAAAGAGAATTCTAATAAAAAATGTGCAAGTCACATGCATCTGCTAAATGAATCATTAGTGTGCTTCACTCGAACAGGTGTGAGGGCATTAAGTGCAGTTTAAACAACTGAAACAGTCTTTATAGCTCATTAAAATGTTGTTAAGTATGCACACACTCATGGCATTATGGGTGTGTCTGCAAGACAGCATTGTTGAGAGTTCCCATGCAGTGACCTTTAGCCTCAGTGTGATTTGTGTGGAGGCACAGTGCATGAAACACTCCCAGTGTTTACTGCTACAGGCCAATTACTCTCTACTGCAGGTAGAAAATGCTTAATTAGGGTGGCTTTATGCCTAAATATAGTCTGGAACCTAGGCCATCTTTATCTATTCACTATAAATCAGTAAATTCAGTTTAATATGTCATCGCTTTGACCCACAATGTCACTGTACACTTACAGTGTGTACTGTTATTGTGTTTCTGTCTATTTGCAGTCATTGTCGTCAGTGATAACATGACAACCATCAAGAACTGGAGGAACCAGATTGTTATTATTGATTTTTATTTAAGCTTCTCATATTAATGGGCTTTCGCTACAATGTGACAGACGAACAGAGTTGTCAAAAATAGGGAATGTGTGTTATGATTTAAGAATAATATTTGCAAGCAGCTCTTAAAGGGCAGAGCCATGTGTTTTAATTGTTTATCTCTGCCAGTTTGCCTGCATAGCATCAAAAGACACCTTATTTTCACAACTTCTCGGCTTATTTGAACATCACGTTTTTAGATTTAGAGGGTGTTCACACTTGGCAGGTTTAGTAAAACAAACTCTGGTGTGATTGCTCTGTTAGTGTGGTTCATTTGAATAAGTGTGAACCCTGGTGCGCACTAAACATGCGGACCGAGAGACCCCTGAAAAGGTGGGTCACGGTCCTCTTCCAAGCAAACTCTGGTGTGGTTTGACTGAGATATGAATGCAACATGGACCACAGACATCTAAACGAACCAATGATGTCACAAGACCCTAAAAAGGACAGAATGCTCAAGCATACCTGGGCTGTGTTCAAAATCGCCCCCTATACCCTCATTCACTATTCCCTACGATATTCCACTAATATAGTCCACTTGAAGGAGTGAATGAAAACGAGTGAGTGAATTTGGGCACTGAGTGTGCTGGAAGGGCTGCCGCTTTTGCATAGTTTGTGCTTGCTGTTTAAAGATCATTTGCAGCTTAGCAAACTAGCAGCTCCAGTAGTAATGAAATGATTTATCTTGAACTCAGTCATGAAATAAACCCTAATTAAACAATTTAATAATCAATTAAAAATGAATTTATACCTGTATGATATTATGCTGAACCCACATTGGACCAGCGTTTTGAAGGATGGATGGGTGGATGGGTGGATGGAAGGGTGGATGGATGATTCAGCTGTTGGGCACCAAGAATACAACAACTTCTGGTATTCTCAAGCCGTTGAGTGTACATCAGTTGTAGACTCGTTATTGCAGTGCATTGTGCGATTGAATGAGTGCACTTGATGACATCCACTATGGTTTTGGACACCACTACAAATGGCTGTCCCCTCAGATATTGCCCTATTTAAGGGTATAGGGGGCGATTTCAGACACAGCCCTAGTTTTTCTCGTCATAGGCACTATGTTGCCCATTTCAGTTCTGTACAGGCCATCTCCTTGCAGCAGATCTTCATTTGTGTGCAACGGAGGAATTCTGCTACTATTTTGACACCTTTTTGTGTTTTCTCAGTTGGTAAAAATACCATCAAATGTGCGCACATAAAACAGCATTGTTTTGGATGTTCGGTAAGTTCCGTCACAAAATATACATCATAAAGCTGTTTTTTGTTTTGTATCTTTAAGTTCGGTGTTAAAAAAAGGACAGTGTGAATGCTAAGCGAACCAGGACTAAATGTATAATTGTATTTTTTTAGTCTGGACCAGGGTTTTTCAAAGTCAAAGACAGTGGGCCTCCATTGCAAACTTGATGTGCGAGGCCCGGGTGGGGTGGGGTGGTGTTGTGCTTCGCTTCGTATACAGTTTAACAGCTGTGTAACTGAACTGCGCACAATATTTTGACGCTTAAATTATGTTCTAAATTATAAATTGGTCAAACACTTTTTCACAACAGTCTGAATCCACTCGCATTTGTTTGGACTGCTCTCTCACTAAATCATCTGAAGCGATTTCTCAGTCAGTAAAACAAACATACAATATCAAGAGAACAACCAGCGCTGTTTTTCAGTTGTTTTCCTCTGACAATTTCGTTGCTTTTTGAAATTTTTGGATTTAAAAAAAGTTTAAAACGTCTAGAGATGGAGTAGTCTACACTCGTTCTGCGGTACCGTTGCTCTCACTGATGGTCCGAAGGTGCGTAATAATATGCTTATTTAACATTTTAGTGTTAAATAAAAACCCTTTGTGCGTTCCACTAGATTAAATCCTGCAGGCGTCCATGGTTTCTCCTTCCATTCAATAAATACACATTCTTGAATGCATGCGGATTTCTAGCATATTTACTTGAACTTCTCAGGTAATATCTATGGTTTGACCCATTCCAGATGAGGCCAAAATCAGAATTTAAAATGAACTAAATAAAGCTCTTTTCGAACTTGACACGCAATCCCGCGTTGACTGACATGCATGCGCGTGAATCACAGACACACATACGCTCAGACCAATATTGTTTGTAAGCCTATAAAATAATACATTTTTAACAAGCAGAATAACATCTCTTTATGTGGTAAATAAAATCTGTTGTACTATAAAATAACAGGCTCCTGCTAGCAAACAACTAACGTGTCCCTTTTGGGGCTCCGTAGACTGCGGGTTTTTTTTTTTTGTGCCTTTCTGAATACGGATTTAGGCTTTGGGCAAACCCTTACTACCCATTCCCCAATTTTTACAAATTTTCAGTAGCGATCAGTGCGCTGAGATTGCCGCACAAACACAGTCTTGCGCATCAATAACAATGGACTCTCGTCTCGTGTGCCTAGTGTACTATTCCTATATATCACTGTAATCGTCTTTACCTTGATTACAATCGCCATCCATCAAAACTTTACTAGCGTGACACTGGTTTGCTGTATCCATCCGAGAGGTGTAGTTTGCTTGTCATATGCTCATGCTTTCCTGTAGCTCAGTGGTTAGAGCATGGCACTAGCAATGCCAAGGTCATGGGTTCGATCCCAGGGATTGCACATACTCAGATACAAATGTATAGTATAATGCAATGTAAGTCGCTTTGGATAAAAGCGTCTGCCATATGCATAAATGTAAATGTCATGCAACAGTTAGGCGTTTTGAGCCGCCGTTCAGTCTGTACTTCACAGCACGAAGATAAACGGCTCGGGCTGATCCGAAACAGTAGGAGAGAGATCATGCTTTGAAGCCAAATACACAATTCTGTCCGCCATCTCTGATGAAATCGGCCTGGTTTTCCCTGCATTAGGGCTGTTTTGAGCTGGCTGTTTGAATGCATTCATTTACTGGATCCTTGGACTGAAAACGTTCCAAGAGTTTATCATTAATTGATTTTAAATGTTTTTTTTTGTTTGTTTTGTTTTTTTACTACTTTGCGCGTGTCGCCTGACATACTCTGGCGCCCCCCTGGGGAGGCTTACCCAACACTTTAAAAACCCCTGGTCTGGACCAAAAGGACCAAAAGAACCAAGAGAACCGAACTGCTGTTGAACACATGCTTAATCGCATTTTTCTCTAATTTTTTTTTTCATATTATTCTCTGACCAAAATAGTTTTATTCTCACCTAAATATAGCTGATGTTATGAACGTTGAATTGAAAAATAAAGCATTCTTCATTGATGACAGGCTGAATCTTACACACCGCAGGTGTCAGTTCACCACAGCATATTTCACATACTGCAAGTTTGTGTCCTTCCTCAAGCAGCATGTGCTGAAAAGATGAATGGCGAGGACTGTTCCCTGTCTTTAAATCAGTTTAAAGGAATTCTGGCTCTGTCTAAAACAACGGCCTGTGTTTTGATACTACCTTCCATCCTCTGGTCCATGTCCACACGTCTACAGTTAAGACAGGACCTTTAGACTACAGCTGTGCTCAAGCAGAACTTGAAAGCTGGAGGTCCTGGTATTTATAGTGACTGTAAGCATGGTGTGTCCCTGGTGGTCTGGACATTGTTTTCTTAGTCTGCTCCGTCGCCTGTTTGACTTAAAGTTTGCGGCCTCAACGTTGTTATCGTTACCTGTTATCATCGGGTAAATGTTATTTTGTGCATTTGAACTGTAGTTTGGAAAGTTAAAGTTCACAAACAAGAATGAAATCATTGCTTTTGTAGATATCAGTGTTCCGTTAAACTAAACATCTTCCTGGCTTTTTTTAGTTCGTATTTCAAACGAATGCCTGGTAAAAAGAGAATCGAGACAAATCACTTTTTTTTTTCCTTACTCTGCTCACATGACACAATAACATTCCACTGAGATGTCATGTGATGTGACCTCACAGGCTTTGATGCTGATGAACCAGATTCATATCCATGCTCAAGTGTCCTCAGATCAAAAGCCGTCAACATAATTATTAAGTCAGCGCTGCCAACCAAAAGTTAAGCTTCTCAAATGGTCGGCAAACTTGCACAGGATGCGCTGTGATAACATTGCGCAAAATGACTCGTTGGGTCGCACCTGGTTTTTTCGCATATCTGTTCTCTATGAAGCATCTCCATCAATATATTACAGAATGGGACAGAAGAGCAGTCAGCATGTTTTGCTAAAATACTAATATTTGAAAAATGCCAAATCATGTGGTGTGACTTGCAGAAATATGAAAACCATAAAATAGGAAATTATATCATAAAAGCTCCCTCATGACTCTGTGTCAAGGTCAAGAAGTCTCTTTAAATGTCAGATGATTTGACCTTATTAATGCAGGACAAGGTTAGTTCAGGTTGCAAAGTGTCATGTGGTGTGACTCACTAAAAACTGATATGAGTTAATATTCGTCCTTTTAACCTTTTTAAGAATATATTTTAAAACATTTTTGAAAATAGTGATTGAGACATATATTCAAATGTATTAAATATGTGAGAAAAGTGTTACTTTTTACACATGAATTTAAACATTTGTTGAAAAGGTTATTTATGTCGGACGCTCTTTATTTGTCATTGCCCCAGCTGTCATTGTTCCAGTTTGTTTTTTGCGTAGGAGCACTGATGTCTGGTGTTGATATGTTTGTTTACCCAAAAAGAACACTATGGAAGTGCTTATTTCATCACTCTGACCATTGTTTGAAATGATCAACAAGTTTATGTAATTGTTTGCCACATTGTTGCTTGATGAAAATAGGACACAATCATGAATCAGAAACATCTGTTGTTCTGAAAAAGATGGGTAATATTTGTAGTAATGTAAGTTTCAGTGGAAACCTATTAAAACATTGCATGTCAAAAAATGGGAAGTAGATTCTGAGAAGTAATCGTATGGCCGTGTGGGAAACAGACAGCTTCCGAAATAGATGAAATCATTTATGAGCATTACTTTCAAGTGAATCTGCATCTTTTGGTGGATATGTGTCTATGTGGTGGTGTTTTTAATAGGCTTTAAGACAAACTATGCGCAAATTCACAGATCAACACCGTTGCTGAGTATTTTCTCCTTAAAACTGCAGTGAAAAAAAGACATGGTTTGAAATCACTGGTGTTTCTTATATCACAAACTACCTTGTAACCAATCACGTCAATGTGGGCTTTAGCATATCATTATTGTGCTGTGAAGCAGGGGAGCCACAAAAGAAGCCAGGTTATCCTGGAATATTTCTCTGTTGATATGAAAAATCATTTATCAGTATTGTGGGTGAATTATATATATGATGTATATTAAAATATTATAATGGCTTTTTCCACTGACGTTCTGTTGTTCAAAGCATTTCTAAGGATGCTGATTTTTATAAGACATCTGTGACTCTTGAGATGGCGAATGACATGGTTGGTCATTATTAGCTGTTTGATAACATAGTCAAGCAAAATGCCAATCATATTAATTACCAATGGTAATTAATATGATTGGCATTTTGCTTATGTGTCCGACATTGTAGAGAACATTACATAAAATTACCATTCTGATACATTGACATGTACATGAGTCTGTATAATTCACTATTCCACTTCTTCTTCTGAATCGGTTTCTGGTTTAAACATATATGGCTACGTTCACACTGTCAGTTTTTGGGACTGACAACCGCATTTACTTAAAGATGTGAGTCTCGAAATGTCCCGTTCACACAGAAACTTACAGTAGCGTCTGGAACACTGTCTGTATGAATGTGCAGTGAGAGTCAAGCCCGTATTCTCTTACTAGTAACCATAACGACAGCGACCAATATTAAAGATGGTGGCGTCAATAAAACGGAAGAAGTATTATCACTTTTGACATGAAAAGAGACTAATTGAGTTCATCCATAAAATCTTCATTAACCAACAGTAGCATGTAAACATGCGCTAGCCGGAGTCTTTAACCGTTGCACTTGCGTGTTACGTCCTTTGCGACATCTCGCAAATGACAAGGCATTTGAATTTGGAAAAGAAACACAAAACTGACAGGAGCCGCTCCGATGGAGAAAAGTGACTGGATCTAACTTCAGATGATACACGGCTCATATCTCTGTCGCAGTAAGTTACTGAAAGTGAAACAACACACAAAACACCGGCACTCTTCCACTGTATGACTAGTTGTCCAGTCCTGTTTCGTTCACACAGCGTGGAATTTCTGAGAATGCAGTTGTGAGTCCTGAAAATGTACGGGTGTGAGTTCGGTTATACAGGTCCTTCTCAAAAAATTAGCATATTGTGATAAAGTTCATTATTTTCCATAATGTAATGATATAAATTAAACTTTCATATATTTTAGATTCATTGCACACCAACTGAAATATTTCAGGTCTTTTATTGTTTTAATACTGATGATTTTGGCATACAGCTCATGAAAACCCAAAATTCCTATCTCAAAAAAATAGCATATTTCATCCGACCAATAAAAGAAAAGTGTTTTTAATACAAAAAAAGTCAACCTTCAAATAATTATGTTCAGTTATGCACTCAATACTTGGTCGGGAATCCTTTTGCAGAAATGACTGCTTCAATGCGGCGTGGCATGGAGGCAATCAGCCTGTGGCACTGCTGAGGTGTTATGGAGGCCCAGGATGCTTCGATAGCGGCCTTAAGCTCATCCAGAGTGTTGGGTCTTGCGTCTCTCAACTTTCTCTTCACAATATCCCACAGATTCTCTATGGGGTTCAGGTCAGGAGAGTTGGCAGGCCAATTGAGCACAGTAATACCATGGTCAGTAAACCATTTACCAGTGGTTTTGGCACTGTGAGCAGGTGCCAGGTCGTGCTGAAAAACGAAATCTTCATCTCCATAAAGCTTTTCAGCAGATGGAAGCATGAAGTGCTCCAAAATCTCCTGATAGCTAGCTGCATTGACCCTGTGTCCACTGTGTTTGACCCTTGATAAAACACAGTGGACCAACACCAGCAGCTGACATGGCACCCCAGACCATCACTGACTGTGGGAACTTGACACTGGACTTCAGGCATTTTGGCATTTCCTTCTCCCCAGTCTTCCTCCAGACTCTGGCACCTTGATTTCCGAATGACTTTGGACCACTGAGCAACAGTCCAGTGCTGCTTCTCTGTAGCCCAGGTCAGGCGCTTCTGCCGCTGTTTCTGGTTCAAAAGTGGCTTGACCTGGGGAATGCGGCACCTGTAGCCCATTTCCTGCACACGCCTGTGCACGGTGGCTCTGGATGTTTCTACTCCAGACTCAGTCCACTGCTTCCGCAGGTCCCCCAAGGTCTGGAATCGGTCCTTCTCCACAATCTTCCTCAGGGTCCGGTCACCTCTTCTCGTTGTGCAGCGTTTTTTGCCACACTTTTTCCTTCCCACAGACTTCCCACTGAGGTGCCTTGATACAGCACTCTGGGAACAGCCTATTCGTTCAGAAATTTCTTTCTGTGTCTTACCCTCTCGCTTGAGGGTGTCAATGATGGCCTTCTGGACAGCAGTCAGGTCGGCAGTCTTACCCATGATTGCGGTTTTGAGTAATGAACCAGGCTGGGAGTTTTTAAAAGCCTCAGGAATCTTTTGCAGGTGTTTAGAGTTAATTAGTTGATTCAGATGATTAGGTTAATAGCTCGTTTAGAGAACCTTTTCATGATATGCTAATTTTTTGAGATAGGAATTTTGGGTTTTCATGAGCTGTATGCCAAAATCATCAGTATTAAAACAATAAAAGACCTGAAATATTTCAGTTGGTGTGCAATGAATCTAAAATATATGAAAGTTTAATTTTTATCATTACATTATGGAAAATAATGAACTTTATCACAATATGCTAATTTTTTGAGAAGGACCTGTAGAATGTGGTTGTCACTCCCGTAAATAACCGTATTGTGTGTGAACGTAACCACATTAGAGACTCAAATACAGGACTGACAACCATATTCTGCTGCTATGTGAACGTGGCCTATGACTGAATTAAACCAGTATTCCCATTTGCCATTGTGCAGCTTTTACTACAGTAAAGTTGGATCTCTGAGCTGGTGTGAGTGGAGGCGGGGCTAATTTGCATAATCTTGGATCCACGCATACTAAATGAAGCACGGGTGTAGAGTTTCATTCTATTTTAAGGCATGAAAAAAAAAATTCTTATGAAAAAAACATTTAAATATGTCATTTTGGTGATCAAATAAGAGTTTTAAGGGATAAAATTATTGACTGCAGGGAGACTTTAAATTAAATCTTAACAGCAACAACAAAAACGCATCAGTATATGCCGACTGGCTGACTGCTGGCTATTTTGATTTCTGGTTTAACGATCTCTCTCTACTGACTCCCTGTTGAGTCCTGTGCTAGGCCAATGGCATGAGGGGAAGTGGGAGGGGCAAAGGCCATGTGCACTGCGCTCAGGGACAGCCTCTTGGGAATTAGCTGGCTTTCTGGGAACGTTAAAATGTGGGATAATTTTTGGGAATGGTAAAGGAATTTTCCCCCTCTCTTTCCTTTCCTCTGCACTCGAACGGGTCTCACAGTGTTTTCTTTGTGCTGACTCCTGATGCCTGCTCTGCGCACACATGGAAAAGCGTTGGAGGGGTTTCTTTTTTATTTCTGATGCTTATTCTGGCTGGTCTCACAGCTATATTTAGCTGCACAGCTGACCCCTCCAGTTTACTGTGGATGAGTCATTCAGTGTTTGTGTGAGGAAAGGTTCTCATTGTGTAGTAATGTGGTAATTCGGCCATAATTTGTCCCGCCAAACACCACTTGGATTGGTGTTTGGGCTTTAGGGAACAACTGTTAACTATTTTAAATAAACAGAATTCAAAAACACAGCTAGGTTTTTTCCAGTCAACAAAACAAACTCGGTTAAGAGACCTAAATGGCAAAATGTTTGTTTTATTAAGTCCATTAAAATGCTTGATTGTATTAATTAACATGGTAACACTTAACAATAAGGTCTCATTTGTTAACATTAGTTAAGGCATAAGGTAATGTGAACTGGGCACTGTATTTTACAGCATTTAATAACCTTTGTTAATGTTAATAAAAATAAAAATTGTTCATTGATTGCTTATGTTTGTTTACAGTGCATTAATGTTAACAGATACAACTTTTGATTTTTAAAATGTATTAGTAAATGTAGAAATGTACATTAAATAAGATTGATAAATGCTAGAAGTATTGTTTATTGTTAGTTAAAGAGGCTCTATGTAGGAATGATACCCAGTGTTCAAAATAGGTACTGCAGTCCGAATTCAAAATATTGTTTGGCCCGCCCCCTCGTTCAAAGACTCGGGTTGCCAGCAACAATAGGGAGCGCAATTCACAATGAAAGCTGAGGAGACTTACACACTGTAAGCTGATGAGTTGATTTATCTGTTTTAATATGCTGTTGTTCATAGAGATATTTAGATGGATTCAGAGGCTTTTTAGGTCAGGTAGAATCTGTGATTCTCTGACCAGTTTGTTTGTTGGTTTCCATGGTTGCAATACGCGCTGTTTTCCACCAACTGGCAACCTCTGATGTCGAAATACTACTGGATAAACTGCCAGCACATGGTTTCGCACAGACCAAAACAGAATATCTGGCTGTAGCATTGTTTTTCTGAGAAACAAGCAGGTGAACTTAGCATGTTTCCTAAATATCTGCAAACATATCGGGGTATTTTTATGCTTTATTAAAGTAAAAATCTTACATAGAGCCCCTTTAACTAATGTTACCTCAAGGGCCCGATATACTTAAGTTGAAATCAAAGAATGAACTAGTGTAATGTCATTTTGAACAAAATCAGGCCAAAACGAAGTTCGTTTTGTGTTTGTTTCAGAAGTTCGAAACAGCTTGCCAAAGTGAATTTTCCAGAAAAGTTTGCTCCGGCTGGTAAACACCTTGGAGCTACCATTGGTCTGTGGCGATTATGTAATAAGTAGGTGTGGCTTTGAGGCCCCGCCTTCTTTGACATGGCAATCTTGGCAATCAATGCATTCACTGTCTGGGAATCGAACCCATGACCTTGGGATTGCTAATGCCATGTTCTACTATTTGAGCTACAGGATCAATCTCCCTCCATGGGGAGATTCAAGTTGTTTACACTGAGTTCTCAGTCATGCACATCTTCACTTCCTTTTCTAGGTGGAGTGAAAATGCATCCCAACACAAAGAATCCACAGCAGTGAACCGGCCGTTGAGTTTACTTGCTGACAGTGGTACAGTGATGTCCCATTTGGCCCGAATTTCCTCTTCAAAACTGAAAACATAATTCTGTTTGAGGTTTTGAAATTGTGCTGGACTAAGATGAATTCTCAAAGTGTCACTGAGAGGGGCTTACCGCTGATCCTTAGCGAGAAAACAGCCGAAACTCTTTAAACTCAGCTGAATATGATTGAAAGCAGGGAATGTGAGTAGGCAGGAAAGCCAGCCAAGGCTTAGTCAAGTCATCGAGGCTTGTGTGTCTGGAAGAGTCAAGACATTCATCAGCCTGTTGTTTTTAATTTGCACGAGATAACAAGATCACAGTGCTCACTGAGTCACTTAATCTGCTTTCCCTGCTTTCCATAGAAAGTGATTGTGAACTCAACAAGCATATAGTCCTCAAGTCCACATATTTAGGATTAAAGTTGTAATGATTTCATCATAGAAATGGATGTTGAAGATGAAGCTGGTGAATATTTTCTTCAGAGGGGGTCATGAACCTATTGTTCTGTTCACCAGTGTCAATCTTGGATCACTTGGTTTCCTTAGCCAAGATAATACATGACCAAAGGGAAATAAGCACTACAGGATGCTGTACGTAACCTTATGTAAATGCATTGAAGGATGCATTAAATTTCTCGAAAGTGGCAGTATAGACATTTATAAGGTTACAAAAGATTTCTATTTGCCAAATGCTGTTCATTTGAACTTTCTGGGTAGGGCTCTTTTGATGAATAGAAAAAATGTATCACAGTTTCCAGAAAAACTTAAAGTAGCACAACGGTTTTCAACACAGATAATAGTAAGAAATGTTTAAACACAAATAATCATATATTAGAATGATTTCTGAAGGATCATGTGACACTAAAGACTGGAGAAATGATGCTGAAAATTCAGCTTTACCATCACAGGAATAAATTACATTTTAAAATACATTTAAAAAGAAAACAGCTATTTAAAATTGTAATAACCGTTTATAGTACTGCTGTATTTACTGTATTTTTTGATCAAATAAACACAACCTTGGTGAAACTTCCTTTTAAACAGGGAAAAAAAAATTATATGGTTGAAATTTGAACCTGAGATCCATTATGTCTAGCCTAACACTTTCTTTTCCTCTTTTGGTCATGTCTTATATCATCTAGAGCACCACGTGAGCCAAAAATGACACTTACATTTATGTGTGTCTCTCAATATTGGATTTGTAATTGCACATGTAAAAATACTTTATGCAGTAATTACCATTTAACTGAATAATCTTGTGAAAACCATTGATTTTATATCAGCGCACTAAGAAAATACTCAAAATACTATATACTTTTAAATAATGGCCATTTGTTGTAATTTTTCTGCAAAAAACATCCAAATAATTACCATCAGCCAGAATTGAAATATTGGTGTATCTCTAGTTTTTTTAATAAACCAAGTGAAATTGAAGATTTTTGCCTCAACATTTTAAACAAAAACCCAACAATAGTTATGCTAATTTGTGCGATACTGTAGATAACCGGTAACTTTATTAAATTATGCGGAGGAAAAACACACACCACTCGGTTTTTCTGTCGAGCCGGAACCTTTTTTTATTTTTTACAGATCCATTGGAAGAACAGGGCATATACATGTAAACACCATTACAAACGTTAACAAAATTTCAGATATAAATACAAAGACGCAGTATTTTGTTTGGATGCTGAATTTAAAATTCAGACATGACACTTCTGATAGTGTGAAAAAAGATAAACTGTAAACACAGAACTTCAGATGTGCAGTAGAGAGCAACACTGCGTTTGTCTTGTTGTGCTTTAATGAATATTAATGCTCTGTTTGTGGAGGTTGCGTTTGAGGCTGGAGTACAGACTGTTTTCCATATCTCTTCACGGCCTTTTCTGTGGAGTGGCACACATCCATAAATATCTGTCATCCTATTGTTTAGCCATTAATCAGTGCACAAGCAGATTAGCATTTCCATAGCAACTGCATTGATTAGATGCAAGCCACCCTTCCCTTGCCCTCTTCTTCACATGCTGTTTTGCAGTGGGGTGAGCTAGAATAGTTCTGCTTTCACCTATGGAAAACTTCTAACGGAAGGGTTTATGTAGTTTGAACCTGTTGCAGTTCTGTTTCATTTAATGACAGAATATCCCTTTGTGTTTCAGAGGCACCATGACCTAGTGATCTTCATCTGGAGCACTGCAGCACAAAGCGTCCTCTCCTTCGACAGGTAAATCTCGTCTTCTGGGAGAGATTAGAATTAAAGTTACTGTGGTACTGTGGTTTTCATTTTATCTGAGCAAGTAATTGTAAAACTTTTTGTACTGCTTTTCTTCTGATTACGTCTGTTTTGATTACAGTCTTTTTTTAAGGGAAGTAAATGCACACATTCACAGTGATTTATTTTAACATTTATCACTGTGATTTTAATTTAAAAAGTATTTTATAATTTAAACTGGCAGTTGGGATTAAAAATACAATTGTGAATTATTTTTTAATGGATTTTTATAAATTTATCATTGCATTGCTGCATGACGCTTTGTACTTTGTCCATTCATCCATCCGTCCGTCCATCCCTGTGTCCATCCCTCCATCCATCCATCCATCCATCCATCCACCCATCCATTCCTCCACCCACCCATCCATTCTTCCATCATTCATGCATCCCTCCATTCATTTTTCTACCCATCCATCCATTCCTCCATCCGTCCATTCATTCATTCATTTATCCATCCATCCGTCCATCCATCCCTCCCTCCCTCCCTCCCTCCATCCATGCATCCCTCCATCCATCCCTCCATCCATTCTTCCATCATTCATCCATCCATCTGTCCATCCCTCCCTCCCTCCCTCCCTCCATCTGTCCATCTATTCTTCCTTCCATCCATCCTTTCCTCCATCCGCCTGTCTATTTATCCATATCTCTGCTTGTCCCTTTGTCTGACTGTCCCTCCCTCACTCTGTCCACCCACCCATCCATCCATCCATTCATGCATGTCTCCATTCATTCCTCCACCCATCCATCCATTCTTCCATCCGTCCATTCATTCATCCATTTATCCATCCATCCATCCCTCTGTCCATCCCTCCCTCCCTCCATGCGTTCCCACATCCATTCCTCCATCTGTCCATCTATTCTTTCATTCATCCATCCTTTCCTCCATCCGTCTGTCTATTCATCCATATCTCTGCTTGTCCCTTTGTCTGACCGTCCCTCCCTCCCTCTGTCCACCCATCCATATATCCATCTCTCCATCCATCCATTCATGCATGTCTCCATTCATTCCTCCACCCTCCCATCCATTCATCCATCTGTCCATCTATTTATCCATCCATCCATCCCTCTGTCCATCCCTGCCTCCCTCCCTCCCTCCGTCCATCCATTCTTCCATCCCTATATCCGTCCATCCTTCCATCCATCCATTCCTCCATCTGTCCATCTATTCTTCCATCCATCCATCCATCCATTCCTCCATCCATCTGTAAATTCATCCATATCTCTGCTTGTCCCTCTGTTCGACCATCCCTCACTCCCTCCCTCTGTCCACCCATCCATTCATCCATCCATCCCTTTGTCCATCTGTTCGTCTGTCCATCCAGAAATGTAACTGTTTTAAAGGCACAGCTGTCACATAATTGTAACATATGAGGTGTACAGTGCCATCTGCTGATGGATAAAAACTGTAAAACAAGCTTTTATGGTAGGCCTACTAAAAAAAAAGGGCTAATATAATGCCTAATTTTAATTGACTGAGGTTATCTTTCTTATGTCAGAGCTTTTTATTTATGAAGATTATTATAGAAAGACATTTCTAGATAGCTCTACAGTGGGCGTAGGGTATTTTGAACACTTGTGTCAGGTCAACGCCAACCTATAATAACTCTTTGGCGGTTGTGACATGCATGGCTTCAGAACAAAAGTATGTACCCGTAGGGATGCGCCTCTGCTTGTTCTCAACATCAGCCCTGCTGAACTGAAACCTCCAGAGAAAAGAGCACCACCATGAGAGGAGACATCAGTTAAGCAAGATTCCTCTCTCACAACAAAGCAACCATATGAGTCTTCTCTCATGTGGTTGATTTAAAAGCTTGGTTTTTAATATATTTTATTTAACCAGTCCATCACATTGCTCACATGCAAAACTCCATCCTTCCACAGAGACAAAAAACTGTATGTGAAGTTCTCCAGACACAGATTCAGTCAGGGTAGAATAAGCAGATGCTGCGGTTTTACCAAACTCTACTTTGTCTTCAGCTTGGCATGGAGAGATGAAGCATCCAAGAGCAGGATTTGTCTTTGACAGTAGCATTTGCATAGTTGGATATAGCTCTACATCCCATCGGTCAGTCTGTCAACTCTTATGCAACCTATGCAAAGTGTTCACTCTTCTAAATGACTTTACTTACCATTCATACATATTTAAAGGTGTTATGACATGGATTTAGTTTTATTAATTTAATGTTCCTTGAGGTTTATTTTTTTATAACTTATATATAAACTTTATAAGTTATATAATGTTGGTGCATACATATCTATAATATGGATTGTTGAAAATTAAAAAAAAACAGACAGACAGTGTGAAGGTTGAAAAATAATCATTTTCCCACATATATATGTGGTGTAATGGGGGTGCAAAGGTTAAAATAGTTTTTTATCACGGTTTTAGGCTCAGTTTTGGTACGGTTCGGTATGTGCTATGTTCAGGGAAAAAAGGACTACTGTCACATAAAAATAAAGAAAATAAGAACAAATAATCAAACTACAAGCAACAGCACAAATAAATACAGTAGAGTAAAGATACAAATAAAATAAACAGTGCTTTTCAGGTATCTGACAGAAGTTTTAAGGTACAGAATTTGAATAAAGTAGCTAATCAAGTGTAAACAACATTGCATATAATCTTCACTGTATAAGTTAAATAAAGATTTGTCATTATTAATTATTAATTATGTTACAAAAGCTATTCAGGCAAGAGCAGTGAGTGATTTCCGTGTCTTTTGTTGTTTGATTAACATTAAAAAACACATACATACAGCAGGAATATTAGGCTGCTGTACACTGATACTGAACACATGCATTCATTCTTGAGTGTTTAAGTTCACTTAAGATATAACCTACTATGTTTGCTAGGATAATCGCCAAGACGGGCATGTTGACATAATTTTAGTTTGAATTTGTCCATTCAAGTGCAAGATTTGCTCTTCAGGTCTCACCTGCGCTTGTTCGCTATTAACACCCAGGTGATGATGGCGTAAATGACTGCTCATATTCAAGCATACGCACTCGGATTAAACAAAGTTTAGGGGAAGCCAGAATGCATATCCATACATTAGCCATTAGTCTGTTTTATTTATTTTCAACAAACTTTATTTTTCTGAACCATTTATAAATATTTTTCACCAAATGGAGTCAATGTGTTAGCTAGACAGCTGTAACTATTGAATTGTTGAACTATTGAAACCTTGAATTGTTGACTTGGAAATTGTAGAAATAACATGCTTAAGAAATATCAGTTCAGTGTTCCAGTAAAAGAACTACAGCCAATAAAGTTTCTGTAAAGCAATGTTTTTATACAGTAGTTTTTGTTGTTGTTGTTTTTATAGACTTGGGGAAATTGCAAACTGGTTACTTTAGCCACAGTGCAAGTCAATATACATTTTTAGTTATGAGCATTTAACTAGGGTAAGTGACTAGTATGCATCACTAGGCTCTATCACTCTTTGCATAACTACATATATAGTATACAGGTATTCCTGATATGTTGATCATAAATTTGCAATGTGACATGTTTTTGAATCTTGTGTGTCTTGTACTTTATGGAGCCCCATAGTCAGTTCACAGTGTTTTCTTTATAAATCTCCATGTCTGAAGTGTGAAATATGATAACATATATTTTCCAGTGCGGTACATTTCAAAATTAGACCGAGCAGATATTACAGACATCTTTGTCCTAAGTGGCCTTTCTGTGTACCAAGATGTAAAGCATCTGTCAGAATAACAAATTAAACAGCTGGGCCAGACGTGCTGCCTGCATATACTCCCGTATAACTTGTCTTGGATCGGAGCCACAACAAGACTTATACAACATAAGCCATAAGGATTTAAGAGCTTATTTTAGAGGTTAACTGGGAGGGCCATCAAGCTTCTTTGATTAAATACATTGGAGTGGATAGAACAAGGTTGGACAGATTTCGATCAAGCTATTTAAAACAAGCTCTGTGAAATAAAAGTTGACCATCACCAGTTTACAACAAAATATATACTGGATCTAAGCAATGTGATAGACTAAAGGGATACACCAACCTTTGAACTGCATTTCTGGCCCAGTTAAAGTTTATTAACAATCAGTCACATGCAAGTAAATTAGTTTTGCCACCACACCAACAACAACAACTTTAAGCTCCATTAGGGCTTTCTAATGTTTACAAGGGCTGCAAAACACTTGAAAGCCTTTTGTTTTTCTGGCAGGCTGCAGTCCGAGATTCCCGCCAGTCGTCTATACCGCCCTAGTTTCCAGGGAGAGACCCTTGCCTCTTAGATATGGAGCCCCATGAGAGTCTGAGAGTGAAGGGCGACTCAGGAGTGTTGGGGGTGCTGGTGCCGAGCCCACGGAGTGAAGCGGTGACCCATGACCTGGAGGAATTGTCTCTCCAGCCCACTCAGAGCCTTCCACCCATTAAAGAGCGCAAGAACGGTGAGTAAGCCAGTTTGGTCAGGCCCTTAGGCCATAACTCTGCTCCCAAGCTCCTATTTCCTCCTCATCCATTAAACTACCGCCCTGATTTGACACTGAGAAAATAAGGCCTGCCAGAAGGTTGAGAAATTTGTTTGTGGTAAGACGTGGGGAATTACACAGGAATTGTATGTGAATGCCAACATATAATCATGTCTTAAGTGCTCCCTTTAACTCTTTTCCAAAGTGTTCTTGGCTTACGTTAGGGTGTACGACTGGTAAACTAATGTGATAGATTTTGGTGTCAAATATGATCGCCGAAAGTCTTCGATATAGAACGTTCTTAGGCTTGCAGTCATGTTGTGGTTTTTGGTTGGCTGTAACTCAAAGGAACAGTTGAGCATTAAAAAATGAATATTATGTTTCAAAGCTTCATGACTTTCTTTTGTGGAACACAAAAGGTAATTTTAATTATTCATTTATTTTTTGTAGAATATCTTGGCCACTAATATTATTTTTCATGTCAATTTTATAATATATATTATAATTCTGGACAAAAATGAGAAGCTAACAATTATTTTCATGTTATGGCTCATAGATAATTAAAATTCTATACTATTTTGTCTAGTGATGCACCAACATTTCGGCAACTGAAAATGTTCAAAAATATTGACCGAAATAGTTTTGTAAAGCCCTGGATATACTTTGTTTTGTGTACGCGCACAGTCGAACACACAGCCTTGCTAAGTATGCTTCACTTGACTCGTACGCGTACACAGACACATGCGCAGTTTTGAGCAATCTCTCGCCACGAGTTACAACCCATGTTAATATATTTGTATTCTTTCATGCTAGAGTTGTACAAATGAGGGTACTTTTTAACCTCTTCGTACAATCTCTAGTCAATGTAGGCCTCCATTGTCGCTGTAGCTTGCATGCATTCAGGTCTGTTCTGTTTATGCAGTTTTTCTTTGACTACCTTGTGAATCGACGCCCCCAGGGCACGGTTGCCACCTTGTGGATAAACTAATTACTGCAAAAAAATAAAATGCGCAAGTGCGACCTGCGTGTACAAAATACGCAAGGTTACAAAAATCCGGCAGTGTGCGTACTCTTCTGATTCTGAAATTTGCGTCACACGCACTGTACGCTGACCCTCGTGTACGCATAAAAAGTGAACTTTGGGCTAAAGGCTGAAAAAGTGGCTTTTAAATTGCCCTTCTCCAATGACCGTTTTCACTGTGTAATCATCTTTTCTTTTCTTTTTTTTGCACACAATGTGGATAAACATGTCAGCAGTGAATGGATGCACAAAAACAGCAAAACTAGCAGTGGGTAAAATTTGTTCAGCTGAAATATCAAAAGGTGGCTTGATGTTGAGGAACTTTACTATGACTGGTTAATTTATCAACTGAGAACATAACAGCCTGAACAGCATAAAGAGTTCAAGTAACCAAATTTTAGTATATCACTTATTTTGTCTTAATAAATTAAAATTACAACACTAAAAACTAAAATCAGTTGTTTTATCAGATAACTAATATGTTGCCGATATATTGTGCATTCCTAAATGAAAATGAATGAGAACTGACCAAGACCAAAAATGAAAGAAAAAACCCACCATGAAAGTACTATATACAACATCCACCCTATCTCTCCTAGTGCCTTCAGTGAATCATTCTTTTGAGTGATTCAGTGAATCAGTTCATCAGTTCACAAAACCAAATTATTAGTTTCCAATTTGGACTGATCCAATCCAGTCTCCATGAATTATTATTGCATAGAACACAGCGACCAGGATATTTTTCAAAATATATTTTTTTGTGCTTCAAGGAAGAAAGAAAGTCAAATGGCTTTGGGTGAGTAAATTATGACAGATTTTTCATTTTTCAGTCAACTATCCCTTTAACTTGATGTTGAATTTTTTTGATTGCCGGTCACTCTGACGTTATCGTCTTTTCTTTCTATCTGGCCTTCACAATCCTGGACCAAAGTTTCATTCTAGAAATGTTTTACTGGTATGTGAACCCTAATAAGAATGCACTAGGGCTGATCCAATGGGCAGGCAGGCAGTGAACCTTGTCGAACTACACATTGACCCTGTCCGACCACAGAAAGAGTTCATGTCCCACTCCCTATGGACATCTTTGCCCTTGAGAATATCAGTGTGTCTTTGGGGGCTGCTCGATAATTTATTGCACAAGGGATGTAAACAGAGACCCCACCCGGCATGAGTGTATTTTTAATCCCACTACATGATGACTTTCTTCATTATGTTCTGTGGTACTCCGCAGTTTCCTTGGACCTTTTGCACTGAAATATACTTGAAACTGTGACTCACACAGACACTTCAACATGACCTTGGAATCACCCCTGATTTGCTGACCATCACAAATGTCAGGAGTTATTTTGATTCTTATATGCTACAATTCTTGCTACTTGCAAGATATTTTGCAACATTTTGCCGAAATGCAAACGCCATTGCAAATTCAGTTCTCCATTTTGTTTTTATTAAGTTGGCATTGCATTTATTTTCTCTGACCGTAATCTGAGTACTTTTAGATCTATAAAACTGAGAAATCTGAACTATGGCTGTCAACAGAGTAAAATAATTGTTTAATCTCGTGATTTGTGACCATCGTTAGACAGCAGAATGAAACTTCAAATTTTTATTCTTTATTGTATTTGATTATATATTTAATATTGTATTGTGTGTTCAGAATTTTTAGTTTTGGTTACAGCCAAGAGGTTTTAGAGGATAGAAACATATGTAAAGATGTAAGCAAATCTTCAAGAGAGAATGTGTGGGGTCACTGAAAACCCCCCAAATATTGACCACAGTTCTGATTATTGGGACGATCCACCCTCAGTGCATATGGTTGATTACAACCAGAACTAGTTCAAGGTGTACTTAATGAGAACATATTGTGCAACAGACCACCTCATAACATTCAGCAAAAAATGATAAACTTAAAAGAGACTCGCAATAAATCCTAATACAAGGCATCATTTCTGCTTTTTATCAGCTTGGAGATACTAAGTAATGAGTCTGAGTGAATGTCATTTATCAGAAGAACTGCAGCAATAAATACTTTTTAAAGGAACACTCTTGTATTTTCTTATAATTGATTCCTGCTTACTGACGCCTAAAGATATGAGCTCATAAAGAGTTTGTTACACTGGACTTAATCAACATGATCTGTTCCTGCCCAGGCTGGAGGACAGACTGTACCCATCCTTCCTCTTTTCAACCCACCCTTCTAAAAAAACTAAACGTCACCACTGTTCACAAATTCCCCTACTGACACCCTCATGTCAACGTGCCCACAAGTTATCTTACGACCTACACATTATAATCATGTTAACATGAGTCTTGGCATTGAGGCATTTCAAATACCTCAAATGGTTCAATCCATTTGTCCAGTGAGTTCAGACACACTCACACATTGGTGCATCTATCATATTAGGACATTCCCTAGGCGTAATGGTCTTTATACTGTACAAACTGTATATTCTATCCCCTACACTAACCCCAGCCCATAACCCATCACAGAAAACATTATGCATTTTTATTTTTTTGATAAAACATTGTTTAGTATGTTTTTTTAAAAGTCATTTTAATTATGAGGACTCAGGAAATGTCCTTATAAAACAGTTTATGTTGTAATACCAGTGTAATACCCATGTCATTATACGCATTTGTGTCCTCATAAATCATATAAACAAACACATACACACTACAATATACAATATTTATAGGTGGACCTTAGAGTTAGTGTCACAATGTCATCCAACAACAGACTAATAGAGTCTGTGCCCATCATACACTACGCAATTTTCTGTGAAATCTGTAGACTATAACATCAACTCCTCCAGATTGTGTCTTTAGGGTTGTGATTTTCAGATGGAGGGCCAAGTTAAAAAATAATCCAACTTTTAAAAATGTATATCAGGACACTTGTGTGTTGTTCCACTCCGTTTCGCTCTTAAAAAAAAAAAAGAAAAGAAAAAAAAGAAGAATGCGTCCAATGTATACACCTCCTAAGGAAAGTCTGATCTTATTTAAGGCTTCTTTAAGACCAATTAATTGTTCAGGCAACTAAATATGTAGTTTTGCACAGCCCTAGTGGGTTCCCTCTCCAATGGACCCAATGAATAGACCTCAGTGGGCCCGGAAGACGTTCCCTATTGCCCACCCCTGGGACATTCCTGTTACATTGTGTTTAATCACTTTGGGCGATTCAGATAGGCTTTGTTTAAACGTTTTCTTTCCCTCTCTACAATATTAATCTTCAGCGGCTATGAAAGAAACATCACTGGATGTAGATAAGAAATGTAATGGCATTTTGCGAGAAACCCCTTGAGACACAATAATTAAAACGACAGATTGCTGAAATATGAATGAGAAAGAGTAAAATGTTGATTCTCATTTGTAAACCCTGAATATGAATTGTTTATGTCGACACTAAGTGACAAAGACAAACAGAGATATCCCTGGGGTGCTGCTTGGTTGTTTTTATCATTTTTGTTCCATGACAACATATTTTCAAGGATAAAAAAAGGTACAGGTTTTATTTTATCATTGCTAAAACTGAAGTAACATATAATAGAGGTATAGGAAGTTGAGGTTTTGCATGAACATTTTTGTGTTGAGTTCCTCTTTATTGTCTAAGGTGAAGTTTGCATTTGAACTATTGTATTTACCCAGTGATCAGTGCTGTTGAGGGTTAATGGCTACACTTCTTTAGTCCCGCCTCTCCTCTCAGTCACTGATGGAGCCGGAGCTGAACCGCTGCAGACAGCGCTCGCACTCGCTGAGAAATACACACCCACAAACACTCACACAGGCAGCCTAGAGACAGAGCCGGTGAAGGAACTTGTCGTAACAGTCTGGAATCACACTCCACACTGGGGAATTTTCTGCCAGATCTCGCCATTTTGCCTCGGTCCTCATTTCCCACAGCAATCCATGGGACTCCAGACACGGAAACTGTCCGATCCGTCTCTCAGCTCCATGGCCTGCCTTGAAGTGGAGACCTTGAATGTCTGCAGGGGTAAATGCAAATATTTTCTTAGTTTTTTTATATATATATATATTCCAGTGTGGATTAATGTGAGCATGAATTAAAATGGGGAATTTGATGTTAAACATGAGTGAAGGACACTGGGAAACCAGAGTTTAGCACACGGCAGCTGGTAATTATTACTGGAACACATGTTCTGGAGTTGATACAAATGTTACCGTACAAATTATCTCAACAGAATGAATAGTGACCAGAGTTTTTGTTGTGGGGTAATGAATAATGATGAGGCTTGTTTTTTTCGGTTGTCTGATGACGGTTGTATTATATTTTTTTATTAACATCCTGGTTTTCATTCAAACTTACACCCAAACATTATCTCACCATTCAGTTAATAATTTAGCTGGCTTATCGTACCTCTTCGGGAAATGTATCTGCTTTTAATGCCTTGTGGGAGCAACACCTCTTTACAGGTTTCTTAACAATAAGACTTTCATGTACATGAGGATATCTTTGCAACCTTCACTGTTATTAATATATGGCTTCAGTTGTGAGAGTTTCAAGTGAGTTATTGTTTGTTGGGATAGTGCCCGTTTATCAGATCTCAAACCTGAGCCAACATGCAGTCTCTGCTGTCCTCCAGAGCTCTGCAAGTACCCATGAAGACATAGTCATCTGTCGAGCTGCTGAAATCTAGTAATGTCAACACAGCCCAGGTCAACGTCAGAATGTTTCTTAAACAACTACAGTTTAGTCAACATTAACAGGCTCGTTAGCCATAACACAGCTCATTCATTTAATTTACGATTGTAGCGTCTGGTTATATTAAGGTGCGGTCGTATTAGTGAAATTTTGAAGGCAAAAAGGTCCATTGTCTATTGTCAGTGGTGTGGAAATATATGAAGCAAAACTCACACAGAAGTCACTTTTAAGCCACGATATACTCACAACAGAGTTCTTTTTTTTGTTGTTGTTCCTTCCTTAAGGGTAAAAAGAACTCTCAATAAAATTACATTGGTGAGAAAACAGCAGTTAAGAAAGCATCGGATCATAGCGATGTGGAAATGTTTGCACCATCTCTACAATTCAGCTCTCCAGTCATGCCACATTTATTTATATAGCACGTTATACAACAGATTGCTTTAAAGCAAGCAATTTTACAGTATTAAACATGAAAAACAGTGTCAGTGTCGCTTTCATTTAGAATTACAACTTCAGTTTCTACTATGAAGCGGCTCTCCAGTGTGTTTATGTCTGACCTCGATGGACTGAACAGAAGAAATGAACCTGATTTATACATCAGAGAAAGCCGAGCCTCAGAGCCACAACTACCTATTGCATATTCGCCAAGGACCAATGGTAGTTTGAAGGTGTTTACCAGCCGGAGCTAACTTTTCTGGAACGTTCGCTTTGACAAGCTGTTTTGAACTCTCATAACAAACTACTAACTTTGCTCTGGCCTGATTCAGTTTGAAATGTCGTTACTCCAGTTTTTTTTTTTCTTTTTTTTTTCTCTCGCCTGAAGTAAATGAGGGCCTTTAAACCAAACAGCTTTCTGTTGGTTAACATGGAAATTTGCGTAAACAAAATCTGCGTGGGAAAATCTTTCACCATCATGCAAAATTCCTGATCATGCGGATTCCAATTGAAATGATATGATTCCGTCTGCCAAAATTTGACAAACAACGGTAAATGTGACTGCAACTTCAGGCTTGAATTTGGATTTAGATTGAATCTTGAGAGAGGGTTTTAGAGAAGTGAGATTTACTGGGATCTAAGTTGCCTTTTGTTTATTGTACAGATTGAGAGTGAGGCCTGGAGCCACAAAAAGGTCAGTCAGGGTTCAGCAGAGAACATGAGGAATGACATCAGCTCAACAAACAGTGGGATGACTGCAGGCATGTCATGTACCGTCGTACTGATGTGAAGATGATTATGGTATTACTCTTCCATCAAGCTTCATTCGCCACATTGTTTTGAAAAAGCCACTTGGTGGTGGCATGGATCTTGATTTGTAATGGATAACCACTTTAATATTGAAAACCACTACAGGAGTTCCTGGCACACATAAATAATGGAAAACATGGTTCGGGACAGAGAGTTCTGAGCTTTTGAGGGGGCTTTAGGAGGGGCACTTGGTCCCCTACTTTAGTCTGTCCACTCTTTGTTCAGCTAATTCTCAATAATAAAGATTCTTGGCATCTATGGTTCCATGAAGAACCTTTAAAATCCACTTATAAATGCACAAATGGTTCTTTTATATTACAAAAAGTTTCTTTGGATCATTTAAAAGTTCTTCAAACTAAAAAAAAAAGGGATCTTTTTGGAACTGTTCACTGAAAGGTTTTTCAATGGCACAAAAATGGTTCTTCTGTGGCATTGCTGCGAAAAAACCCTTTTAGGAACCTTTATTTTTAAGAGTGTTTGATGAAGAATGTGTGTTCCATGTACCCCCTATGCCATTTCCAAAATCTTCAGTTTCCCAGGCCTTGTTCTCACAACGGCTGGGTTTATTTTAGCAGGGGTGAGTCAGACAGAGTGGTCGCTCTCCCGGGACTTCAACATAACTGGGTGTGCTAGGCCTCATTCTGCAGCCAATCAGATTTTCTCTGTGCTCCCAGTGCCGACGATGGGTGGAAGCGGGGGTCTGCTGGGCTTGTTCCACCTTCCGCTGTCTCATTTGTCACTATCAACTGTCACCCTTCTCTTCAAATGTTTTGCAGAGGAGTGGTGTTATTCTCTTGAACCAACATGCCCACGCTTGTGTGTTTTCAAAATGTATAAACCAAGCTGTCTAGTGGGATGGTGAAATAGCATTCAGCACTGGCCAGGGTGTAGTAGGCTGTGCATAAAGCCCCGCATTTCACCCTTTCACTCAGGCATTCCCTGTCTTTTTGATGTTTTTGGTTGTTAATGCATCAGTGCTTCCTCCTCCAAAGCATATCTCGCCTGCACCTCGCTTTTTATGGGCAGCAAATCCAAAGCCAAGTCTTAAGCTGACATCACCTTGAGAAGTTGATAGGACCATTACACTGTTTATTATTTTGTGCTTTGGACGCCGTTCTGTTGTTGATCTCTCTTATAAACAGCGTTTTGTTATATGTTTGCTTTTGAGGTCAATACTGTTGAGATGTTGTACTGCTTGAAACTTTTATTACATTTCATTAAGTACAAATCTTGGGTTGAACTTCAACCCCAAAACATTTGGGATGAAAGGCAAAATGTCATGGTTTATTTGTTTGTAATAAATCATAATATAATTATAGAATAAAAAAGACACCAAAACTGAGCAATGCTACCACTATTAACTCTTTCACCACCAGTGTTTTTTTTGTTGTTTGTTTTTTTTAAGTTGCCAGTTGTCTGCATTTTTGCTAATTTTCACACAAATTTCATGGCCCCCGGAATATTTTGTTGTTTGAATATCTGAACATGCAATATATCAAAAGAAAGATTTTATTTTTATCAACACTTTTTTTTACCAAAGCAACATTTTCAACAAAAAGCTGAGAAAATCGTTGGGGGAGGTTTTCTGCTTCTTCTTCGCCTGTGTTTTGAAATCTTTCAGAAGTTGCATAATAGCGCCCCCTACTGTATAACAGTGAAAACACGGAAAGCCAGAAAATTGTCAATAGCCGAGAAGCATTGTCTCATAAATGACGGAAAATTATGTCAATGACGTGGAAAGAGTTAACGTTAATCAAATTATGATTTGCTTGAAATAATGTTGAAATAATGCAATCCTTTGAAATTAAAGGGTTAGTTCACCCAAAAATGAAAGTTCTGTCATTTATTACTCACCCTCATGTCGTTCTACACCCATAAGACCTTCGTTCATCTTCGGAACACAAATTAGGTTATTTTTGATAAAATCCGATGGCTCAGTGAGGCCTGCATTGCTAGCAAGATAATTAACACTTTCAATGCCCAGAAAGGTACTAAAGACATATTTAAAAAAGTTCATGTGACTACAGTGGTTCAACCTTAATGTTACGAAGCGGCGAGAATACTTTTTGTGCGCCAAAAAAACTAAATAATGACTTTATTCAACAATATCTAGTGATGGGCGATTTCAAAACACTGCTTCATGAAGCTTCGAAGCTTTTCGAATCAGTGGTTCGCGGTGTGTATCAAACTGCCAAAGTCTCGCCTCCCAGTGGTGAACCATTGAAATTTCGAAACACTTATGACATAACGAAGCCTCACGTGAAAATCACGTGACTTTGACAAAAGATTTTATCAAAAATATCTTAATTTGTGTTCTAAAGATGAACGAAGGTCTTACGGGTGTGGAACAACATGAGGGCGAGTAATAAATTACAGAATTTTCATTTTGGGTGAACTAACACTTTAAATAACCTTTTAAAGTTGAATATTATATATATATATATATATATTAAACATTTATTACATTATGACAATTACATTACATTTATGACAATTATTGATTGTGTGTCATGCTTGGTTAGGTCAAGACCTGTTTTGGACTGTATCTAGTGCCATTTCAGAGAGTTTTAGAAGTACAAGCTCACTAAAGTCATATTTTTAGTCTTTACTGAGTTCTGCTTCCTCTACAGTGCTACAGTTAAGACTACAGCAGAGGCGCACGCGCGAGCAGCTCGCAGACCAGGGCATCATGCCACGTGAGTATGCATGCTTCATGAAAAAATGTCAACTATTAATGTTTAGACAAATTAAGCCTAGACTTCTATGAAGTACTCTGTTGAGACCAAAACTAAACTTTAGACAAATGTTCTAATTTCTTGTTATTATAACTCTTAATCCAGCATCATTGACAAAGTGCTACACACTTTATTACCTGAGCTTTGCACACATACTGTACTTATTCTTCATAAAGTGGAACACATTCACCTCCAGCCACAGCTTGTTTGTAGACTTCTCCTTTGGCCACAGGAGGATGGAGTAAGTTATGCGTGTTGGTAAGGAGAGCAGTTCTAATAAAAGAAAGCGTCTGTTGAGGATACAAACTGATAAGGAAGGAGAGATAGAACAATGGTGTGACTGATGTCTGTCTGGGACAGTGGGAGCTGTCCTGCTCTCTCAGTGCTTGCTGTCCGTATAGGGCCCCTAACGTCATGGTCCAAGCTCCAAGAGTAACAAGAGTGAGTCAGCGGCTGGGCCTGCACTTTTGCTCAGCAAGATCTGTGGTTACCTCCCGGGCTTTATAGTCAATGGTTAATGGCTCGGATTCTCCCACAAAGACCAATTCTTGCATTCTTTAATCATATTAATGTCAGGATTATACCTTTACTGAAAGTGTTGTTGTTTGTGCAGCAGACTTTTTCAGAGGCCAAGTTTGGTTAGTAACATATACGACTAATCAGGGTGAGCAAAAGATGTCTTTGCTAATCAAGGCACAGCCACTGTGTCAAAGCGCTCATTTCCTGTTGACCGTGGATCCAGACAGTTCAACACCCACAGAAATACTCATAGCAGAATTTTTTCTCTGCTGTACGATATTTATTTAAGTTTAAATGATATTTTGGTCTTGACTTCTAGAATTGTTTAAAACAGTCTTAAAACATGATTTACCCAAAGCAAAATCATGTGAAATTACATTGTTTTCAGAGTATATCTTGAATTTTTTTACCCATTGGCAAATTTACGTTTGCTTTATGTATAAATCTAACAAAGTAGTTGTATTTTGCAAATTGTAAAGCATACATTCTCTGAAGTGGGTCAAAATGCTGACTTTTTAGTTTAACTTAAGTAGTTAAGGCAATCTTAGATTGTCCTTTAGGGCACAACTGCATTAACTTTCCTTTAAGCAGAAGTTCTTTAGAGCACAGCAGAATGTTTAAAAGAGTTTTGCACCACGTAAACAAGAGGTTTATAGAAGCATGTTTCCACCAGGAAATAAAAAAGAAAGTGATTGTGACTTTTTATCTCACAATTCTGACTTTTTCCCCCTGCAATTGCAAGTTAATATCACACAATTCAAACTTTGTTCTTACAATTGCGAGTTTATATTTAAAATGTTTTCTTGCATTTGCAATTTTATAAAAAAAAAAATTCTGAGAAAGTCACAATTTTGAGAAATAGGATTGTGATATAAACGTGCAATTCTGGAAAAAAGTCAGATGACAATTTGCTTTTTCTCACAATTGCAAGATTATATCTCACAATTCTGACTATTTCTTGCGATTCTGACTATCAGAATTTTGACTTTTTTTCCTCAGAATTGTGACTTTTTTCAGATATTCTGACATTTTTTTGTGCAGTTGCAAGTTTATATCCTGCAATTCTGACCTTTTAAAATTTTCTCTGAATTGTGATATAAACTCTCAATTCTGAGAAAAAAGTCAGAATTGTGAGATAATTTTGTGGTAGAAACAAGTTTCCATAGATATTATATCATAAGATATAAAATGATGTCATGTCACTTGTCTTGTTTTTAAATGATTAAAGATTTTAAAGATTATTTTCCTTCCTAGCGCTGAAGACACCTGCAGTTTTTCATGAGCAGGTCAAAAGTTTGGAGAGGGCAAGGGTAAGACACTGCTCAGAAATATTCTTACACTCTCCATTCATTAGTGAGCTGGCCTTTACACAGGTTTAATAATATTAGGATGTCTATGGAAAAATCACAACTATATCATTATATCAGTTGCATCATAGTGTGCTCTAGTGATAAACTGGCCTCAAGTATTTGGACAGTTAAGCCACACTTAAAAAATTCTGACTATTACATTTACAGTTTTCAGACGCCACTTGGTTTGATGTTTTGTTATATAATGCAATGACATGAACAATAAAATTCAACAATTTTGTGAACATAATATATTATACAAAATAATGACATAATGTAATTTTACTCTGGCCATCAGCCACCTTTTTATCTCTATACAAACATTTGTCAGCTACTAGAACAATAACATGCTGAGATGCATGGTCTCCAATTTTTAATTTACTAAATTCATATTTATTGCATTTTCTTCATATACAGACTGAAAATTTCCTGAAACACAAAATCCGTAGCAGACCTGACCGTGCTGAACTTGTCCGTATGCACATTTTACAAGGTACGCAGCTGACCAAACAGAAGTGATTTAGCTCTTAAGAGCATTGTCAGAGTCTTATACTTTTTGAAGCACTTTTCTTTCACTTCCTGGATGCTTCATTTGTGATTATGTTCTGAAGCCCTTATGTAGCTCTCATGATGTATTTCAGAAACCCATGCAGAGCCTTCTTTGCAAGCCACTCAGATGAAACTAAAGAGGGCACGTCTAGCAGATGACCTCAATGAGAAGATTGCACAGAGGCCGGGACCAATGGAACTGGTGGAGAAGAACATCCTGCCAGTTGAGATTGGTAAAAACAATGAAATAATGTATTTACATGCTTAATCATCAAATTTACTGGAATTGGCAAGGCAAATTACATGACTAACACAAACTTTTGTCTTTTATCTTAGGGTGTTTTCACACCTAGCTTGTTTGCAGTGTTTGTTTTAGAACCTGGTGCATTTTCTCCCTTAGTTCGGTTCGTTTAGGCAAATATTTCAACACAATTGCTCCGAGATCACCTGAACAAGGTGGTCTCAGCCCGATTGAAAATTAACTCTAGGGTGGTTCAGTTGAGGTGAGGAAGCAATCCGACCCAACGAACCAAACGGTATCATAATTCATAACGGGAAATGTGTTATATAAAAAGTAGCAGTGTCTGATTCTGTGAGTTTTTGTGGTTGAAAACCAAAGAGCGCCTCTTCATCTGTGTAATTGCTTTTCTCCATGCATTGCAAGAATTCTCTCCCGAGGGAGCCTCGATTCCTGCTCTAACTGCATTATAAGTTATATAAATATAATTTTAAATGTAATTAAATATATAAAATGTATCAATCAGGGGTGCGTTTCCCAAAGCCAACCATCATCGCAAGTTCCGTCGTTACCAATAGAATTCAGTGGAACTTGCGACCATAGTTGGCTAACGATGCTTTTGGGAAACACACCCCTGAGCAGGAATCAAGTGTTTGTGTGTCACGGCAGCAACAGATGAAGCCACAATGAGCCCACAGAGCAAATCTGTCAATCCATCTTGATGGATGACGCAGAGGAACGTAAACAGGTGAACTCTGACCAATAAGAGGACGTTTTACTCACACGTGACTAATAAATGCATTTTAGTACGCTTTGAAATGTTGCCTTGTGAAAGCGGACTAAACCAAGAAGAAAATGCAATATTTTAACAAATTAAGCTCCTGTTTCGGAACAAAGCAAACGATATACAGGTCTAAAAACTCCCTAACGTTTGTCTTTTTTGTTTTTTGTCTTTTGTTTGACACAGCAGTTGGTGAACTGGATGTTTATAACTTCAATGAGGACAGCAGTGAAGCTTTGTCTCCAGAGCAGCCGGCTAGTCATGAGTCTCAGGGCTCTGCATCTTCTCCTATAGAAGCCAGACTGCCTGATCCATCTGCTGTATCGCCTCCGATCGGCTCCAAACTCCAGGTCAGCCTCTTAGCAGCCCTTAGTTTCACATCCAGACCCTATTGACTGATAACTGGTTCAGTGCTAATATTTACAGTTAGCTTTTAATAAAAAGGTCTGATAGAGAATTAAAGCATATAAAGTAATATTCCGTTCTCCAGAAGAGCTCAGTTGTCTCTACATTTTCACTGCATATTATCCAGACATCAGCCCTGTGATGCTGGTTAGGTTTATATGTCTCTGTCCCTTCTCATGGCCATATGGCTTTTAATCTCTTTTTATCTCCACCTACAACCCAGTGCATAGACTTGCTGAGCAAAACATCAGTAGAAGATGGTCGAGCAATGCCTGCCACTCAGCTAGTCACTACTGCTGCTGCTCCCACAAAACCAGCACCCACCCTCGTGAAGGTAAACCATATGTCCTAACCACGGTGATGTAATTTCCTGTCAGAGTTTATTTTCAGAGATAATGGTCAGTGACTCACCGTATTACTAATTCCACAATAGCAACTTCAGCTAGATAATGAAACATACCACACTGACTTTGAAACTAAAGAGTAAGAAGTAATTAAATGATAATGCTCTATTGAACTCTATTGAAAAAAATTATTGTTAAAGAGATTTGACTACAAATTATATACACACTGCCATTCAAAAGATAGGGGATGATACAGTTTTGTAATGTCTTTAAAAGAAGTCTCTTTTGCTCCCCAAGCTGTAGTTAATTGATCAAAAATACAGTACAACAGTAATATTGTGAAATATTATTACAATTTAAAATAACTGTTTTCTATTTTAATATTTTAAAATGTCATTTATTCTTGTGATGTCAAAGCTATATTTTCAGCATCATCACTCCAGTCTTCAGAGTCACATGATCCTTCAGAAATCATTCTAATATGATGATTTGATGATAAAGAAACATTTATTATTATTATCAATGTTGAAAACAGTTGTGCTGCTTAATATTTTTGTGAAACCGAAATAATTATTTTGTTAATTCATGCTAACAATGTGTTAAGAAATGCTAGCAACATGCTAAAACATGCTGAAACAGGCTATTAGCAACATGTTAAAACATACTAGCAATGTGCTAAAACATGTTAACAACATGTTAGTGGATTAGTAAGACGTGCTAGTAACATGCAAATTCATGCTAGTAACATGTTAATATGCTTGAAACATGCTAATTCATGCTAGCAGTGTATTAAAACGTGCTACAAACATGTTAGCAAAATGTAAAATAATGCTAGATGCAAGCATGTCAACAACATTATAAATCATGCTAGGAAGCTTATAAAACTCTCAAACTTTCAGACAAGGGTTTGTCAAGCCAACATAAAAGTTTGTCCCAGCGAACCTTACTTTCTAGTTTTAAAATAGAAATTAAATTTATAAATGTCTTTACTGTCATTTTTTTATCATTTTAATGTGTCCTTGCTGAATTCAAGTATTCATTTCTTTAAAAAAAATCTTACTGAACTTTTGAACGGTAGTGTAAATCTTTAGCCAAAAACATTCTGTACCACAGTGTAAAGACAGGAGAGCAGTAGAGCTGTTGTTTGTCACTCTGAAAAGGTTGTTTACAACAACTTGTCAAACGTATCTTAGGCCAAATCAGTTTCAGAAGAGCAGCAGATGCAGAGCTAGAAGTGCTAGCAGCCGCCTTCTGTCTTCAATTGGAGGTCAAGTAAAACATTCACACTCATAATGTGGAGAAGAACAAACTGAAGCTGGTGACATAGAAACAGGAGTCAGGCAATAACTTGTGCATTTATCATAATCCAAGCCTTCAAAGCATACGCCGCATATTTACTACATGACAGAGGGTCACTGCTGACCCTCTCTTCCAGTGGTGCTTTGGGAAACCTGTGCACACATAAGCCGGCTTGAAATGGTGTTATTACATCCTGATGACTTTCAACTCCCTTCCTCAGAAGCCAGACCATTTTCATGTGTATCCTGTGACTCAATATTTAGGAACAATGAGGGTCATGTCCCCTCCACGCATCCTGTTTCCTCTTCCTGTGATTTTAGGTAGATGTTCATACATGTCCCACCTATTCACCGCAGTTGCAAACTTGTGGTTTTGCCCACAAATCTCTCAGCTCTTGGTATTCTCATAGTGCTGATGTCTCTTGTTAGCTAGAAAACTGAGCTGGTTGAAACATTATGGGAATCAGCTGAAATCACAAATCAAACAGACTGCTGATATAATTCCAAAGCGGCAGGGTGTTGACTGCGGTCAGTTAGTTTGCTGTGTGATTTCAGGTGACACCTTTTGTTAAATTCTTCCGCACTTGTTTCCATGTAGCAAAGCCAGCCCAAACAGTCCAGTGAAAAGAGTCGAAGCAAGAAGAGTAAAGAGCCCAAACCGCGGATTAAGAAGCTTAAATATCACCAGTATATCCCACCTGACCAAAAGCAGGAACTCAATGAAGCCCCGATGGACTCTGCATATGCCAGGCTTCTTCAACAACAGCAGCAGTTCCTGCAGCTCCAGATTCTCAGCCAACAGCAACAGCATTACAACTACCAGACCATATTACCAGCACCACTCAAGTATGTGTCACCCTTTCAATAAAGTTTCCAACATTTAAGGCCCTTTCACATGACATGCACCCCTTAATCACAAGCACCATGTGTCACTTTGACCTCAGCATGAAAAGGCGATTTTATCATTTAATAATTCACATAGTATGTAATATATAATGTATACAATATTTAAATAAGTATAATATGTTGATTATTATCTGAAAGTCATAATATTCTGTCTGGATCTAGATACATAGGAACAGTCTCTCTTGCATAGTGTTTTTTTTTTTCTTTCCTGCCAGCAATAAGAATTATAATAACAGGGCTGCTACAACTTATTGATGATAATAAATAATCAACAAAATATTTCAATATTTATTATTTGGAAAATTGTCAGTGACGTCATTTTACATGAATGAAAAAACACATTTCTGGGGGAAAAATGCACATTGCTTGCAAGAAAATTGGACAGCCCACAACTATATTTAATGGTTTATTTAAAAATAGATTTGTGTGCTGTTTAATGTGTGTTTTCCTCCAATACATAACTTAAATTTTAGGGCCACATTTACATCTGTAAATGTTAGAAATGGAATATTTCCCTATTGCAAAACGACTTCTGTGCACGTTGAACAGACTGATTACTGGTCTACAGCCAAAATGCTTCTAAAATAAATGTAGTCAAACTTTCTTTTCTAATTCTGGGTCGCTGAGAACAAAAATGATGCTTAAAATTGTTGATTTGCTCTTGTTTTCAAGATGTGCTATCGGGTCAGTATATACAACCCTTGACTTGGGAATCACAGAGAATATGTGAGTGAGAAAAGGAAATTATCTCAATTAAATTTTTGACTGTTATCTATGAATAAATCTATGACTGGGTTTGGAAAGTACTTGCTTTTTAGGCAAGACTAGTATTGCGTCATACATGATGATATGAATTGCATCATATTATTCCTAGAAGTGTATATCACAAATAACCCTATACCAGTTTTAGAAATCATACATCAGGGGTGCAAAACTCCTGGAGGGCCACAGTCCTGCAGAGTTTAGTTCCAATCCTGCTCCAACACTCATACCTGTAGTTTTCAAATAAGCTTGAAGGACTTGGTGAGCTGGATCAGGTGTGTTTAAATAATGTTGAAGCTAAACTCTGCAGGGCTATGGCCCTCCAGGAACTGAGTTTTGCATCCCTGTCATACAGTGCTCTCTTAGGCCCTGTTTACACCTGGTATTAAGATGCATTTTGGTTGTTTTGGACGACTCTAAATACAGGTGTAAACGGGATCTAAAACATTTTGAGCTTGTCCACTTTCGACCACTTCCAGAGGTAGTGGAAAACGCATTTGACCGTATTGCTTTTGTGGTGTAGACGCCCATGTGGTCGAATGACCGCCTACTCTCCGCCTACTGACCTAATGCATAAACATTATGGCAAGCGCACTAGCCAGACGAGATTTAAACTTTGTTGGCTGGAGACTCAAGTTTGTGTTGAAGATGAAAAACATACCAAGCACAATGTTCTCTCATTCATTCCTAATTTCTAACTCGCACTCACCATGTTCGGTGTCCTGCTCTCCATGTGTTTTTCCATCTTATTTTGTCCATTAGATCGAAAGATCTGAAAAAAAAACCCATATATTTACCCGCCCATAGACCCTCCCCTTGAAGAAATCAGGACAGAAGTGGTTGAAAGTAGACAAAAGAGACAGATTAAAATACCAGGTGTAAACGGGTATGTCTCCCTCGTCTGCTTGTGATTCGATCGCCCAAAACGTGGGCCTTATTTGTCAGTTTCATTTTGCAAAGGGACACATTTCTCACATTTCACTAAGTGAGCAGAGATGCCTCATACTTGTGTGAGCAGTGCAGATAACTTTAAATGGAGCAAATTAATTGCTGACTATTGCTGGACAGGGACAAGAGATGCTCCATTTAATTCAAGTGACAAGCCAAGAGGCACAGAGTAGACACTGAATAGAACTAAACTATGTACATAATAGTTTTTTGCCTTTTGTTTCATAATAAATTTGATTTATATAACCCTTTTGCTGGTTTTTAAAGTATTATATAAACATTGGTTACGGACCAGTGCAATTGCATATGATTCTGATATATCAGTTTCAGCTCTGACACTAAAAGGATTTACTATGAGCCTGATTGCTTTTTGAAAAAGAAGTACGCAACTCGGAATGGAATGTTAGCGTTGTGTGCTATGAGCGATAGCCTTTAAATAATGGTTTCACCTATTAATCTTGTCTAACAGACCTGTCATCACCCCAGCTGTGGTACGGCAGTTCCTCACATTATTTTCCATTTTAGCTCCTGTTGCCGCAAGATAATACCTCTGCTTCTATTGTGTAGAAGGGCTGCTTATTGTGAATGATGAGGGAACAGGAAGTTCCCATTGCATTTAAAATGCCCCATACTCCTCTGCAGGCCAGTAGCTGAGAGCCAGAACAGCTGCCCCAACATCACCCTGAGCACCAGCCCAAGCCTTCCTTCTCCCATCATGGTGTCTCTGCCTAGTGCGACTCCGTCACGTCCCAACAACACCGTGACCAGTCGTAAAACCGGGTCTCTGCCTGCCAACTTAGATGAGATGAAGGTGGATAATATGCCCATTCATTTTTTCCTCATAAAATAGATAAATGTGCAGAAGTACAGTTGTTCTTATGTCTTCTAGGTGGCTGAGCTTAAGATGGAGTTGAAATTGCGTGGACTTCCTGTGTCCGGCACTAAGACAGACCTCATAGAAAGGCTTAAGGCCCACCAGGAGAGCTCTCAGCCTGCTACAACCTTGGATTCAATCATCTCCAAAACTGCTTTGCACCCAGATAGCATGAGCACAACTCCACCGGTGTCTCCTGAGAGGTCGGAGGCCTCCAACATCAGTATGGAGGACAGCAGAGATAGTCCCACCAAAGCTCTATGCACTTTGTCTCCAGCCCACCCTCCGTCTGGCACCTCACCCCTCAAACCCACTCCTGAAGACATGACCATGGACATCAAGGTGTCAGAAAAAGACCAGCGCCTCCATGAGAAGGAGCGTCAGATTGAGGAGCTGATGCGTAAGCTGGAGCAGGAGCAGCGGCTGGTGGAGGAGCTGAAAATGCAGCTGGAGGTGGAGAAGAGGAGTCAATCAATCCAGGTCAAAGTGGAGAACGGCGCCGCCCCTAGCTGCAACTCTGAGCGGAGTCCCCTGCCCCAAACTAAAGGTGTGAAACAGGAAGAGCCTCATGGCCAGATGCACCACACCTCAGTACAACAGTTCTATATCAACACCCAGCAAGTCCCTGAAGTGCTGCATCAGCAGACTCTGATCAACACTCAGCCTGCCACACAAATTCTGTTGCCTATCAGCCTGCCCAGCAACCCTGTCAGCACACAGGTCTCTTAACATTCATGATATGCCAGTTCTATTTACAGAGAAGAAAATGTCATATCTTATTTAGAGTTTTTCTTTTTACTTTGCAGGCGCAGACCGTTCTCCAAACAACAATGCCCAGTTTGGCTCAAAGCATCATACAAACGCCACTTCTGCAAACACAGACGTCCAATAATACAATGTTGCAACAGCATTCAAATCAGACACCATCTCCACCTCAGGTGAGAAAATCACTCATCTAGCGAATGTGCTATCGAGCACTAAAAACACGTTAGTACTTATATAGCAATGTCTTGGCAACCACACTTAACACTAACAACTGAATGGTAACTGGCCAAAGGCTGTGACATACCATCTAATGGTTGTCCTTCGACCAATATTGGCCCATCATTGAGCATGTATCAGCCTAGTTTTTGCAGTAGGTTCAGACCCCCATCAGCAACTCTTTGAACAATTGACCCAGCCCCCTTAGTTACTGTTGCTACGTGCCACAAGCCATGGCGCTCTCACGCTACACATCATGTTCTCGCGCAGTGAAAAATACATGCGGAGCAAAGAGGAGACTGACAATGCACTGAAAGACAAGACAGAGCAGGTTATGAAACAAAGTCTCAGCTGTCAAATTGTCTTTTTTTTTTAAGAAATTCAAACAATAAATACATTTTTGTGGCTCTTTAATGTGTCTTGACAGATCACTGTATTGTCTCATTTCAAGTGGCTCATGAACCAATCATCTCTTTACTACTAGTTATAGCACAAAACAAACATGAATGAACATCAGAGAGTATGTTGTTTCAACTGCGGAAAGACATCTATAATGTGACAACATACCCTCTGATGTTCATGTAACTCTCCTGTCTGGTTTGTTTGTCTGACAAAATGGCAGATCCTGCATTATGATTGGTCAGATCGCCTGCCAATCAAACTCCCGGCAAAGAGTGAATTAAGCATATTGAATCGGTGGCATAGCCCATTGGTAAGAGATCATTCTGATTGGCTGTTCAGATTAGCGAACCAGTGCGGGACAAGTCAAGGAGCTTTGTTTATGGTTTCTATTACCCTGTCCCAAATGGCACTCTAAACCCTCGCGGTGTTTCTCTGAGTCTGCACTTTCATGATGTAATGCCGCTTTGACTGTCGGGTAGAAGTCCTCTGCGTAGCTCCCAGACTTGCGGGCTCAGCAGAAGTGTGCATCGAGGGCGAATAGCGGCCGCAAAGGGAAAGCTAAAATGATGAATGGGACACCCTATGTCAGTGTTGCTGGAGGCCCCCCACCACTGCACATTTTGCACATCTCCTTTGTCTGACACGCCCATTTCAGGTCTTGGATCTCTACTGATAAGCTGATGACTTGAATAAGGTGTGTTTGATTAGGGAGACATGCAAAATGTGCAGTCGGGGTGGCTCCGGGAACGTGTTTGGGATTTGATGTTTATCTGCAACCCAAGCTGTAGGTGACTGTTTCTTCAGTAAAAAAAATTATGATTTTTAACTACAATCTCTGCCGTCTGTCAGCCATATAATGCATGTCAATGGGAACTTCGTCTATAAGAGTAAATAAAACATGCACAGACAAATCCAAATTAAACCCTGTGGCTCGTGACGACACATTGATGTCCTAAGACACGAAACGATCGGTTTGTGCGAGAAACCGAACAGTATTTATATAATTTTTTACCTCTAATACACCACTATGTCCAACTGCGTTCAGCATTCGCTTCGTGAGGTCTGATCGCGCTCTGACAACAGAAGGGATCTTTCGCGTGTATACTTCAATGAGTGCGAGACATCACTTCACAATATAGTCTACCCTAGCACCTTCATGGGTATGCTAACATCCACTTAATACACATTAGCAATGCCCTGGCCATTGAAAAGTCCATATCAGTCAAGTCAAGTCACCTTTATTTATATAGCGCTTTTTACAATGTAGATTGTGTCAAAGCAGCTTTACATTGATAACTGGTACATAATTTTGGCTGCACAGCAGCTCTTAAAGAATAGTGTCAATGCAGGCAGATCAGAAGCACTGTTGATTAAATGTCAAGAATACTGTTGAATCAGTCAACCACTAATTCTTATATGCAGTATTTTAGACATACAAGGTAATTAGGATGTGCGTTATGCATAATTCTAATGAAAAAGACACCACAAATCACAAATGATAACATTTTACATTGCAGTAAATTATAACAATCATACAACAATTAGAAATTCATTGTGTGCTCTAAGTTGTGTTGTTATGCATATATACTTTATGGTGCTCGTAGATCTTAACCTTTTCTTTTGCTCTTAGTGTTCCGACACTTCATAAATCCAGTTCAGCTCACTATTGTGATGACAAGGCCCAGACGCATTTCTCTCTGATTTGGCACGTAGGTTGAAATGGAAAGCCTTTCTGAGGCCTGCAATGTGTTCTGTACTTATCTCTGATGTTGCCCTGGCAATAGCAGTTGAGTTCAGGTGATGCATTACCCGCTCAACAACATCAAACACAGACCTGAATAAATAGGTGACAGAAGTAGAGAGTACAGAGAAAATCAGAAAGAACACTTATCAAGAAGACAAGGAGTTGGTTCAAGAACAAAAGGCCTCTGTTTACACACTGATATACAAACATTTTCTTCCTCGCACTGTGCACTGGGCCTAATTCTGCCTTCTGATGCATGTGTTTGCAGGCTTTACCTCTGTGTGGAAGCTCACCTTCTGGGTTTGAGTACAGGCAGAACCAGAACCAGCCCATGGCAGACATGCCCCAGTGCTTCCTCAACAACTCGCCTAGAGTCTCGCCCAGACACACAACCCCAAATGGACCCATGAACAAAGTAAGACAAATTGATCTCCCTATTCACAGAAGTCTGTTCTGTATGGTCATGTGTCTACCAAAGTGTTTTTTGTCAGCTGAAAATGTCCAGTGCTTGAGAACGCTTTGAAGGTGCAGCATTTTAGCTGCTTACCTGGTAGACCCTTGGAGGAACTGTTCCTCCAAGCATAATGTTTTCATATTAATAATGTGGTAGTCTGGAGATATACAGACATCTGGTACAGACATGAATATTTAGAGACCAGCAATATTAACTTCCCCTTTATTGACGGTTGGTCAGTGTGGTATTTGACCCACCCCTTCACCACTGTGATTGGATGGCTGGGAAAAAGGTGACAGTGATAGAAACATGCTGACATGTGTGTACTCTTTCTGTGTTGTCTAGTGCTCCATTTTATCCGTATAAATTACACTGTTTGCTCATTACCCATATTACACAGTTTGAAAGTTATATATGTTTTATTCAGCCTCCCTCGCCTTGTCAGCTCAACTATATCCTTCAGCCATCAACGTTTCCCAATCACCTCAGCCCAAAGAGCAAAGACCCACCCCGCTACGAGGAGGCCGTCAAACAGACCAGAGGTCTACAGGCCACAATGCAGGTAATTTAAAGTTAAGCAAGTTAAGTAGACTCCATCTGATAGCATACACAAGCAGAAGAATGCACACTAGGAAGTTTCATCTTTATCCAGTGCCTGCGCTATTTCTCTCCAGAAGTTATGACTGACAAAGATGTCATAGGATTTGTTTAAACTAGAGTTGTGTCTATCATTGTTGCCGTCTCCAGTAGTTTTTGTTCTGTCTATTGTTCCGTTTCTTTTTTAACCGTGAAACAACAGGCCTGGCCAGTGTTGCCACCTTGTGGCCAAAATAATAAGTGCAAAAGAAATTCAAGGCGCATGTCCAAGGGAGGCGTACAAAGTACTATGCTGATGACAAAATTTACATCACAATTTAGAACTGAAGTATACTTTAGGCTTTCCCTCTGGGTCATTCATTTGCTCGGAACTCGAAATGACGATATTTCCAACTCCACTTGAAGGTTAAAATACTAATATTGCATACTTTTAAATGTATTTTGAACATTTTACCATTGTTCTAAAACCTCATATTCTTCCGTAAAGGTTCCCACTGCCACCAGTCAGCACATGGACGATTTATTTGACGTTTTGATTGAGAGTGGAGGTGAGAACTGTGAAAAGAACATGTCTTTGGTTTTAGCTACAATGTATTTGAATAACTAAACCATTTTCTGTGCTTTCCCTCCCAGAAATATCCCCTCTGGCCAGGCATGATCCTTCTCTCGATAAACTTCTGCCAGTGACAGTAAACATCACCACCCTGCCGATCAACACTGTGCTGTCACGTCCTCCCCCGCAGATACATGTTGCCCGCACGCCCAATCAGTCCCAAGCGCCTCCACCCAGCCTAGTGGCCCTGGCCTCAGATAACCAGTTGGAGGCCCTGCTGGAGGACGCTGAGCCGCATTCCCAGAGACTGATGGAGGAGCTCAAACACCAGCTGCTGGAGCGGCCCCACTCCCCAATGGACACTTCAGATCTGACCTTCACCGACACACCGCCCTCCACCCTCCATCTACAAGACACCGGCCTTGATAACATGGAGTGGTTGGACCTTACGATCCCAGGTCCTGCTGGGATCTCCTCTCCGACAGTCTTTTCATCTGATTTCTTGGACTCGACTGATCTACAGTTGCACTGGGACTGAGCTCACAAAGGGATCAAGATTGGAGACGTTCTGAAAAGATCTGATGACCCCGAGGGACCACTAACAGACGTGCGGTGCTCTTGTAGAACACTTCTTGGCATCTGTGGATCTGGAGTGATACTCTGTGCATTCTAAACAGATGTGACTATTGATAGCTTAGCATCAGCTTTTCTCATCTGTGCCTACAAGTGCAGGTTTGTTTGCTGTTATTGTCACCAACACCTTTCAAGGCAGAAAAAGAATGTAGAGACACTTTTTCACCTATATATTTAGGCAGTGACCTTCTGCTTTTTCTTATTTTGAAGCAGTCTTTGAAACTGCTGGCCTATATTATATAGAATGATAGAATGTTGTTTTTTTAAGATTGTGATAAGTATCATTTCTTTGAATTGACTATATATTAGATTCATTTCACACATTTTGGGGAAAGTAAGAATTATACACACAGTCATTGTGCCTTTGCTATTTACGTAGTCCAGATACTCTCTAGTTTTAGAATTGAAGGAGATTGTTCATCCAAATCTATTATTCTCACCCTCATGTCTTTCTAAACTTGTATCTTTTTTGTGTGGAAGCTGTTTGGTCCATATAAAGTCAGTGAGTTACAAAATTTTCAGAAGGACATAACGGTAGCGTAAAATGAATCTATGCGACTTGATTAGTATATTCCAAAGTGGCAGCATCACTTTGTATGCTGACTATTAAGTCTTCACTCTCGCATCAAAACATTTATCAATATATGCATATAAAGGCTGCATTGAAAAATTTAAATTTGCCCTATTTTCTAAATTCATTATAGATCGTTTTGTGAACAATACGTCCATTGTGAATGTTAAATTTTTATGAGAAATTTTTTTTTTGACCTAGTAGTTTTTATTCAAAAAACCTACATTTTCTTCTTTTTCTGTAATCTGTTTCACTCTGATGTGTTACAATATGGAAGAAAAGTTCTGCCGCTACTAATTTTATTGTAACTTTAAACGTTAAATCTCGCACTTGACATGACCAAACAACATAACGACTTATATTTCGATCTGAGCATCAAACAAAGTGATTGATATGGATTAATTTCACGTTACCTTTATGTTCCTTTTTTGAGCCTGAACATTTCAAAAAAAATCTGAATGACGTAAAGGATTAGTTCACTTTCAAATGAAAATTAGCCCAAGCTTTACTCACCCTCCAGCCAGCCATCCTAGGTGTATATGACTTTCTTTTTTCTGATGAACACAATTGGAGAAATATGAACAAATATCCTGAGCTTTATAATGGCAGTGAGCGGGATCAACGAGTATAAGCTGAAGAAAGTGTCTCCATCCACATCAATCCATCAATCCATCATAAACATAATTAACACGGCTCCGGGGGGTTAATAAAGGCCTTCTGAAGTGAAGCGATGCGTTTGGGTAAAATAAATATCCATATTTAACAAGTTATGAAGTAAAATATGTAGCTTCCGCCAGACCACCTTCCGTATTCAAGTTACAAAGAAAGCGTAAAACTCTTTACAGTTCAAGAAGCTTACGCTACGTCCTACGCCTTCCCTATTCAATGTACGGAAAAAGTGTAACTGACGGGACGCCAGTTTACACTTTCTTCCTAACTTGAATACGGAAGGTGAACTAAACCTTTAAAAACATTTACAAAAACAGCTGAAACATTCTTCACAATATCTTGGCAAGTTTGTAACAACATGAAGGTGAGTAAACGATGACAGAATTATAATTTTTTAACACAGAGTTTGCATGTGTTAGACATATTTGATGAAAACCGTGCCATGGTAATTGTTCTAAATGTGATGTCACCTTCATTGAAGGAACCTGATTAGCGTCTCAATTACATTCACTATCAATTTCCATGGTCAGCGAGCTGTTAGCCATTGCATTAGGGTACTCAAAATTGTGGCAGCTAACTGATAATATTTAATGTATAAAACATTCAAATTTATCTAGTGTGTGGACTGGGGAAGGTCAGAGCTTTGCTTGCCAAACCCAGAATGGGGCCAAAGAGAGGGAGGGAGACTAGGGGCCATTATCATCTCTAACAAAAGAGTAGAGATAGTGTGGACAGGATTTAGCTCTTGCAGACTAGCTGAACTGGCACTGTTGCGTGCCTTGACCAGGGAAACAACACTAAACTGGACCAGTGAAATTTCCATATTCATATAAGGCGATCAGAATGACATGATAGAGCAGCTGCGTTTTGATTGGTCAGACTCTTTACTGCATCATAGTAATGTTTGCTTTGTACGTAGATGAACTGCTGAGGCCTAAATTCACTATATTTCACAGATTTCGAGCTTCTTTCTACATAACCACTGAAGTACAGGTAGCTGGCAGGCGATATGCCTTTGTGAATGTACCTAAACCTCATCTTCTCTAATTATTTGTAAGATTGAATTAGTTTTCAGTCAAAATGTCTTTTAGAGTTTAGATTTTTCTATAAAATGTGACAATGTAGCGACATCTGCTGGAACGTTTTGAAACAGACGGCTGAATGAATTTTTTTATCACCACTTCCTTTAGATGTTTCACTCTAATGTAGAGTATCTAGATGTATCACTTCTTTTGCAGTGTTTTACAGATATAATAACAGAATTTCCCCTAGACACTTTGTTAAAAAATATGCCAAATAATGCACTTACTTGACCTTGAACATGAACTCGCAGACAATCATTTCTATATCCAAACACGTTGTCAAAATGAATGTATTTCTATATTTAGAAATGTAATTACTATAGTTCTGTCTCTATCAGAGACCCAAAGATTTTTATTTTGTAAACATACCATTTTACTGCATTTATGCAGTTCTCATATATATTTTTACCCAACACATTATTTTAATGCTTTATAAATATTTTTTTGGAGAATAAAAGACCCGTGGTGGAGCAAAAGCCTGTCACAAGACCTCAGAGGAACCTATTTGTATACCTTTTTTTTTTCTCAACATGTCCATCAGAGTAAGTGCTATTTGTAATGAAGAAGTGAAGAGAAATATTTGAAACCCTTTGAAGTGCGATGTAGATCGTGTGCCTCGTATTTTGCACAGTGTATATATTTTTACAACATACATTTTTATACAAATGTATTTGTGCAACTGTAAATATTTTTTGAGGTTATCTTTGTACATATCTTTATTGTATATACAGTCTTTTATCATTAAAATGTTTCTGTATTTGAAACCACTGAAATGACTTGTTTGGCCCTCCAAAGCACAGAACCATGTTCCAGCTCCGCATAACCTCAGTTATGATCCAAAGCAAGCTAACAACACAATAAATAAACTTAAGATTTGACATTTTACCAGAGATAATATTTTTCTCAAAGGAAAGATCATAACTTATGGTCTACAAAATAAGATATAATCATTTTGAATTCCTTTTTATCAGCTGAAGAACTCATACTCTATTACATCCAAAAGCAATCAGGAATTTGATCACATAGTATTGCGTCTTGATTCCATTTTTTTTACATTCCTGTTAAAGTTTAATGCTTGAATAAATAACCCAAAATAAAAACATAGCATTGAAGTTCAAACCAAGAGACTGGGAAGTCACCCTGAAGATTCAGATATATTCCATTTTCCTTTCAGTTTAGATATTTCTGGACAGTTTTAAGACTAACCGAAAGGTTGGCTTGGTCCCTGCAGAGAGCAAACAATATCAGATTTCACAGTTGTATCCTGTAAGAAAGGCACGCACGCAGGTAATTCCATGGGGATTGTCCCTGTAAAAAGGTCAGGATGACATATCCGAAATAATTCCAGTCGCTTAGTTGTGTGCGATAATCAAAAATAAGATTCTTCAGATGCTGGTGATTCAGTTCAACTGACATTATTAAAGTTCCTTTCCTCATAACTTTTTGCACGTGTGTATATCACTGCGACATTTTGGACATTTGTGAGTGACGTCCTTGCAGGAATCCACGCAGAATGGGATTAGACAGCAGCCAGCAATACAACTGCACAAGAAACAGTCAAAAACACAAATATGTCATGTATGTTAGAAAGACATAATGGTAATCACATACAGGACTTGAATGAGATTAAAGGATTAGTCCACTTTCAAATAAAATTTTCCTGATAATTTACTCACCCCCACGGCATCCAAGATGTTCATGTCTTTCTTTCTTCAGTCGAAAAGAAATGAAGGTTTTTGATGAAAACATCCCAGGATTATTCTCCTTATAGTGGACTTCAATGGCTTCCAGACGGTTGAAGGTCAAAATGACAGTTTCAGTGCAGCTTCAAAGGGCTTTAAACGATACCAGATGTGGAATAAGGGTCTTTTCTAGCGAAACGATCGCTCGTTTTCGGAAGAAAAATTTAAATGTATATGTTTTATTTAAACAAATGATCACCTTGAACATGCTTCCGCCAAAAGCTTACGCTGTATGTCCTACGCCTTCCGCATTCTACTTACGGAAAAAACAGAACTGATGCTGCGTTCGTTCCCTAAGTACAATAGGGAAGGCATAGGACAAACAGCGTAAGGTTTTTGAAGAATACGGAAAGCGGAAGCACGTGCAAGGCGATCATTTGTTTATATAAAGCATATACATTTAAAAAAAAATTCAGAAAATGACCGATCGTTTCTCTAGATAAGACCCTTATTCCTCGTCTGGAATCGTTTAAAGCCCTTTGAAGCTGCACTGAAACTGCAATTTTGACCTTCAACCGTTTGGAAGCCATTGAAGTCCACTATAAGTAGAATAATCCTGGAACGTTTTCATCAGAAACCTTCATTTCTTTTCGACTGAAGAAAGAAAGACATGAACATTTTGGATGACATGGGGGTGAGTAAATTATCAGGAAAACTTTTTTTGAAAGTGAACAAATCCTTTAAATAAAGCAAATAAGGTGAAATATCAGACAACAGTTCAACTCACCAAAAAACTATGGAAATAAAACACATAAGATAGGTCACACTGCCAGCTTTGGTCATGACCTCAGTGGTTACAAACTGGCGACAGAACTGACACTGTGTCTGAGAGGAGTGTCGAGGAAGTTGCTTTACATCCAAAATAACCTGCGGAGCTGAGAAAACAAACAAAAGCTGCTTTCAGGTAGCTCTCCTGTTGTATTTTGTATTTACATAGTTGTCTATGTAAATACAATGTTGTAAATTTACACAAAAAACGTTAGTTAATGTGTAACTAACATTAGCTAACAATGAGCTATACATTTGTTATTAATCTACTTAACGTTAGTTAATACAACAGTCCATTGTTAGTTCATGTTAGCTAAGGTTCATTAAATAATATTAACAGAGATACAAATGTCTTTTGGTTTTAAAAATGTATTTTAAAAACGTACTAACCTGGAAACGAAGGTGGGTTGTCCACAAATATGACGCCAGATGACCTAGTTGTGTCTGCAAAATAAAAACATTTGAACGTATGACAACTATAGCCTACTTTTAAATAGTACATGGGTCAATTTCCAAATGTTTTGAGCATATTTTGGCTAAAAACTTTTAAAGATAGCAAACCTCATGAAGTGTCATTTTACCTATTAAATGAGAGCCCGCTTCTTGCTCTTTCTCAAGTTCAATCTTCCTGTCAGAAAGAACTTTAAGCTCCTCATCAATTTTTTGAAGTTCTCCAGTTTCTTTGGAATACTCTGTTGGTCACAAAGATCTAGTGTGAATAACAAATAATCTCAAAAAAATTTAACTCCAACTGTCTTTCAGTTTCTTTGGCTTCATTTGTAAATCGGTTAATAGTAAACTATCAAATAGTTCCATCTAATCGTACTAACGTTGCTCATTTTGGCCGTTGTTTCGCTTGAATTGGATGAGGATGGCCAAGACATTCCGTCGGTCCGTGAGCTGCTGTCTGCGAAAGGACAGCTTGTTCAACTCCTCAAAGATACTCGACAAATGCTCATCAGATTGTTGAGGCATGTTGCGGGTTGAGACGGCAGCTCACTTAAACCTCAGAGAGCCTCAAACCTTCATAGTATCCTCTCTGAAAGACATGCAATAAGGCTTCACAGCTTAATGAGAGCGTCTAGTCAAGAAATACAGAACTGTTCATAATAAAGTTTCTTTCCTGATATGAAAAATACTACTTGACCCCAGCGCAATAACAATGTGAATAGACAGTAAATATCTGTTTTAAGTGGTTAAAACTGACATAGTTACCCATGTGTGCTGTAGCGTCTCATCAGTCGCTCTTCACATTGCAGTATCAAGGAAATAAGAGGCTGTCATACTGTAATATAACTGTAACAGGAACAATATTTAAAGTGTGTGGTTTACCTGTATTTTACTAAATTCATGTCGTGTCACGACGACTGCAACCGTCTATAGTTTTACAGCATATCTGGTGAGACTATATTAAAATAAGTTAGGAAAAAACTGCACTCTTAAAAACTTTTGTATCATGTTCATATTTTATTATTTTGATCAACATACAATATGCACAAAATCCCACAAATACGACTTTAAAGCACTTCATAAGATGTCGATCAGATATAGTTTTGTGTTTCTACAATGTATATTATATTATTAACACAGTCGGCCTAGCCAACATTTGCATCCTTGCATAATGTCCTTGTATTTGCATGACAGTTGGTTTGTTTTTTTAGTTGTTGTTTGTTTGTTTAGTAAAACACAATGTATGTACATTTTTGGTCATGGTGACCACAGCTGCCAAGTTCCAAAGAGGACAAGAAAGCACCATAAAAGTAGTCCACTATTCCAAACCTCCTGAAGTCATATAACTGAAATGCAGGTTGTTATTCACCGGAAATCTTTCCTTTTGCTGATTTTTTTGAGTTAAGACAGCTGTGGTCACTTAAATGTTGTTGTATAGAAAGGAGAGGTTAAAAAGCATTCAGAGGCAAAAAAATCTTCAATGTTTTCCCTTTTTTGTTCCATTTGAAACGCCATGAGAATGAGTTTTAAAGGGATAGTTCATCCAAAAATGAACATTTTGTCATTTACTCACCCTTAAGTATGAATTTCTTTCTTCTGTTGAACACAAAAGATGATATTTTAAAGAATGTTGGAAATCAAACAGTTGACGGTAGCCATTGACATCTCTAGAAGGAAAAAAATACTATATAAGTCAATGGCTACCGTCAACTGTTTGGTTACCAACATTCTTTAAAATATCATCTTTTGTGTTCAAGTGAAAAAATTAATTCATACAGGTTTGGAACAATTTAAGGGTAAGTAAATTATGACAGAATTTTTCATTTTTGGGTGAACCATCCCTTTGATTTTTGGATGAACTGTTCTTTTAAATGTCTCGACTATTTACAAATTAGAGCGATACATGATCATTTTTTCTTCAATTTCTTCAAAAAAGTCACTTCATCTCTGTTCCTGATCCCATAGCTGAGGATAGAGGAAACACAATCATATTCAATCACATCAAAAATCATAATCGTAATTCAAAGCAACTATTGTGCACCAAATTAATAAAAGTTTTCACACATTTCTACAAAAGCAGCACTCACTCCTTCAGCTTTCTCTTGTCATCTTCTAATTTCTCTCCATTGAAGACCAGATTAAATGTCCTCCACACGTATTTCCTTGAGAGGGTAAGTAGATTAGGAAAAAAAATATTTGACAAAATCATATCCCTGACACATTTTTCATGTCTTACCAGCTGATGTGCTTGACCCCTCCCTCTCGCTGTTGTTTCAGCTCCATATATCTGCGAATGGCTTTCTTGAGATCCAGAACCGTAGCAGACTGCACAACCACAATAGCTGTTGAAGAGATTTGCTCCAGTTAGAATCAATAAATGTTTAACAATTCAGACTGACTCCAAGAAAACTCACGCATGACTTCTCCATCAGCCTTACAAACGCGAACAGTCATGGCCTGACCGTATTCCAGAGCCACCTGAGAGTTCACCTCCTCCAATGTGACCTGAACAGGTGGAACATACAGATTTCAGAGAGCACAAAAAGTCTACATTTTCTGCATAAAGTAATTAATGCTTTGAAATACTAAAATAAACAGTTTATTTTAACATTACTCAAATAAAAACTAGTTGTTACACCTGAATTGGCAGGTCACACAGTAAAGGGTCCTGCACAATAAGAGCCAGTCCTTCCTCGAAGATGTCGAGAAATTCAGAATGTGGCAATGCCTCCTCATCCTCCTCTTCTTCTTCTTCTTCTTCTTGCTCCTCTTTCATTTCATCTACAACGGTTTTCTCCACAAAATCAGCCACGTCGACATTCTTTAGGTTTTCTTCCTTTAATTCATCCATTTTTAACTGATAAGCGAAAACTTCTTGTTTTAAGAGTATATACAGTTATACAAGACAAATATAAAAGTGTCAGGTTCTTTCCTAAGTTAACAATGAATATAAATGTAATTTATAAATAATACACGACGCAACTTTCTGATGAAACTGTCAAATCAACAGTTCCAGCTTTCTTTACATCCATTTTTACAAACACGGAGTCGGAACATGTATATGATGCACCAAACTTTAGTTCCGCGTAATTTTCTATATTATATTTCTGGTATTGGCTGTACATGTTAATATTTTAATTTAACAATTGTATTTATCCTATGAAACTGCCTAGTATATATCAAATAAGTTTACACATATACCCTATAATCAATATTTCATTGTGTTTATAATACGTTTCATGTCGAGCCTACAATAGTGATGCACGTTTATCATCAAACGCTTCCTGTAGACACTAGAGATGTGAATGTGTGTAAAGACCAACTTTAATTTAATCAGCAATACCAGTGTACAATATTATATATAACCGTTGAAAATGCTTCTGTTTTGCCCAACTTGTGGGAATGTGTTAATCGTAGAGGAGGGACAAAGATGCTTCAGGTTCGCGTGTAATACATGTCCATATGTGCACAACATCACGAGGAAGGTAAGAAGTGCGAAGTTGCCACTACAAAATATAACCGCGTTTGGTTTGAAACACGTGATAATGGAACACATAACAATAATTTGAACGTTCGATTCGAATGAAATCAAAAGATGAAGTGATGTGACAGTTTGATTCGATTCGAACACTTGATGAGGTCAGTGCTTATAACTTTATAACACGCTAAATTTGCATTAAACAACGTGAATATTCCATTCAAATACATGTAATATGTGAACAATGTGTAAGCTTTTCTTATACAACATGAAATAAGTTTGAGTCAAATATTTATTTTATTTCTTGTTCATTCGTATCAGTGGCTGCATCCATATATGCATACTTCACTACTATATAGTAGTCGAAAAACAGTACACAACTGTAGGCAGAGCTGGGTAGATTACTTATGAATTGTAATTAGTTACAAATTACATGACAATTTGTAATCAGTAATATAATCTCTTAGATTATTTTACCAAAAATTTGTAATCTGACTACTTTTGGATTACATTTAGATTACTACGGAAGAGGATTAGGGCCAAGCAATAATTAAAAAAAACAAAACCATCTCGAGATTAAAGTTGTTAAATTACAAGAAAAAAACTCATTAAATTTCGAGAAAGTCGAGATAAAATGTTGAGAATAAACTCATCATTTAATGAGTTTATTCTCAACATTTTATCTCGAATTTTTTCTTGAAATTTAATGTTTTTTTCTCGTAATTTAACGAGTTTGTTCTCGTAATTTAACGACTTTATTCTCAACTTTTTATCTCGACTTTTTTCTTGAAATTTAATTTTTTTTTCTCGTAATTTAACGAATTTGTTCTCAACATTTCATCTCGACTTTTTCTCGAAATTTAACGAGTTTTTTTCTCGTAATTTAACGAGTTTATTCTCAACATTTTATTTCGACTTTTTTCTTGAAATTTAATGTTTTTTTCTCGTAATTTAATGACTTTATTCTCAACATTTTATTTCGACTTTTTTCTTGAAATTTAATGTTGTTTTCTCGTAATTTAACGAATTTGTTCTCGTAATTTAATGACTTTATTCTCAACATTTTATTTCGACTTTTTTCTTGAAATTTAATGCTTTTTTCTCGTAATTTAACGAGTTTGTTCTCGTAATTTAATGACTTTATTCTCAACATTTTATCTCGACTTTTTCTCGAAATTTAACGAGTTTTTTTCTCGTAATTTAATGAGTTTATTCTCAACATTTTATTTCGACTTTTTTCTTGAAATGTAATGTTTTTTTCTTGTAATTTAATGACTTTATTGTCAACATTTTATTTCGACTTTTTTCTCGAAATGTAACAACTTTAATCTCGAGATGGTTTTATTTTTTTTTATTATTGCCTGGACCTAATCCTCTTCCGTAGATTACTAACCCTTATTTGATGTCACATATATTTTAGGGTAATATTGTACTATTTTGACAGATAAAAAGAAAAAATATATTCTATTCACCAACAGATTATTTTTAAAGTGCAATGTATGGACACTTCAAAATACTAACACTAATGTACCTGTTAGTGTTTGCTGAAAGAAAGTAACACTGAATAAAACAAAATCAAATCTTACGATTTTAAAATGAAGTAAAATTTAGAAAACAGCAACATTACAAAAACAAATATTCTTCTTGTTGTTGCTGATTTCTCTGCACAATTCCTCACCCCTCCCCCTCACCGTCGGAAAAACTTGAAGAATCACGAACGTATATAAGCGGCAGGTTTATTATGAAAAAAATATAAACATTAGAAAAATGAAAAATTAGGAGAATCAATGAATTGTGAACAATTTACTGCCATTGTGTAAATAATATATAATCCATTAAAAAGTAACTGTACTGTGATTACGAGTATTTTAAAAAGTAGTTTACTCTAATTACAAGTACTTGATTTTTGGAATCTGATTACATAATCCAGATTACATGTAATCCGTTACTACCCAGCTCTGATTGTAGGTCACATGGCAATAACAAACAACATGATGGATGTAGTATGTTTGTATTATGTTTGTAAAACATACTGTCACAAGGTAAATACTTAAGCAAAAGATGAAGAACCTACTGTTTTGGACACTGCCACTCTCTCTGTCCACCAAGGGTTTTTGGCCTGAGAAAGTTTGATAAAAGACCTCTGGATTAGTATTAGAATTCAACTCTGGTTCTAAAATCAACCATGGTGGGTAATGCATCTCAACTCATTATTCCAGTTTGGTAGGTTATTTTGAGTAATAAATTGTGTCCTCCAACATTAGCAAAACAATTTTGTCGCACACTGGACGAGAAGTGTCATTTCTTTAAAATTCAAACACAATGGCCCAGTTTCACAGACATGGTTTAGATTAAACCAGGATTAAGCCTTAGTTCAATTAGGACATTTAAGTAGCTTTTATAAATGGGAAAAAAAACATTACAGGTGTGCATCTTGAGACAAAACAATGGCACTGACATATTTTAAGATATGTCAGTGCAAGTTGCTTTCAGTCTCAAACATGCATTCTTAAGCCTCGTCTGTGAAACCGGGGGGATGGTTTTAAAATGGCAACCAAAAGATGCCGAGAATATTTTATTTTTATGGTATCCACAATGAGATTTTCTGTCGTAAAATTAAAAGCTTTCAGTTCAATAATTCAGAATACGATTTCATAATAAATATTTAAATCTCTGAATGGCCAAATTGGCTGGTGTGAGCGAAGAAGTTCATTTGAAACCCTGATTAGAACATCCCTCAAAAGCGCTGTTGATGTAGGTCCCTAGTATTTGAGATGCTGCCAACATAAAGCTTTCTGATATAATATATATATATCTGATGTGCGTTGAAATAATGTTTGGTTATCCTGACAGGTAAATAACAGAAAGTACCCCAAACTGAAGGAGGTTGATGATGTTCTCGGGGGGTCTGCTGCTTGGGAAAATGTGGATTCCACTGCAGGTGAGACAGTGTATTATCCTAATGTAATAACTTTTTTTTTTTTAATCACAAATTCTGGTGGTTTTTAAATTATTATTTTTGAGTATAACATTCTTTCTCATTTTTCCTTGAAGAACCTTGTCCAAAATGTGAGCACCCAAGGGCCTTCTTTATGCAGATTCAAACTAGGTCTGCTGATGAGCCAATGACAACTTTCTACAAGTGCTGCAATCTACAATGCGGGCATCGTTGGAGAGATTAAATCAGTTTTGGACTTCCTTTGAGACTCAGAATGTGTTAATATAATATAATATGCTGTTTTCATATAGAAAATGTGATATTTATTTCTTTTGGAGCCAAAAGCATGTCATCATTTGCATGGATTAAAAACCTTGGACGCCTTTTACACATGAACTTTATTCACTAACTACAACAGCATGTGTATGTATCATTAGATTACGTGCAGTAACTGATTTACAGCTGGGTTGTTCTGGCCTGATGACTGTTTTTGTGTGTGTGCGCGCGTGCAAGTAATAAAATGACTAGTCATATATGATATAGTAATTTATTTGTTCAAATAATCATTAAGTTTTGTTTTACATACACATTTGAGACTTCAGTTGAGCGTGGCATCTGGTGTAGTGCCACAGATTATTCTCAAGGCATCTATCTACAACTGCATTCCTGTAACACAAGCTTGACATCTACTGTCTGCAACAGCATCAAGTCACTTCACAAAGCAAGTAGACCTACATAGTCAAGAGCATACTAGATTAAAGGGAGCCAGCCTGGATTGTGCAAGTAAACCCCATGAACATGCATATTTACTGGAGATTATCTTTCAGTAATCAAACAGACATCATGTAGTTTTTGTGTATTTTTGATTTGCAGAGGATGGACAGGTATTTTTATGATATTATAGGTCTTGGTTCTTCTTTGATTAAATAAAGCTGGGTGGGATGAGGATTTCTTTTTTCCTTTTTTTCTTTTCTCCCAGTCAGAAAATAGACTGCTGGGTGTACGTTGAAAACAGAATTGAAAGTGTCAAAAGTTATTTTTGTAATGCCTGCAAACACAAATGGGGCAAAGGTGCAAATACTATGACAATTTTAGTGTTCGTTGGAAAGATCCGATTGAAAAGAATCATTTACGATGAGATGGCAAGTTTGAATACATATACACACACTAGCGATTGCTACATTTTGTCCTTCTTGTTAAATACTACAATGGAAAGATGGAGATTCTGATTCTTAAACAGCTAAAATATTGGCAGATTGTCTATATGAGAAAGATGATTATCTGAATCGTCATTTAAAGCTACACTATGTAACTTTAGTTTGATAACATATTAATGAAAGAGTGAAAAAATCTTCCAAATGTCATTTAGCCCAATACACTTTGATAAATCTATAATAACGATTTATGTTTTAAAGCTGTCGGGACGGATTTTGTGGTAAAAATAGCATACATACATCGTTCGCCCATGCGTGTCATGATTTATACGTGATATATCCGTACATATATCCGTGTTTATGTTGTGGCAGTACTGTAAAAATAAAAGTTTACAGTCACAACAAACGAGAAAAATTCACCGTGAATCATTTAAAACGGCAAGACTCCAGGAAATCACGGGTTGTATAAAGAAACCATCGAACAGATCTGAGCAGAGCTGAAGCACAACCAAGACGCATTTTGTTTTCTTTTTTTTAATCTGCTACAGGGCCAAAAGTTACGTAGTGTAGCTTAAAGGAAAATTTAAAATGGAGGTTTAGTTGTACAGTGTCTAATCACTGCTGATGTAGCATTTGAACTTCGAACCATTAAATCACATTTTTGGACCGAGCTATTCAGAAATGATCAAATAAAGGAAACAATCTCTTAGGATGATTCCTGAGAAATTACAAATCTGACCACAAAAATTTGGAAAAATTGGGACAATCAACCTTTAAATCCTTGTGGCCTTTTACACACAATTTTACAGTGCTTATATATATATATATATATAAATCGAGATATATAGTGTCTTGAGCACTGCGGATGTTGTATCTTTTGTACCATTTCAGCAGTAAATCACATTGTTGGACAGAGCAAAATGATTTGAAAGTTTACACTTTCACAACCAAAATGACCAATATAAAAGAAACAATCTCTTTGGATGATTCCACAGAAATCACAATCTGACCACAAATAGGAAAAAAAAATTAAAATCAGGACAATCATCATTTAAATCCTTGTGGCCTGTTACACACAGTATTAATAAGTGAATGGTTAATCTGCTTTGAGTGATGAAGCCCAGTGCAGCAACAAGCACAGCTTGACACACTGATGGGACATATGGCCCAATAGAGAGCTATGCAAGATTACAGTGATGCCATGCAGCGCGCTTCATCATGCTGGTGAACTCCAACAGCAAAGCAGCTTTGAACAAGCCGTTGCAAGAAATATCTTCCCTTTTTGAAAAAGACAGCTTCACCATGTCAAGTTGAACTTGAAATGAAAAAATAATTCAACAGCCACTTCTAAACATGTTGTTGTTCGGCAGTGCTGAGCAGAATAAATGTTAAAGGATGCTTATCTGTGATTAGACATGATTCTACACTGATCTTACTATCAACAAACACAGACCTACCTTATTAATGACTGGTAAACTGACCTGGATAGCCAATGATAGTTTATAGAAGGCTCAAACAGCTTACTGACAACACAGAACAGCTAGTATAGTGGTTTGAAAAGCACCGTAGCTATAGTTTTGATTCACAGTTCAAAAAAAAAAAAAAAATTATATTGGTTGAATTTCACAAATATGACCCTAATATGAACTGCATGGCATATTAAAACACCATGAGCCCTAAATTGTCTAAATCCCTAAATTACTAAAAGGAGATTTAGATGGACATACACATCCCTTATTAATAAAAACCATTCATCTAAAATGACACATCTGCACAACAATGCATGTTACATAGATAAGCATATCAGGTCGACTTCAAATGAGTCTTGTCGACAAATATACAAAACAAAAGTGAAAGAAACTAATTTCCATAACATTTGCATAAAATGCCAAATATAGAGACATTTTTCACATGTAAAAGCAACAACGTTACTCCAGGACTTGAACGGTCCCAGACCCAGCCATCTAAGACTTTTGTTTTAATATGTTAAAATAAAATAATAATGCATAAAATAATAATCCTACAATCCAACAGTACTGTCGCTGTAGTGAAATAATTTTGTTTCGCTACTCAGTAATATTCACAAATGAGCTTCTCAAGGTTAGCATTTTCACATATTCTCTACACGTATACCCTTTGTTCTACTGCTAAAAAAAAACAGTTCTTTAAGGACACAATGTAACCCTGACCATTGTGCATTTAAAATGTACCGAACCTTCATGCCCCCTGCTTCATTTTAGAGGCGTCAGTAACTACATCAAGTGCCTGTAAATTAAAAGTGAGAATCAATAGTTACATAAATTGAGAAATGGCTAGAAATACGAGCTGTCAGCTGGGGCAAAATGATCACAGAGCAGACGGAAAAGAAAGTGAGTCGTCAACACCCACCAGAATGAGGTCACAGCACGATCGTTAATGGGATAAACTGTTAGCATATGCGCTTGTATGTGTAAATATAGCCCTTGCAGTTGGGGCAAGTGTGTGTCACATCCTTGAGGTCGTCAATCATACATGGGATCAAGCAGCAACCTAGATCACAACTGTAAAACAAAGACAAAGATCATGAGGAATCTCAATGTAGTGTAAGGGTCATCATTAAGGGCTCATTATATGTTAATTTATTCAAAAATAAATAAAAAATGCAATTCATACATGCATGACCTGAATACACCTCTTGTACGATGAACATGTTTTTAATTTCTGTACCATTCAAAAGTTTGGGGTCAATACGATTTTTTGGAAAGAAATGGATACTTTTATTCTGTACAGATGCATTAAAATGATTAAAAAAGACAGTAAAGACATTCATAATGTTCCAAAAGATTTATATTTCAAATAATTGCTGTTCTTTTGAACTTTTTCTATTCTTCAGAAAAAAGGGTATCACAGTTTCCACAAAATTATTAAGCAGCACAACCATTTCCAACATTGATAATGATAATAATTGTTTTTTTGAGCATCAAATCATCATATCAGAATGATTTCTGAAGGATCATGTGACACTGAAGACTGGACTTTTGACATCACAGGAACATATTATAGAATGATATATATATACAGTATATAACAATAGAAAACTGTTATTTTGAATTGTACTGATGTCACAAATTACTTTTTTCACTGTATTTTTGATCAAATAAATGCAGCCCTGGTGAGACTTCTTTCAAAAACATTTAAAATGCCCAAACTTTTGAATGGTAGAGTAAACATTTTTGGAGGAGCAAATTAAAAAACGTTTAAGCTGATATAACTGTCCTGAAATCATAATGAGTTTCATTACATTAACCACATTTAGTAGTTTAGCATAAATTTTCTATTTTCTGTTTTTTAAATAGAAAATATGTCCACCAACTCAAAAGACATCCCAAACAACATGCAGAAAAAGCATAAAAGAAAATTGATTTCACAGCGAGAGAGGTCATATCATATTGTATCACTTACCCGACAAAGAAGCAGAACATGCAGATTAGAGTATTCATGAGGCCGATGTCGTGGCTGATGCGGGTGACGATGGGTTGTTGGCAGTGAGGACAAACCGTCTGCACTGGAGCCGACTGAAACATCTCCCCCTGTAGAACAGTCACGGTGGTGGTGGTGGTACCAGGAGGGGAGAGAACTGTGGCTGTGTGACCTGGAGCAAAGTGACTGGGACCCGGACCATAGTGCTCTGCTATCGGATGAGGAAAGTGCCCTGGGGGAAGGTAGTAACCACCTGCAGCACATGAATTTTGAGGTTAAAGTTAGTTCATCGAAAAATGAAAATTCTCTCATCGTTTACTCACCATCATACCCCTGATGTATATGACTTTCTTTCTTCAGATAAACACAAACAAAGATTTTTAGGAAAATAATCCATCTTTGTGAGTGCCACTAATGCCACTGAATGGCTGACGATCCTATGCTTGAAAAACGACACACAGCGATTGTGAATGTAACCCATACAACCCCAGTGGATGAATCAATGTCTAGTGAAGCAAAATGATAGGCGTGTGTAAGAAAAATACTACGATTTTACACTCTTTTAAAGGTGCCGTAGAACGTGTTTTCAAAATATGTAATATAAGTCTAAGGTGTCCCCTGAATGTGTCTGTGAAGTTTCAGCTCAAAATACCCCATAGATTTTTTTTAATTTTGGGGCATCATTAAATATGCGCCGATTCAGGCTACGGCCCCTTTAAATTCTCATGCTCCCCGCCCCCGGAGCTCGCGCTTGCCTTAAACAGCATAAACAAAGTTCACACAGCTAATTTAACCCTCAAAATGGATCTTTACAAAGTGTTCGTCATGCAGCATGTCTAATCGCGTAAGTATGGTATTTATTTGGATGTTTACATTTGATTCTGAATGAGTTTGGTGGTGCTCTGTGGCTAAAGCTAACATTACACACTGTTGGAGAGATTTATAAAGAATGAAGTTGTGTTTATGCATTATACAGACTGCAAGTGTTTAAAAATGAAAATAGCGACGGCTCTTGTCTCCGTGAATACAGTAAGAAACGATGGTAACTTTAACCACATTTAACAGTACATTAGCAACATGCTAACGAAACATTTAGAAAGACAATTTACAAATATCACTAAAAATATCATGTTATCATGGATCATGTCAGTTATTATTGCTCCATCTGCCATTTTTCACTATTGTCCTTGCTTGCTTACCTAGTCTGATGATTCAGCTGTGCACAGATCCAGACGTTAATACTGGCTGCCCTTGTTTAATGCCTTGAACATGAGCTGGCATATGCAAATATTGGGGGCGTACATATTAATGATCCCGACTGTTACGTAACAGTCGGTGTTATGTTGAGATTCGCCTGTTCTTCGGAGGTCTTTTAAACAAATGAGATTTATATAAGAAGGAGGAAACAATGGTGTTTGAGACTTACTGTATGTCATTTCCATGTACTGAACTCTTGTTATTCAACTATGCCGAGGTAAATTAAATTTTTGATTCTAGGGCACCTTTAACTATAAACAACTGCTTCCGACCAAATGTCCAAGACACATATATAAGTTCAGCTTGACATAAACACAAATGTGTGAAGTTTGTAAGAGATGTAACACGGAAGCACAAAGGACCGTCACTTCTCGTGCAAGCTTTAAAAAAGCACATACGTCACAACGTCCCTCTCATGAACGCTTGTATGACAGTAGACCGGAAGCAATAATTTAGTTAAAACAGATAAAAATATTAGTATTTTTATTACACCTATCGTTTCACTTCAGAAGTTTTTCAAGCATCAATAGAGTGGCACCCATTCAATGGCATTATATGGATTCACAGCTATGGATTATTTTCCTCAAAATATACAGTGTATCTTGAATTTTGTCTATAATGTGAAGGTGAAATCTGGTACTCGTTAATCCGAGATTTTGACCTAACCAATGACTGACACACATAACAAGATATTTTGTTTGCTTGGTTTCTATTTCTGTTACACCTAGCATAGCTGCCCCGTCCACAGAACACATTTTTTTTTCCATAAGTAGAATAGGGAAGGTGTAGGACATCCAGCGTAAGCTTTTTGAAGAATACGAAAGTGCGGTTTTGGTGGAACCACTTGGAAGGCGATCATTTGTTTATATAAAGCATATACATTTAAAAAATATATGTATTTTTTTTCGAAAATGACAGATCGTGTCGCTAGATAAGACCCTTATTCTTCGTCTGGAATCGTTTAAAGCCCTTTGAAGCTGCACTGAAACTGTAATTTTGACCTTCAACAGTGGAGTCCATTGAAGTCCACTATAAGTAGAATAATCCTGGAATGTTTTCATCAAAAACCTTCATTTCTTTTTGAATGAAGAAAGAAAGACATGGACATCTTGGATGACATGGGGGTGAGTAAATTATCAGGAACATTTTATTTGAACGTGAACTAATCCTTTAATGTAAAATCTCATATTAAATTACATTACCGTTAACCAGCATTAAAGGGTTAGTTCACCCCAAAATAAAAATCATTTACTCACCCTAATGTTATTCCAAACCTGTAATACTTTCATTCATCTTCAAAACACAAATATTTTAATGAAATCTGAGAGATTTCTGTCCCTCCATTGACAGTCTGCACAACTTCCACCTTTGGCTCGTTTCCACCGCGCGGTACGGTTTAGTACAGTTCAGTGCGGAATGCAATTTTTGCCATTTCCATTGTCAGAAGTTGTGAATGGTACCCTAATTCCGAACCGTAAAGTACCACTTTTTGGGGACCCATCCGTTGGGGTACCTAGCACAATAGTACCGGTACCAAAGGGGTGGAGCTACACTTACTGGAGGATGCTGATTGGTTGACAAAGAATCATCACTTGCGCTTGCTAAAAGGGGAATGACAACACAATACCACTGCAACACAATTTGTATTTTTCAGCTGTTTTTCCTTGCAGACTATGTCCTCCATTGTTGTTTACGGTCACTTTCTTCTTCACCAGAGAATGACGTCGATCGCTACTTTCCGGCATACACCACGCCTATCAAGTAAGGGTACTGTTGGCGGTGGAAACAAGCTGGATCAGGGTCTACTGTCCCAAATCATACTGTACTGTACTGTACTGAACTGAACCGTACAGCTCGGTGTAAATGAGCCATTTGACGCTTTAAAAGAAGAGATTGTAAAAAGAATCCATATGTATTGAGGGGTTTAGTCCAAATTTTCTGAAGAGACTCGATTGCTTTATATGATGAACATATTTAATTTAGGTTTTTATTCACATTTAAATATTCATCAAGGCACACGTCAGTTGTGGTAAACAAAAGCTTAAGCATGTTTGCTTGACATGCGAGAACAAATGAGGTTCATTCTCGTGTTACGCAGCACATTTGAGCTTAATTTCACTCGATTCGTGTGGATTAGTTTTACGATCTCTTAAACTTTTTGAAGCACAAAAGTGGAAGTTGGGTAGCTGTCAACGGAGGGACAGAAATATCTCAGATTTCATCAAAAAGATCTTCATTTGTGTATCGAGGATGGACAAAAGTCTCACGGGTTTGGAACGACATAAGGGTGAGTAAATGATGACAGAATTTTCATTTCTGGATGAAATAACCATTTAAATGACTGCTTTCACTATTAACAAGATTTTAGAAAGGCAGAAGTACCTAAAACAGTGTTGATTCAGAGGCAGATATTACATTCTGATGAAAGATTTTGGTAACACTTTATTCTACAGTGTCCTTATTACACGTTACATACAGTATAGTTACTATATTATTGTATAACTATTAAGTTATGCAAAATTACATGCAACTACCCCTAAACCAGAACCTAATCCTAAACTTATGTAGTAGACGTAGTTAGTTAATATTACTTAGTAATTAAATGTATTATTACATTGTAACAAGGTTTTGTGTATTCATGCTCATAGACCTGACACATCACTTTCAGTTTCATTATAAACATAAAAATTACTTGTTGCTGGAAATGTGATTTCACATTATTGCTAGCTTTTCTCTCTGAAATGATAATGATTTGTGAATGGCTGCTGATGCATTAGAGTATGAGTTTGGTTGGCACACCCACCGTGAGGATGAGGCATGGGCATATGCATATGCATAGGCTTAGGCATGGGACCTTCGCCTGGGACGTGCGGAGGAACAAAGCCAGGTGTAGCTTCATAAGGTGGAGGTCCATATTCTGGTGGCAGCGGCTGTCCTTGTGGAGGTCCAGTCATTACTGGAGCAGTGGCTGCGGAGGGAAACAGCTTTATGTTCAGTAAAAAAAAGAAAAAAAGAAGAAGACTGTATCCCACCTGCTAGACTTGCTCCTCTCATAAATAATTACAAACATGCAGTGGTGTCCAAACATCTGAGACCACTCGTGATATGACTATTAATTAACCCTGTAAAACCCAAATATAGAAAAAAATGAGCACATTTTTTTTGACCTCTCAGATATTGTTTTAGGAGGCCTCTGGTGTAGAAATTAAAGATTTTTCACATTTTTTACATTTTAGTAAGTTTTTAGGGAAATGTTGTAATATTGCAACGTTGGGCCTAGTTAGGAGCAGAAGTTCTGTATTTGTACTCACTTTGTCTGAACAGTCATACAGAGCATTTAAGCATTAATTTGCAGGGTTGATTGCTTACTTTGCCCCATAACAGTATATATCATGAGTAATAATCACACAACAATCATATTTTTGATGAATAAGCATTTATTAATAAAAATATTGAGAAAATTTGTATTTATAAAACTTTTTCTTCTATCACTTTCAATGTGGTTTGAATAAAGTCTGTGTTTTGCAGTGATAGTCCCTAAGACAGTTCTTTTCATCTGAGAAGCACATGCGAACATTGCACACAGTGTGTTTTTGTATCCATTATTGCAGTGTCTGCAGCGTCCTCTCTTCGTCTTTACTGGGAAATGTGCAATCATGTATTTGCATACATCCAGTGGATGGTGGTCCGATGACATCTTGGCATTCTGAAATGGAAAAAGTAAAAAAATAAATAAGTGAATAATACATATGGGTCTTATATTGTAGTAGATAAACTGAAAGAATGGCCAGGGCGGTAGACCATGTGTAGAGGGTAGAGATCTAAGTATTATCCATCAAAGTATTATAATTTCAATGCAAATGATAATCAAAATTTCACTACTACATTCAAACAATACTGTCTGGCTGGCCTATTATGCTCTCTACTTAGCATACTAAAAGAACACATGCATCCCCCCAGAGCACTTACAGGTTCATATTCAAGACCATTCACACCTGTCCCTGAACAATCCAACAGGCATCCCCCCCAAAAATCCAGAACATTCAGAGCCTGTTTTTCTATATCCTAATGCTATAAACTGCTACTTGGGCAACACTCATAAAAAATCTCAGGATCATTTAGAAGTTAAAAAACTACAAAGATACAGGGAGTTTCAGATACTGCTCTGGATGATGGAGTTTCAAATTCCACATACAATGACATTCCTGTGTTTAATTATGGTATAAGCTAAACTAAGTACTAACTTAGTTCAAATGAATCATCTAACAGTTTAAATTTCAATTTTTGACCATGTGAGAAGTGCAGTGTCCTTATGCAATGTATAAGGAGCACAGGCTATTTTGACTACCACTCTGGCCCAACGTTGTAGAATTACAACATGGACTTAACAAGCTCTAAATCAAATTTGATCTATGTTTTCCAAAATAACTAAATATGTGTGTGTTCTAGACATTGTAATGAACACCAAAAAAAAATATGTAAGGAATTTTACTCACTTGAATCTTGATGACATCCAGTCATGCAAAAAAAGGAGATGAGCTCAACGCGAAGTTTGCAGGTAGAGTAAGTTCATGGCCAGATGATCGGACCTATAAACACTTCTTCTATCAAATAGCATTGTGAGGACAAACAATAGAACCCATTAACTTCGTAAATGTGGTCTTGAGAAAAAAAAAACATTTGCAGGCATTTTTTTTTTATTTTTGAAAGTGATGTTGTAATTCTGCAACAGTGGGCTTTACAGGGTTAATAATACTAATTTGGAATCTTTTAGATTCAATACAACATTCTTCCTTACAAATTGCTATATCAGCAATTTGAGTGAAAAGTTAATCTGAAGCATTAACTCCAGAAATTTGTATAAAACTTGATGAGTTTAAAGTTAAAATGGTCAAGAAATTGACTAATGATCTAGATATATTGCAGAATCGTGTGCTGCTGTCAGACTTTATGATTCCACTGTACATCTAAAAATTTTTATATACAGCAGTGTGGTTTCTTCAAGACATTTTACTATATATTCATAAATTACATATTCATATAGTCTTTCCGGCCCTATGCCAAAATTGATGTTAATAATAATAATTGTTATTACTGTTATTATTCTTATTATTACAACACTGAACATATGTTGCTGTACTTAAGTGATACATAAAAGGAAAAAATCTAGTTCCATGAAATTGAAGTGGCATGTTAAAAGGTTGTAAGGGTTCATTTCAAATGTCTTCAGAGAAGAGAAAAATATTGAGGTATTTACCAGAAACTGGAGGTTGTCCATTTTTTTCCTCAAGAAGTGGGGCATTGGGGCCCCCTGGGTAAGGAGGAGGGGGGTCACTGGACATGTTGGTTCCCTGGAAAGAAGACCAGAGAAGGGAGCTTCTGAGGTGAACACTGATGGTTCAATAAGCACACATTGTAATGTGATCAGGCCATCCCTGACTACTGTTGCTGAGGCATTTCACATCCAATTATCATCGATTTGCAGATGCTCACTGCCTCAACATTCCCCTGAGCCCACAAATAAAAACAACATATCCATAAGCATGAATTATCTAACCTTATGAACAAAGATTTTCTTTGCGCTTTGGACTAATAAAGGTCAGTAGGTCAAGCCATGTGCCTCAGTGATATGGACCTGTATCCTAATTCTACAAGATACAACATCGTTCTGCAAGTCTAGATGTGTTTACAAGGACGCTAATAATCTGTTTGTTGTCGAACTAGTAGCACAGTCGGAAAAAAAAAATGTCACATGTAACCTAGTCTCAGCCTCAGATGTCACGTCCAGACTGTCAGACTGTTGGCTGAACATCTGATGCATATGGCACACTTATCTGGAAACACTTCAGGAGTCATCATCTGGTTGGTTGAATTCTACAGGATGTCCGGGAGACGCGCGTGTTGTGTTCTTTAAAGGATTAGTTCACTTTCAAATAAAATTTTCCTGATAATTTACTCACCCCCATGTCATCCAAGTTGTTCATGTCTTTCTTTCTTCAGTCGAAAAGAAATTAAGGTTTTTGATGAAAACATTCCAGGATTATTCTCCATATAGTGGACTTCAATGGCCTCCAAACGGTTGAAGGTCTAAATTACAGTTTCAGTACCAGACGAGGAATAAGGGTCTTATCTAGCGAAACGATTTGTAATTTTTGAAAAGAATACAACTGTAAATGCTTTATAAACACAAATGATCGGCTTGCACATGCTTCCGCTTTCTGTATTCTTCAAAAAGTTTACGCTGTATGTCCTAGCCTTCTCTATTCTATTTACGGAAAAAGACAGAACTGGCGCCACGCTGTATGTCCTACATTCTGTAAATTGAATAGGGAAGGCGTAGGACATACAGCGTAAACTTTTTGAAGAATGCGGAAAGCGGAAGCACGTGCAAGGCGATCATTTCGGTTTATAAAGCAGTTTTATTCTTTTCGAAAATGACCGATCGTTTCTCTAGATAAGACCCTTAATCCTCGTCTGGAATCGTTTAAAGCCCGTTGAAGCTGCACTGAAACTGTCATTTTGACCTTCAACCGTCTGGAGGCCATTGAAGTCCACTATAAGGAGAATAATCCTGGAATGTTTTCATCAAAAACCTTCATTTCTTTTCGACTGAAGAAAGAAAGACTTGAACATCTTGGATGACATGGGGGTGAGTAAATTATCAGGGAAAATTTTTTTTGAAAGTGGACTAATCCCTTAACGGTCCGCATGGAAACAATTGCCGTGAAGCTAAACCCCCTCATGGAAGAAGAAAGCCGTCATGTTTACAACTTTGACAACGAGCGCTTACCAGGATCAACTTAACACTGGATTTTCAAAAGTATGTGAAGTTCGCAGCTCCATTGTTGCAGTAAACTTGCACAACGTTCTTGAATGAATAATTTATTAGATGCACGCCGGTCTGTTATTGAAGTGACATCGAATTTACATTTTCACGCCCCTAAAGCTGATGCGGAACTAAACGAACTATGATTGGTTGCGTTACATTTCAGTCAAACGTCCTCTTGGGCGGTCCTTGGCCAATGAAAGCTGCGATAGAGTCCAGACCTTCTGCCATCAGTCTGAAGCTCTGGCTACGCAAGACAATGAGCCAGAGCTTCATGTAACCCCATCAGTCGGATTAAATTGGTTAAATCCGATTTAAATTTTATTCTGTTTGAGAGGGGTGGTTTAAACCTTTTTTAATCTGTTAAAAAATCTTACCTATCCCAAACTTTTGAATGGTAGTGTATACCGTATAATTCTCATAATACATATCCTTGAATAATCCTACCTGTCAGTTAAATGTTAGTTAGATCAACTGATCAAGCCTCTTCTTGAACCAAACACTAGAATAACTAAAAAAATCTAGACTTAAAACAAAACAGAAAAAAAAAATAACTACAATACAGCACAATATTATGCAATAAGTGCAGTCTCTTGGCTTAAGTAGACAGTTTTGGCCTTTAAGAAGTTTAAGCAACAATATTTACAGTAGACAGTGGCACAGTATTCTGCAGTAACCTCACATATGCTGGTCAAGACTAACATTGTGTCCTTGTGTGAAATGTGACCTTTCATTAAAAAAATGAAAATTGTCAAAGTTTAAGGGAAATAAATGCAAATTAGATCATGGGAGAAACCGCACCTCATTTGAAAACCAAAACAAGCACTGACCCTATAACTAAGACCATGTCCTCAGTTTTGATCTTTCAAGTCATAGTGGCATAACTGCACATTTGTGACATTATTATGCTCCTCGTCAAATATTTATAATCAGATAGTCAACATGCCCCTTTTAAAGTGGCTAATCATAAGTTTGCCCCCTTCGTGACTCAGCTGGTAAACAGGTGATATGACTACAGATTATCTTATTTGCATTTTCTTGGAATGATTACCACCAGCCAATAGGGATGAAGGAGGAAATACACAAATACAGGCATGTGACTACTACTAAATGTGGAGCGTATAAATATTGCGTGAGCCTGTCTATTGGTTAATGTAGTCAGAGTCACTCGTTGCCCAGTTCACATCCTGTATTACTTAGGATAATGGAAATGAATTACACAGAATGCTTCTCCATATAACCACAAATTGTGTCTAATGCACTCCCGCCGTGTTATTAGAGCATTTAAACTTCAACTTCAAAAAAGATCTCATAAAAAACAGTAGATGTGCAGCAGAACATCCTGAAACATTAACATGGCTGAATATTTAATTCACACTGAAAACAGCTTATACAGTATCATTTACAGCATTGCATAACGCTACCTATCCACCTTTTTCCTAACAAGACTACTTCTTTTTAGATTATAAAAGGCACTTTCGGTTTTGGAAGTTCCACTTAAAGAGGTGGAAACAAATAATTTAAAATCATAATGTTGTGCTATAAAACTTATGCATCAGTTTGTCTCAATGAGCTGTAAAATTTCCTTCATGTTTTATTTTCAGACGTGAGGAGAATAACGTAATGCTTGGTATTTTAATGTGACATGGTATAGCGAGAATATCTATGGCAAGAGCTCTTTTTAGTTGCTGCATTCTTTTCCTCTGGATTATTTTCTCTTCTCTTCTTTATTCCGCTGTAACGTATAAAAAAAGACAACATATACTGTACTTTTGTGGTCTGCTCTCCCAATTCAAAATACACACCGATCAGGCATAACATTGTGACCACCTTCCTAATATTGTGTTGGTCCCTCTTTTGCTGCCAAAAGAGCCCTGACCCGTCGAGGAATGGACTCCACTAGACCTCTGAAGGTGTGCTGTGGTATCTGGCACCAAGATGTTAGCAGCAGATCCTTTAAGTCCTGTAAGTTGCGAGGTGGAGCCTCCATGGACTTGTTTGTTCAGCACATCCCACAGATGCTCGATTGGATTGAGATCTGGGGCATTTGGAGGCCAAGTCAACACCTCAAACTCGTTGTTGTGCTCCTCAAACCATTCCTGAACCATTTTTGCTTTGTGGCAGAGCGCATTATCCTGCTGAAAGAGGCCACAGCCACCAGGGAATACCGTTTCCATGAAAGGGTGTACATCTACAAAGGGGTCTGCAACAATGCTTAGGCAGGTGGTGCGTGTCAAAGTAACATCGACATGGATGGCAGGACCCAAGGCTTCTCAGCAGAACATTGCACAAAGCATCACACAGCCTCCGCCAGCTTGCCTTCTTCCCATAGTGCATCCTGGTGCCATGTGTTCCCCAGGTAAGTGACGCACACGCACCCGGCCATCCACGTGATGTAAATGAAATGTGATTCATCAGACCAGGCCACCTTCTTCCATTGCTCCCTTGGCCGCCCATGACCCTGTCGCCGGTTCACCACTGTTCCTTCCTTGGAGCACTTTTGATAGATACTGAGCACTGCAGACCGGGAACACCCCACAAGAGCTGCAGTTTTGGAGATGCTCTGACCCAGTCGTCTAGCCATCACAATTTGGCCCTTGTCAAACTCACTCAAATCCTTACGCTTGCCCATTTTTCCTGCTTCTAACACATCAACTTTGAGGACAAAATGTTCACTTGCTGCCTAATATATCCCACCCACTAACAGGTGCCGTGATGAAGAGATAATCAGTGTTATTCACCTTACCTGTTAGTGTTCATAATGTTATGCCTGATCGGTGTACGTATGATATATGCCATGAATAATTCACTGGAATGCATAAGAATCTCGCCTTTTCCCCCCAAAGCCTCACGTCTCTTTCCAAGTTTGTTTTCACCCGGATGCTTTAAAAATGTAATTGTCTCCCTTTTTCACTTCTAATCCCTATTAGCAGTGTTTACTGGAATGTTTCTAAAACAGGTAAATACAATATTTATTGTCTGTCAAAATGATGTAAATTGCTTTGAAATATTATCACTCAATGTAATGGATGTTTTTTAATAAGGCAATAGGCTGGATAGGCTGATCTTGTACAGCAGATAAACAGTGACCCAACAAAAAATATGACATTTGGTTAAAGGATTAGTTTACTTTCAAATGAAAATTAGCCCAAGCTTTACCAGTAGCCCCTCACTGCAGAACACTCGAGATCCAGGGGGCGGAGTCGGGTAGGTTAAGGGATATGTAAAGTGGGAGGAGTTGAATCCAGATCCAGGGGGTGGAGACGGGTAGATTTAGGGATATGAATCTAGATCCAACCCCACCCCCTGGATCTTGTGTTCTGCAGTGAGGACCATCTCAGCTTTACTGACCCTCAAGCCATCCTAGGTGTATATGACTTTCTTCTTTCTGATGAACACAATCGGAAATATATTAATAAATATCCTGATGCATCCGAGCTTTATAATGGCAGTGAGCGGGATCAACGAGCATGAGCTGAAGAAAGTGCCTCCATCCACATCCATCCATCATAAACGTACTCCACACGGCTCCGGGGGGTTAATAAAGGCCTTCTGAAGCGAAGCGATGCGTTTGTGTGAAAGAAAATATCCATATTTATACATATCTATATTCCCTCTCTTTGCCATTATAAATCTTGGATGCGTCAGGATATTTATTAATATTTCTAAAATAGTTCAACAGAAAGAAGAAAGTCACATACACCTAGGATGGCTTGAGGGTGAGTAAAGCTTGGGGTGATTTTCATTTGAAAGTGAACTAATCCTTTAATGTTTCCATTAAGTTATGAAAACGTTATTTCTGAATGTTCAAAAAGTCCAGTTTTTAAAAATGTTTTAAAAACAGGTTTTTTTCTTGGTTAAATGAACAGTAAGGGAACATTCCATTTTGTAATTTTGCAAACATTATGGGGATGTCACTTTACAATGTTCTCTGAACATTCTGAAACAAGTAGTAACACTGAGTTCCATGAATGACCTTTTTTGTGAACATTGTTACAGACTAGATAACTTTGAACAGTTACTGGGAGAGCGTTTGTTCATAACTTTGAGAGAACCTTGCCAGAATGTTAGTCAAAGTTTTGAGAACCTTCCCTGTTAGCTGGAAAACCATTTGTTTTGTGTAAAAACAAGAGCTCTAACAACTTTTATGCGTTTGCCATAGTTTTACGTATTCATTTATTATATTTGTAGGCAAGGAAATCAAACTATATTTGACCAATTATAATATTAAGTGAATATTAAGTGACTAATTCAAGAGCTCTAACAACTTTTATGCGTTTGCCATAGTTTTACGAATTCATTTGTTATGTTGTAGGCAAGGAAATCAAACTATATTTTAACAATTATAATATTAAGTGAATATTAAGTGACTAATTCAAGAGCTCTAACAACTTTTATGCGTTTGCCATAGTTTTACGTATTCATTTGTTATGTTGTAGGCAAGGAAATCAAACTATACTTTAACAATTATAATATTAAGTGAATATTAAGTGACTAATTCAAGAGCTCAAACAACTTTTATGCATTTGCCATAGTTTTACGTATTCATTTGTTATGTTGTAGGCAAGGAAATCAAACTATATTTTAACAATTATAATATTAAGAAGATAAGCTACTGTTTTGCTTTTTTTAAACGCACTCAAATGACTGTCCAGCACAGGAGTTGGTGTGTTTGTTCTGGTGTTTTCTGGAGTAGATGCTGCGCTCAGAGATCAGCGATTATCCAACCTGCGTCCATCGCCTCTGGCTCTGGTTACATAAGACTGCCCTAGCCTTCATATCTTCACTGTTATTCAACTTTTACTGCGATTTACCCTTGCACGGAACGATAGTACTGCAAATAGCCATTTGTGTCATTAGTTACTGGCCTCATCGTCAATGTAAGGAAAGCGGTAGTTACTTTTTTTATGGCTAAAAATAAGTCCCGGTCTCTACACTGACAAAAATAGCACACAAGTGTAGAGTGACTCGCACTATTGCAATACATGCAATCCTCATTCATCGCAGCACATCATCAACAAGCCTGGCTAGCTAACATATCTCACTGTCATTTTAACATAATAGCGGGTGGAAGCACGACAAATGTAACGCCGCCCGTTAAGGAAGCAAGCGAAACATAACAACTTTCATTAACCAGTAAACATCGTTATGGATTAAAATCCATTGTGGATTGATAGCTAACGTTACTTGTGAATGGTGAACAGGCCTGGCGGCTACAGATTCGCTCCCAGCGCGCAAAATAACAAAGCAATAGTCATACAGTCAACGTGCTGTTACCTTCTGTATCCACGACGTTATTCAAAATGTCAGGTTTGAGAACTTTTCGAGGCTTTCTAGCTTATTCGTTGATGCTTGTGGACCCAGTTTTCCAATAACATCCGCTGCTGGGAAGGATTTGACGTAAATATGGGAGATGGGAGGTGTATAAAGTGTCTGTGTGAATCCCACTGGTGATTTTACTCATCTTACTATGGCGAAGGATTAGATTATGAATATTAAGTAGCTTACACGAGCGGACGCTCTTTCAAGGTTACTAGGCAACGTCAGCATTACGTAATTAATATTCATGTTATAAGCCTTCGCCGTAGTAGCATTTTTAAGTAGGCAAGTGTTGCCCCGTTTACTCTATTTTATTTTACAGGAGCTGGCACTTGAATGTGTTTATGGCATAAGAAAGTAAATAATTCACATTGCAAATGGTGAGGTATCGCTCAAATAATTTTGCAACAGTGTACTTGATTCTGATTGGTCAGTCGTGGGTCAGGTGATCAAATATTTCTGAAAAAAAAGGTCTTTGGTACCTAAAATGTTGAAATCTTTTTTAGCTCTGAAAACTTTAGAGAAATATTAGAATATTAAATATTAGACTATTAAATGGTGCTGAAAGAAAGAAATTTCAGATACATTTTGATGTAACAGATGTAACATCTTGAACAAGGTGTACATCTCTGTTCAGCAGCAGATCATTTTGCCATACCTGACCAGAGTGACAAAATTGTATGATAATGAATGTTTAAAAACTAATTTTATGCTTTTTACTAATAAATAAAAAAACAGAACATTTCTGGTTGTGTATTTTCTGTTAAGTTACAACGGATGCTGTGGTGTCACCATGAAAGACAGTAACACCACAGACAAATTATCACATATCTAAAATGGAGGCTGCTATCGTGATGGCTTCAACGTCAAGGGACATTTCAGAAGTATTATTAAAGGGATAGTTCACCCACAGAGGAAAATTTGATGTTTATCTGCTTACCCCCAGCTCATCCAAGATGTAGGTGACTTTGTTTCTTCAGTGGAACACAAATTATGATTTTTAACTCCAACCGTTGCCTTCTGTCAGTCAAATAATGTGCGTCAATGGGAACTCTATTAATAAGAGTTGAAAAAAACATGCACAGACAAATCCAAATTAAACCCTGCGGCTCGTGACGACACATTGATGTCCTAAGACACGGTTTGTACGAGAAACCAAACAGTATTTATATAATTTTTTACCTCTAAAACACCACTATGTCCAACTGCGTTCAGCACTCGGTTAGTGAGGTCTGATCGTGTTATGCACATCGATTTATGTGACAATGGCAGTGATGTCTGGCGCTCATTGAAGTATAAGCGCAAGACATCACATAGTGGTGTTTTAGAGGTAAAAAATGATATAAATACTGTACGGTTTCTCGCACAAACCGATCGTTTCGTGTCTTAGGACATCAATGTGTCGTCACGAGCCGCAGGGTTTTATTTGGATTTCTCGAGTTCCCATTCACTCGCATTATACGACTGACAGACGGCAACGGTTGGAGTTAAAACTCATCATTTGTGTTCTACTGAAGAAACAAAGTCACTTACATCTTGGATGCGCTGGGGGTAAGCAGATAAACATCAAATTTTCATCTTTGGGTGAACTATCCCTTTAAGTCTGTATGTATCAAAATTAGATAATGTGCATAACACCACAGACTCTAAAAAGGTGTGACACAAAATTGTCAGAAACTTTGCAACATTTATGTAAATTCATAAGAAAGGATCAACTCATCACCTTGCACCCTTTAACCATCACCTGCAATGACCTTTACACACAGGAAGTAGACCAAATACAATTCCCTCCTAAACAATTTGATTAAAAAATGTTACATTTTTGCAGTTACATCCCAGGATACCTCTTTAATGCAGATTTTGTTACACATGAAATCTCCCAAACTTGATTAAATCTGCATTTAAAAAAAAAAAAATCTAACTTTTAACAGTGCACAAATAGTTTTCACCCAACAGTATATAAATATGCAAACGTTTTATGATTTATTGGTATTTAAAGTTCATTTAAACTGTTGAAATGTAGGGGAACACCATTTGTCACCGCAAGTAAAGAATGACCCAGTTGAATGCAATTCATTTGTTAAGTATAGCGTAATAAAAAAAGAGTAATGTAAGCTTCAGTCAGTCAGTAATGCTAAATAAACACAGAAAGGTTTATAAGGACTTAGATCACTGACTGAATGCTAAAAGTGAGCAACACCTTAACGCAGCGGCCTCCCACAAGGCCAGGAGCATGTGATTGGCCAATTCGAGGAAGTCATTTTAAAGTTATGAACAAAGGGTGGCTAGATGGTGGGAGAGTTCAAGTTTAGGTATAAATGCAAGTATAATTCAAATTGTTTTGTTTTGTTGTGATATATTACACATATTTTCATATGCATGAATATATTTGTTAAATGTTTTGTCGGTAACAAATGTGTTTAATAGCCTAGTTACTAAATTGTAACTACCTGGAGGGTCCATAAGGCAGCATTTAACAGCAATTAAATTCACTGCAATAAATGAGGAATTTTTGTCATAACACCATCTGTAAAAATACAGAAGTTGTCTTTCATTGCTCCAAGTGTGTTACAAATGACCCTTTGCAGTGAATGGGATACTCACTTTCCTGTTGGAACTTGCTTGTTGACTGACTGGCGACAGTCTTAAAATTTCTTAGTGGTATTTTCCAATCAAACCCCCAAAACGTTGGAGGATAAAATGGATCTCCATTCAACTGTGACCCATCGCGATGTACCTAATTTATGTGTGTGTGCAGCATTGTATCACTGAGACCCTACAGTAAACGATTCAGCAGTCTTTGTACAATTCAAGATTCATACACAAATATGGTTCTTGAATATCAAGTACTGTGAATAATCCTTGATGAATTTATTTGGTGAATGATTAATTTAATCATTTCAATAATTTAGCCTACCATTTGATATTAATGACTCCCTTTCCAGCCCAAAGCTGTTTTCAATGTTATATTGTACATTGTTCAAGACAGAGCAAAAGTGGCATCAATAAATTCACAGATGACACCATAATAACAGCTGGCCACTCAATAACAATGATGAAACTGAAAATAAATCTTGTAAGAAGTGTTGTGAACGAACACTTACGTCACAATCAGATGTTTCTGGGTTTGTTCTGTTCTATCCTGCATTTACCACAGGTTTGTGTATATTTTTAAAAAAAATTTTTTGTTTTGTTTCTTATAATGTTAAATTTCAATCAAACTATGAACCAAAAAAAGGAATTCATGTGCCAAACAGCATCAGTCTCATCTACAGATGTTCTGGTTATCTGGTTACGGAAATCTAATTTTTCAAGTATTCAAGTTCACTTTGTTTCATTTCTGCTTCCGTTTTGCAGTCATCCATTAACACATTCTTAAAATAATTTCTGGGTGGGGTTAGTTCTTTTTATTATCAGTACTGCCTTGCTTGAGGTATTTAGTCACTTACAGTCTGAATTAAAGTGATAAGGTTATCTTATTTACAGCATTTTCTGATTCATTGTTTTTCTCTGAGCACATACAATATGCTTCAACATTTCTTTGGACTTGTTTATCTCTCGGCAGTTTCACAGATTGTGCTTTTCACAGGTTTGTATGTTGACTTTATTCTGTCTTTTATTCTTCTATTGCATTATCTGTAATAAGTCTTAAGACCAGAGTTTGGAGTGTTAAATTCATTTCTGTTCAGTTTACATGTTGGAGTTTGGACTAACTCTGTTGAAATGTTGTATTGATACTGTTTTAGTAAAGCTTTTTTGTTGCACATCATGATTTATGACAATAGATGGGCTTTTACAGCATCCCATTACATTTTTCACTTGTTAATTAAGGTAAATGTCAAAGGCCCAAATCTATAAAATCTAAAACTCTAGAGGCCTGTGGACCAGCGGTCAGTTTGCAGGTCTTAATTGACTCTTAAAGACAAGGCTTAAGATAGTCCCAGACTAAAATGCATGTTTGAAACTTGCACTGACATATCTGAAAATATGTCACTGCCATTGTTTTGTCACAAGATGTACACCAGTTTTTCATGGGTACATTTATTAGGCTATAAGCCCTGTTTGTGAAACCGGGCCTTCGAAGGTTATTTCTGTGTCTGCATGTAATCCAATACTTTAGTGCTGCTATTCTGTGCTAAATCTTCATCAGTTTTAAATCACATCCTTCTCAATGTGTTTTACAGGTACACATGCTGATGAATGTCCTCTTCAGCTCAACCCACAGAGAGTTGTTGTGGAGTACGGCGGTTCTGTGTCCGTTAGCTGTAGCACTTTTGTCCCGCATGATGGGATGGGATGGGAAGCCAGTGAGGGAGCAGTGTCAATGAACTCATCAGTCAATCTGATCACATGGAGAGTGTCAGACTTAAGAGAATGGGACATAAAGCCATTCTGCTACCTAAACCCTAAAAATGGTGACCAGTGTTTATCATATCTCCCAGTGACTGTTTACAGTGAGTTTCTCTGCTATTGATATTTTTATCTTTCATTCTCAGAAATATCTAATGTATGTACATTCATGACTGCAGATATCAGAGTGTGTAAATCTTCCTCCACAGAGACTCCAGACAGTGTGTCCATCAGCACTGTGAATCACATCGGACCAATGAAGGAGGGAAACCAGTATGAGCTTCAGTGTGACGTTCTCAATGTGGCTCCTGTTCAGTCTCTCACTGTCAAATGGTACAAAGGACAGACTCTGGTGAATCAAACCACCTTCACTGACACCATCAAGACTCCAGTGAATGAAACAGTCACACTCATGATCCGTCCAGACAGATCTGATGATGGAGTTCAGTACAGGTGTGAAGCAGAGCTGGAACTGGGAGAAGAAGGACCTCGACCTCCTCCTAAGGTCACATCAGATCCTCTCAGCATTACTGTACATTGTAAGTAAGATCCGTCAGCTTCTATTATTAATGTTTTAAGAACATCTGTTGTCCAAATCAAGGAGACTTTTAGTGGTTGTAGCACTTACCATGTGACACAGTGTGTCAAGTTGTGTGGTGATAGGGATCAGATGCAACGTAACTTTTATCTTGTCAATGTTCAAAATTTGATCATTTTAATTTAATAGTTTTCAACAAAACTTACGATTAACATAAGAAATGTATGATGCCGTATATATGCAGACGCAAAACATCTTAAACTGTTTTTGTTCCTTCTTTTAGTTAGACCGACCATCAATGAGACCAAACTGCCCTCTCTAGTGTCTGTGTTTCGAGGATATCCAGTGATGATTGTCTGTGAAGCCGAAGGAAACCCAAAACCAACAATCAGCTGGAATCTCGGCACAAATAATCCAGTTTATAGTGAAACTCTTACTATAACAGATTCAACACCTGAGGATCTGTCCTGCATTGCGAGCAATTCTGTTGGCAGCACCATCAGACATGTAAAAGTGTCCGTACAAGGTAACTATGCATTTTTTTATATTTTTTCCATTTTCCATTGTAAGTGCACAGGGATGCATGGGGGGTAGTGTGTGGTGGTGTTTTTCGTATTTTACGATTTAGAAAGTCGTGTTTACTAAGTCAGGTGCATTCAAGTCACTTTTGTGCAAAGATGGCGTTGTACCTTTTCTTAATTAACTATATAAAAACACAGCAAGGTTTTAAACTCTACTTCTAAAATGAAAAACAAAGAATGTGCTTTAGGTGTGTTTTCCTTTTTATGTTTATAATTGAAGCCACTGTAATCTTTATTATAAAATACTTTTATATTACAATGCTATTATATTTTGTGTAGGCAGTTAGCTTATTTATGCTTGATAAACACATATTTTATGCAAAATAGCTCATCACTCATCTTACCACAGGTAGTTTCTTTAGTCGATTGCGCTGCGTGTGCAACTGATATATCAGGGGAGAGGCCTTGAGCTTCTGGTGGTGTCCCGTCTGCGAGGAGGGGCCAAGTTTAAATGTTTTGTTTTAAAACACTAACTAGCCAGTTTTTCATTACAGATTTTCTAAATGCCAGTAAAAAAACTATTGTGATATGATGGTGTTTTATACAACTAAAACTCTCGCATCATTTTCTAAAGATACTTATATCTGAGAGCTTTATTTTGAGTGTAATATTTGCCACGGCTTCATCCTTCTCCCTCATATATGTTTCACTGGGTGCTTCTCAATACTCCAATGGATGCTTCCTCATTTCTTTGCTCCTCCATCCTTAAGCGTATGACCTGGACCCATTTCAATTCTATAAATGCCCTGTGATGAGGAGAGGAGTAGTTGGATCAGGACAAGGGAGAGGAGGAAGAGGGTGTGCTGGATCTCTATGTTTTTCCCCCTTATGTTGAACCTATGAAAGCTTATTTCTGCCATGAATAGAAAATAAAAAAAGGTAACTTTTTCCCTCACAATTATTAATTTATATCTCAAAATTCTGAGAAAAAAAGTCAAAAAAGCCTCCATAGTAACCAAAGGACATGTTGGATTTGTTGTTGTGGCAGCAATTCATTTCAGTAAAAGCTTCATGTAAAGCTTTTATTACACCGATTCCTCCACCACTGTTCCATATATGCAGAATATGTGGTCTACGTAGGGCACTAACTACCAAAAGGACACATCTCACCCTCTGTGAGGGCACCATCAAAAATCCACCCCACCCCCAGAAAAAGATTTCAACCAAGAGGGTAACTGAAGTGCTGCATAGGGGACTCATTTGACCAGTGGCTGCCCTGAGCAATTCTGTTACTTTCTTCTTCTTCTCTTTTTCTACTGTATATTCTATAAAGTAATGACTCATTCACTTTTAGATAGTATGCTGCCAAGAATGCACACATTCAACACTCAACCAAAAGGATTACATTTAAGCATTCTACTTTTACTGCAGTAAAAGGAAACTGAATTATAAAAACAATGGATTTCATATTTTCTGCAGGGCAGAACAAAAACATAACAGTTAATGCAGTTCTTGTAATGCCATCAACTGTTATTGACAGTCACTGTGTTATGATTGACTATATGTTCATGATGGATAGAAAACTGGTGCTAGTGTTTTGACAGAACGACTCGATTTTGAATCAGGTTTGCTGTGTTTTGATATAGTTAGTACATGTAGAAAAAGGTCTTTAGCATTTTGAAATGTAAAATTTGTATTTATTTAAAGCTGCAGACCGTAACTTTTTTGGTTAAAAATGATCTAAAATCTATTTTTTGAGCAAGTATACATAACCAGCCAGTGTTCAAAACTACCTCCTTACCTTAGCTCGATTCACAATGGTAAGCTTGTAATAATGTTTTCTAATCCGAATGGTACTGGTGGGTTTCCGCAGGAAATTCGAGCATGCCGCCGTTCGTCTTTGCGTCATTACGTCACATCTGTTTACATGAAGAAGGAGTCCCAGCTAGTAGGCTATATGGCATGTGAGGATGCTGCAGATGATGGATCATTTATAGCCTTTTCTCACAGCAGCTGCAATAATTAAACTTATCATTTTGATGGCGGATTGTATGGTATGACAAATTAACGTTATAGATTAGACTGTACAGAAACTGAAATCTATAGGTAACGCTAATACACACTAAATACAGATAGTCACGCAATGCTGATGTTGTTAACATCAACAATTTGAGAACAAAGTATAACAATAATAATAATTTGCACGGTTTGACGTGATCCGAGCTAAGCGATCGTAAGATTTAATCACCATTGGCAGCGCGATTTATTGTGGGGGGGTTTTCTCAGTTGGTCAGAACAAAAGTGGCAGACTTACTTGTTCAGATGACATCTTCCGGTGAAAATTCTTATTTTGGTCATACTTCCAAGACTACAATCTGTGATTCTGAAGTACAGTATTCACACCGATGTGGTGATTGACAGCAAACATTAGATTCATCCGGGCTGAGGAGCGTGCTGATGCACAACCCACATAAAGATGATAACTCTGCAAATAACTGCAATTGCAGGTTTCAAGCAGAGATGGCGACAAAGAGGCAAAAGTTACAGACTGCAGCTTTAACAAAATATGGTCTTGGGCAGAAAATTAACTATTTGGCTAATTGTGTGATGTAGCTGTGTTGCTGTGTTAAGAGTTTAGAAAAAGTACTTTAAGTATTGGTAAACGCTTGGTAGCAATTGAAAAACACTGTAAATACATTCACTCTATTTTTAACCTAAGCACTGTATTCACGGAAAATTAATGAAAATATGCTGATATTCTCAGTGAGATATTAATGATAGCTCTAAGAACAAATTTTTTATTCTGTGATAAATTACTTTTCAGTCATTTAACCACAAAATTAATTTTATGATAATTATTTTGAGTTTTATATCAGTTCTTCATTAACTGAACATACATTTTGCTTTTTCCTTTTTAGAAAACTCTCCATACTACATTCCATATGTTGCAGCACCTCTTGCACTGCTTGTTGTAATCATCGCAATTATCTGTGTGTGGAAAAGAAAAACATCAACTGGACATCATCAAATAGTCAGTGAAGCAGTATGAAATGCATCTGTTAAGCATTGGAGGAAAATGCTTACATTGAACAAAAATTATATTTTGAAAATTGCAATGAATAAATAAATATGTTTGATAAAATACTGCATAATGTGTAAAAGTTCATAGTATACAACCTGCGTTGTCACTTGTGTGACTATGTATGATGTCAGTGTCATAGGAGAATGTTTGAGATGATAAAGATCCGTCTAAAACATATCAAAATGGTTTCCTGTATGTTGGCTGACTTTTATTTGCTGTACAAAAGTGTTACCCACACTATGTTGTGAGATTGTCAAAAGTAGGTTTAATGTGTGAAAGAAAAATTTCTCTTTTGTGGTAAATAACTTAAAACACATTTGTTAGAAATATTTATGCATAAATGCAGATAATTAAAAAATCACCCCAGATTCATGCTTTAATTTCAAGTTTAATTTTTAGTTTCAAGATGACAGACAGTCTCCTAGCAAGAAATTTGCTTTCAATTTATTAATTTTAATGTATGTACTTCTTTTTTTAAAACCTTCTTTTTTGTGTGACTTTAGTCTGTATTGACAGATAGTAATAAGCCTGTTTTGTTCTTTAAATAATGATGCAGTAAAGGAGAAAAATGCAGTGCAATAAATAAAATTTTTCTTTCTTTAATGAGAACTTTTTCTTTTTCAGTATCTGAGCCCTTTTTTTTTTTTTAACTGTAAGCCCAACAAAAAATATATATATAAATTACTCTTAATTCAGAAAGTTTTTGTATGATTTTTTATTTTTTTTAAATACATTTCTGAATGGCTTGATAGATCCAAACAAGTCTGGGGGGAGGAGCCAAGGTGGAGCCGGGGGATTTCAGGAAGACCTGAGGCTTTATCCACACAACAGAATGGTGCTAGAGGAGAAGTTGAGGGGCTGAAGGGAACCAGCAGAGGCGAGGCTGACGAACAGGCTGAATCAGGGTGTAGAAGTGGGAGAGGGAGGCTGGGTGAGATCCCTGACGACGACAGACTTGCACAGTGCGACGAAACAGGCTTTATGCTGGGCAGAACCAGCGGCAATGAAGACACAGAAGACTTAAAGCTGGGTGCGACCAGTGGCAAAGGGAGATTCAGCAAAATGTCCATATCCAACTCCTCAAAACAACCAGCAGAGGTCAGTAACAGCTTACCCTCAATGGTGGGATGGTGGGCAGGGTTTTCCTCTGAACCCTCGAACTCCACCTAAAGTCCCATGGCGATGGAGGTGACGGCTCACACACCTGGTCAGACTCACACAACGGCTGGTTGGGCTCTGGAATCGGCTTGGTGTTGGGTGCGAGGTGGGGCCAGATGATGGTGATGGTATCTTCCACTTTGCCCCTGTAAATGAGGATCCATCCACCCATAGAGTAAAATTCCTCCACATGTTCCTCTAGATTACGGCCACTCTGGAACATAAAGATCGACCATCATGGCTCCTCTCTGGAGCTATGTTAATAATATAATATCTATATTTGTCAGTCTGGTGTTCTGTAACGTCCACAGAGAAGACGAGGAGAAGAACGGCAGTTCAAATAATAGTGATTTAATAACAGCTTTAATAACAGTTTTAAAGAACAAAAGAGAAATGGGCCTATCCACGCAACAGTGTGCACAAAACACAAACAACATCAGACAATGAGGAACTGAAACAGAGAGCTTTACATGCAGGATAACAAAATAAATACAAACAGTTGGGATCTAATTAATGATTAACCAAGGAGACAAACTAGTGGCGGGAGACTGAGGAAAACTAACTAGATAAAGGCAGACACAACAGGAACTGAATACAATGAAAATCAAACCAAAACTAAGCATAACTGTGACAAACGCGACTACCTGGAGGGTCCAGACAGCAATATTTAACAGCAATTAAAGTAACAGCAATAAATGAGTCTTTCTTGTCATCACAACATCTGTGAACACAAAGAGGAAATTATGTCTTTTATTGCTCCAAGAGTGTTACAAATGGTCCTTTGGAGTGAATTGGGGCGTTGGGATACTCACTTCCGATTGGAATTTGCTTGTTGACTGACTGAATGTACAGATATTAATATTGCTTAATAGCCATTCGTAATAGTCTTTCCAATCAAACTCCCAAAACACTGGCGACTAAAATGGATCTCCATTCTACTGGAACCCATAGTGATTTATTATTCATGTGTGTGCTGTATTGTATCACTGAGACACTACAGTAAATGATTCGGTTATACTATTCACTATCAGTCAAGCTGAGAACAAGCAGTCTGTGTACAATTTAAGATTTATACACAAATATGGGTGATGAATATCAGGTGTTGGTGTTTCGAAGCTGTTTACCTACTGTATATTGTTCATTGTGCAAGAAAGAGCAAAAGTGGCATCAATAAATTCACAGAAGACACCATAATGACAGCTGGCCACTCAGTAACAATGATGAAACTGAAAATAAATTAGAAGCAGAACTTACAAATTGGTGCATCAACAAAACCCTAAACTGATTTACAAACCTGATCTCTCATCTGTTGTGAAGAAACACTTATAGTTGATGTCAGTCAAATGTTTCTGGCATTGTTCTATCCTGAAATTACCACAGGTGGGCGCTGTGTGCATCAAAACAAAATTTTTCAGACCAAGGACCCCTTTTTCAGAAATAAATCTAAAAAATCATCAAAATTATTTTTTTGTCATTTTTGTATGGTGTTAAATTTCTGTGAGAGCAAAAAAATTATTATGAACCAGAAAGAACTCTGTCAATCAACATTATTCTCAACTTTTTTGATCAACATGTATTCACTGGTTCGCAATTGTTATTATCAGTTGAGAAACATTGCGAAACCGAGGCCAGTTGTGTCCACAGTGGAAATGGAGATGATTATACATGCTTTTATTTCCTCCCGCCTTGATTATTATTCTCTTTTTATTGTCTTAGCAATTCATTCATTAAACGATTGGCCTACAAGTGGTTCAAAATGCTGCTGCCAAGCTTTAACTAAGTCATCAAAAAGATCACATGTAACAGCAAGTTCTCTACATCGGCTTCCAATCAAATTTAGAATTCAATTTAAAATCCTTGTGATTGTGTTTAGAGCATTGCATGGTCAAGCTCCTATTTATATTAAAGAGTTGTTGCAACCTTATACAGTAACTCCAGCAGGAATCTGAAATCCTCCAAGCAGACCTTGTTAGCTCTAGACTAAAGACTAAAGGTGATTGTGCTTTTGAGGTATTGCTCCCAAATTGTGGAAAACTCTCCCTTTGGATTTAAGATCTGTGGACATTTTTAAAAAGCTGCTAAAAACTGTATCTGTTTAGGGCAGCCTCATTTCAAGGATACAGATTATTTCTAGATTTAATTTTGTTCCATTATGAGTCTTTTTTCAGTCATCCATTAACATGTACTGTTACTAAAGGGATAGTTCACCCAAAAATAAAAAATTCTGTCATCATTTACTCACCCTCAAGTTGTTCAAAATCTGTATAAATGTTTTTGTTCTGTTGAACACAAAGGAAGACATTTTGAATAATGTGTTAAACTGAACAGTTTTGGGGAACCATTGACGTCCATAGTAGTTTTTTTTCCTACTATGGAAGTCAATGGTGCCCCAAAGTGGCCTGGTTACAAACTTTCTTCAAAATATCTTCCTTTGTGTTCAACAGAACAAAAACATTTATACAGATTTTGAACAACTTGAGGGTGAGTAAATGATGACAGAATTTTCTTTTTTGGGTGAACTATCCCTTTAAGGTCAATCCTGTGAAATTTCCTCTCAAAATATCTGGGTGGGGTTAGTTCTTTTTGTTTCAGTATTGCGTTGCTCGAGCTACAGCTATTCAGTCACAGAGTTACAGTGATAGTTGTTTTTCTCTGAGCACATACAATATGCTTCAACATTTCTTTGGACTTGTTTTTCTCTCGGCAGTTTCGCAGCTTGCGAGTTTCTCAGGTTTGTATTTTCACTTTTATTCTCCTGATGCGGTATCTGGAATGAGACTAAATATGTTTTAAAATTTAGCTTTTACTTTATTGTAGGCTAAATTATTATAACTTTATTTGTTATATCTTTATTTCTATTAGATCTTTGTTTCTGTCTTAAGACCAGAGTTTGGAGTGTTAAAGGGGTCATGAACTGAGTTGGTTTATTGTTTAATAATGTTTCCTGGGGTGCACTTATAGTGTTAGTATGCTTTTTACATCCAAAATTGTCATAATTTATAAATAAAGGCATTTTTCCTACCCTGATTTTGGCCCTCTGGTTTGAACACTCCGTTTTAAAGGGCGTGTCTGCTGTGAGACTTCAGTGTAAACGCCCACTGCTGTGATTGGCTGACATCTTTGCATATGAAATAGCCAAGTACAGAGCCATAGAGATATGCCTCTGGCCAAGTATTACTCTCTCTTTTAGCGCGTTTTTACTATTACAGCTCTAAGGTTAACTAATCGGGAAAAGTGTTGCATTATTTAGATTGTGGCATGAAAGCCAAGGTTGCAGAGATGAACATTGTAGCCGACAATGTTGAGCGCATGAAAGCAGTGATCTCGTCATTGCAACTCATTTCTGTACACTAACAAATGCTTTCATCTTCAATAACAGTGCAAACGCGATATAACTAAGAGATTCGTTGAATAAAACAGGAGTTTTGCGTGTCAGTCACTGATAAACTCGCGCTGCTCCTACCATTGCAAAGGGAGCTTTCTTTATATAATTTAATCACCGTTAAATAACAGATTATTTTCATCCAACTAAGAGAAACAACGAAAGTTGACGTTTAGTCACGGGTTTGATTTACTGACACACAGACAAAGATCATCTGACTGTACATGAATCAGTACACATCAGATCAGGCATTAGATTGAACAGTTACTGACATGTTGTTGCGTTACTTCAATACAGAAAAATAAGGGATGCCTGCCGCAGCGGGGGCCACAGCCCTTGGGGCCACGATGACCACAGTCCCGATGGCATGCCAGTGGTGGTATATCGTAACTTAAAACATGTTTTCATAAAAATATTAAGATTGATACCAATGGACATTATAATAAGTTATCTGCTATTGAAATCAGTGTGAACAGATGCTCTCACTATCACAACTTAAGTGGTCATATTGAATACACAGCTATGACAATAATAAACATAGGCCAACAAAGTGTGACTGAGACCACAAAAAATAAGCTTTTGGAGGAACTTGTGAGATGTGAACCATATTTTATTAACTTATTAAATTAAGAGATCCATAACTTAGTAATTATAAATTAAACAAATGCTTTGATACTCAAAAAAGTATATTGGGAAAAAATATAAATAGTGCAGGAGACTTGCAAAGAATCTTCCATGAAGTAGAATCGTCCCGCCTTCCTCTGACTCTGATTGGCCGTGATTCACGGCCCGTGAACCTGAAACAAACCAATCAAACCAACCGTGGCAGCGAGTATTACCCAATCAGGGGCAGAATAGGACGTGTCTTCACACAATGCGGGTGAGGTGATTTGCATGGGATGCTGCATAATGTGGACCTATGTAAAATACGGGACAAATCGCCTCCCGTATTGATTTGATACGGGACGATTACATATTTCATGGGATGGGTGGCAATGTTTATTGCTTGGTAGCTCGATCTGGTTTAGCACCACGTAGGCCTATGTTACTTAGGCTACCTATTCTATTGCATGTCATGCGTGAATCGGTGGGTGGGGCTAAACAGGCAGGGATGAAGTAGGCATTGATCTTCTTCTGCAGAGGCGGTGCTTGCTGCCCTTTGACGTCATAGATCCCCACTTTGTAAATCCTGTCGTTTGCTGGGTCTGGTGTCAATTAAAGATTTTATTGGAGTAACAAGGAAGTTTTCAGCTCTAAAACTTAGAGGATATTCTTATAGTATGATGACCTCTTATATGTCAAAAGTTCAAGGAAAATTAGATTTCTCATGTCATGACCCCTTTAAATTCATTTCTGTTCAGTTGACATGTTGGAGTTTGGACTAACCCTGGTAAAATGTTGTCTTACTGTATTAATAAAGCTTTTTTGTTGCATATCATGATTATGACAATTTACATTTTTCACTTGCTATTAAGTAAAATGTTATTGGCTCGACACTATAAAATACAAAACTTCAAATCTTAATGACTCTTTGAAGATTATTTCTGTGTCTGCATGTAATCCAATACTTTAGTTCTATTCTGTGCTGAATCTTCATCAGTTTTAAATCACATCCTTCTCAATGTGTTTAACAGGTTCACATGCTGCTGAATGTCCTCTTCAGCTCAACCCACAGAGAGTTGTTGTGGAGTACAGCGGTTCTGTGTCAGTTACCTGTAACACTTCTGTCCCGCATGATGGGATGGGATGGGAAGCCAGTCAGGGATGGGTGCCCATGAGAAGAGACAATCTGATCACATGGAGAGTGTCAGAACTGAGAGAATGGGACATAAAGCCATTCTGCTACATAAACCTTATAAATGGTGACCAGTGTCAATTAGAGCTTCCAGTGACTGTTTACAGTGAGTTTTTCTGCTATTGATATTTCTATCTTTCATTCTCAGAAATATCTAATGTATGTACATTCATGACTGCAGATATCAGAGTGTGTAAATCTTCCTCCACAGAGACTCCAGACAGTGTGTCCATCAGCACTGTGAATTACATCGGACCAATGATGGAGGGAAACCAGTATGAGCTTCAGTGTGACGTTCTCAATGTGGCTCCTGTTCAGTCTCTCACTGTCAAATGGTACAAAGGACAGACTCTGGTGGATCAAACCACCTTCACTGACACCATCAAGACTCCAGTGAATGAAACAGTCACACTCATGATCCGTCCAGACAGATCTGATGATGGAGTTCAGTACAGGTGTGAAGCAGAGCTGGAACTGGGAGAAGAAGGACCTCGACCTCCTCCTAAAGTCACATCAGATCCTCTAAGCATTACTGTACATTGTAAGTGAGATCCGTCAGCTTCTTTTAAGTTGAATATCAAGTGCTGTGAATAATCCATGATGAATGATTCGTTTAAAGTGCCCCTCTTATGCCTTTTTTTTAAGGTTCCTAATATTGTTTTGGGAGTCTGCTACAACAGGTTTACATGCATGCAAGGTCAAAAAACACTTTAGTTTTCTCATAATATATTTCACCTCAGTTCGTAAACGATTCATTAGAAGCAGTTCAAAGAATCAGTCTATCTAAACCCCTCCTCTCTGTGAGCCTACACTGCTCTGATTGGTCAGATGGCCCAATCCTTTGTGATTGGTCTACTGCGCGCCTTAGCTGACTAAGTCGTGGCGCGCGGCCTACTCGGCCCGCCTCCACACTACACATCGCTCGGCCCTCACTGCTGTAGATGGCGCGGACGCGAAAGGATATGAGAACCGCCTGGCCGCATGCCCATTGCCATAAATGAATGACAGCTATCAGTTCGCAAGACATTGTAAACAAACTATGGACAGAAAAGATAGCAACGATTTTACCATATCAATTCAAGCCCGAGTCTGACGATGAAACATCTGAAGTAGTCGATCAACCAGAAACTGATTCACAATCACGACTGGAGTAGGACGTTTCTCTATGGTAAGTGTCACCTTAGTTCCCTTTCGATACTTCACTCATACTGCGTATGGGGAAAGGTCTCCCTTTTTCCCCTCTACTGAAGCCTTTTTCAATAACACAGTGTAACTGCATCGTCATTGGTTCAATCATAGACAAGTCGTTGAACCAATGACGGCGCGGCATAGCTGCGCGGCCTATGACAAGAAAGCGCGCGAACCTTCCCGCCGAAAGGGGCGGGGTTAAGCCCTATATAAGCGAGCTTTCTCCTTCAGCGACGACTCTTCTCTTCTCTTCGCTGATCCCCGCTGAAGCCGCCGCCGCCTGGAAAAGCAGCTCGCCGCCTAGGAAGAAGCTCGCCGCCGCCGTCGAAGAGGCCCTGCAGCGGACCCAGCTGAGCCGCCGGATCGAGCCAGTGCCCGCGCCCTCCTCGGCTGCCGCCTGAGCACCGTCTTGACGCCCGCCTCCGCTCCGCTTCCAGCCGGATCATTCAGCCTGTCTCCTGCCGCCATCCGGCGCGCCTTTACGAGCTTCCCCGCGTTTCTCTGAAACCGCCTAAGAGCACTTTTCCAGCGGTTTTAACAGCTCTCACGAGCCCTCGCGGCCCTCGCCGCTCTAAAAAGAGCCCCCCAATCGCCGTTTTTACGGCGGCGCCGTTCCCGAAAATGCCGCGCCACTCCTGTGGCACGTGCAGAGCCCCTCTGCACCAAGATGACGGACACTTGGAGTGCGTAGGATGCCTGGGCAGACCCAACGCTGACGGTGCGCTCTACGGAGCCTCTTGCCCGTACTGCGAGCGCATGAGTTTGGGTTCTCTGCGCTTGAGGGCCGCCTTCTTCAAGGACGACGACCCCGCCTCTCGCGCCCTCCCGTCTTCTTCCTGCCAGCCTGCCAGCGGGGCAGAGAGGTCCAGCGCCCGGAGTCGTGCGAGCTCACGTCGGCCCAGCGCCCGCGTGCCTCGCCTTCTCCCACCCGAGAACAGTCCCCCGTCATGTTCATCCACCCGGACCAACGTCCCTCGGCGGATGCGAGCGACCTGGTTGCCTTCGGTGCGTCGGACGAGGAGCCGTTCGAAGAGTCCATGTCTTTGGCGGCTTCTGACCCAGGAGAATGGGTTGGTGGGCCTGACGACCCCACCACCCTTCCTCCTTTGGAGCCCATAGACCACAGCACGGGCATGGACGCCGAGCTTTTCCGTGTCCTGTCCAAAGCTGTGGAGGAACTGGACCTTGAATGGGTCCCGCCGGAGGAGCCTTCGCGAGGCCGCTTGGATGAGTGGTACCTTCCAGGCCGCCGTCAAGCCCCTCGACAACGCTCGGCACCGTTCTTTCCCGAGGTCTATGACGAGCTGACTAAGTCGTGGCGCGCGGCCTACTCGGCCCGCCTCCACTCTACACATCGCTCGGCCCTCACTGCTGTAGATGGCGCGGACGCGAAAGGATATGAGAACTTGCCGCCCCTGGATGAAGCGGTGACCGCTCACCTCTGCCCTCCCGCGGCTGTGGGATGGAAGACTAAGAGGGCCCTTCCGTCCAAGCCCTGCAGGACCACCTCCACCCTGGCTGGTAGAGCGTATTCTTTGGCTGGCCAAGCCGCCTCAGCTCTACATTCCATGGCGATTTTCCAGGTCTACCAGGCCAAGCTCCTCAGTTCCTTGGATGAGTCCGGCTTCGATGCGCCTGCCTTTAAGGACCTTCGCAGCGCCACCGACCTAGCCCTGCGAGCCACGAAGGCCACCGCCCAGGCGATCGGGAGATCCATGGCCAGCTTGGTGGTACTTGAGCGCCACCTGTGGCTCAACCTGACTGAGATCAAAGACCAGGACAAGACGCCCTTTCTGGACATCCCGGTCTCACCATCAGGTATTTTCGGGCCAGCAGTGGAGGGGTTCACTGAGCGCTTCACAGCGGCGCAGAAGTCGTCTCAGGCTATGAGACACTTCTTGCCTAAGCGCTCCAGCTCTGCGTCTGCTTCCAGCCGCCCCAGGCCTGCGCCGGCTCAGCAGACCAAGCCTGCCCCCTATGCTTCCCCCCCAGAAGCTCCCCTGCGCAGTCTCCCCTCTGCCTCGTTTATTTCCAGGCACGGGAGAAATGCGATGTGTTGCAGCTGGGCCCACAAATGTTGCGCCCTCCCAAACCGCCGTTTTCACGGCGACCAATATTTTACTCACTCCAGAAAAGAGCAAATTTCCTCTTCCTCTCAACTCGGTGCACGGCCCCCTTCCCGGCGGCCCGTCACCCGACATCATTCTACCTCTTGCCACTCGGGCCGAAGCCTGGCAGGCTCTCCCCGGGGTGTCAAGTTGGGTTCTAAGGACAATACGTCAGGGCTACTCGCTCCAGTTCGCCAGAAGACCCCCGCGCTTCGGGGGGATGCTTCAAACCTCGGTAAAATCAGACGACGCTCGTGTCCTCCGAGCCAAGATCACGACTTTGCTGGAAAAGAAGGCCATAGAAGTGGTCCCCTTTCCAGAGAGCGAGTCGGGCTTTTACAGCCGCTACTTCCTAGTTCCCAAGAAGGATGGCGGTCTCAGACCCATTCTGGACCTCAGGCTCCTGAACCGTTCCCTCATGAGATGGAAGTTCAAGATGCTAACGCTGAAGCAGATCCTCGCACAGATATGTCACGAGGACTGGTTTTGCTCACTGGATCTGAAAGATGCTTACTTTCACATCCACGTAGCCCCCCATCACAGGCGATTCTTGAGATTCGCATTCGAGGGTGTGGCATACCAATATGCGGTCCTTCCCTTCGGGCTGTCCCTGGCTCCCCGCACTTTTACCAAATGCATGAACGCGGCTCTTTCCCCTCTGAGACAGATGGGAATCCGGGTTCTGAATTATCTCGACGACTGGCTCATTCTAGCCAGTTCGCGAGCGGAGCTGGAACACCACAGATCTGTGCTCCTCAGCCAGTTAGAGTGCCTGGGTCTCAGAGTCAACCTAGCCAAGAGCTCACTGCTTCCCACTCAGACTATTTCTTTCCTGGGAGCGGTTTTCGACTCAGTCCACATGACGGCTGTAGTCTCGCCGGAGCGCGCTCTGACCATTCGGCGGCTCGCAGCCTCCGTCAGGAACAAAGCTTATCTCCCTCTAAGGCTTTTCCAAAGGTTACTAGGGTTGATGGCCTCCGCCTCCCCAGTCCTTCAGCTCGGCCTCCTTCGCATGCGGCCTCTGCAGTACTGGTTGAAGTTTCGGGTCCCTCCTCACGCTTGGCGGCACGGCCGCCTGCGTTTCAAGGTCAATCAGGCTTGCCTTTCAGCCCTGAAACCTTGGACGAACCCTGCGTGGTTCAGTCTGGGAATACCCCTACAAGCATGTTCACGAAGAATGGTGCTTTCGACAGATGCGTCCAACTCCGGTTGGGGCGCCCTGTGCGAGGGCAGACCGGCCTTCGGCTCGTGGTCCCACGAGGAAAGCCATCTACACATCAACTGCCTCGAGATGCTGGCAGTGATGAGAGCCCTTCATTCGTTTCAGGCTCATCTGACGGGACGCCACGTCTTAGTCCAGTCAGACAGTATGACTGTGGTGTCATACATAAATCACCAAGGAGGTCTTTCGTCCAGCCGCTTATGCGCTCTGGCAAGGCGTCTCCTGGTATGGGCATTTCCAAGGGTTCGGTCGCTCAAGGCGACGCATATACCCGGGATGAGCAATCTGGGGGCAGATATGTTATCTCGGAGCAAAATCGGACGGGTGGATGCTCCATCCCCAGACAGTTCTCACGATATGGGAATCCTTCGGGAAGGCGGAGGTAGACCTCTTTGCCTCAGAAGACAACTCTCATTGCCCAATTTATTTTTCAAAGGAGGACGATGCTTTGGCCCGCGTCTGGCCCAACACCCTCCTTTACGCTTTTCCCCCGATCGCTCTGATCCCGCAGGTCATCAGGCGAATCAGGGAAGACAGACACAGAGTCCTCGTAGTGGCCCCGCTCTGGAGGAGCCAAATTTGGTCCTCAGAGCTGTTCAGGCTTTCCACGAAAGCCCCGTGGCCCATTCCCCTGAGACGAGACCTCTTGTCTCAGGCGAACAGGACTATCTGGCACCCGCAGCCAGAGCTTTGGGCTCTACACCTGTGGTCCCTCGATGGGAGCAAGTCGACCTCCCCAGGGATGTGCTAGATACCATTTCTCAATCTAGAGCGCCGTCCACGAGACGCCTCTACGCTCAGAAGTGGTCGGTCTTTGTTGATTGGTGTTCTACACGCAACATAGACCCGGTGGAGTGTGACGTATCTCTGATACTGTCTTTCCTCCAGGAGCGTCTGGATTTGGGGCGAGCCCCTTCCACGCTTAAAGTCTACGTAGCAGCCATCACAGCGTTTCATTCTCCTATCGCTGGCCAGTCAGTGGGATGGAACAGCCTTGTAGTGCGTTTTCTGAGGGGTTCTAGGCGATTGAATCCACCTCGACCCCTCACCGTCCCTGCCTGGGACCTTTCTCTGGTCCTCAGGGCTCTCAAAGTACCTCCCTTTGAGCCACTGCGCTTAGCAGATCTCAGGCCCCTGACGCTAAAAACCGCTCTGCTACTTGCGTTAGCATTGGTCAAGCGTGTTGGCGACTTGCAGGCCCTCTCCGTGAGCCCTGCTTGCCTTGAGTTTGGGCCCAACGACTCTAAAGTCGTTTTGAAACCTAGGCTTGGCTATGTTCCTAAAGTGCTCTCAAACCCCGTTCAGAGCACAGGTCATTTCGCTCTTTGTGCTCCCTCCATCGTCGGACGAGCAAGAGCTAGACTTGCTATGCCCGGTCAGGGCATTGCGGATCTATGTTGAGCGATCGCAGCCTTTTCGGCAGTCAGATCAGCTCTTCGTTTGTTTTGGCGGTCGCACCAAAGGGTCTTCTGTCTCAAAACAGCGTCTTTCGCGTTGGCTAGTCGACGCAATTGCTCTCTGCTACTCCTCTGTGGGCATGGATTGCCCCTTTGAAGTTAGAGCCCACTCCACTAGAGGGATGGCTTCTTCTTGGGCCTGGTCCAGTGGGGTCTCGATTAAAGACATTTGTGAGGCGGCCGGCGGGTCCTCGCCGTCCACTTTTGTCAGGTTCTATCAGTTGGATGTTCCGACCTTGCAAGCTCGGGTCCTTTCAGTGTGACCTGCGGTCTCTATGGAGTTCCGCTTCTCACACAACCAGGAGTTCTCTCCACTCGTAGTGTAACAGGGTTCGGCGGCTCCGGCCTTCTTACTTGTCCTTGGGGCCCCTTGGTGCCCGGTCAAGTCCAGTCGTTCCCATCCGTGGCACGGCGGGGTTGAATTCGTTCCCCATACGCAGTATGAGTGAAGTATCGAAAGGGAACGTACTTGGTTACTAACGTAACCTCGGTTCCCTGAGATACAGAACGAGTACTGCGTTACTTGCCGTGCCACGAGGCTGCAGCTTCAGTGTCGTCGCTTCAGTCGATATGACCTGATGTCCTATGGCGAAATGCTCGCTTATATAGGGCTTAACCCCGCCCCTTTCGGCGGGAAGGTTCGCGCGCTTTCTCGTCATAGGCCGCGCAGCTATGCCGCGCCGTCATTGGTTCAACGACTTGTCTATGAGTGAACCAATGACGATGCAGTTACACTGCGTTATTGAAAAAAGCTTCAGTAGAGGGGAAAAAGGGAGACCTTTCCCCATACGCAGTACTCGTTCCGTATCTCAGGGAACCGAGGTTACGTTAGTAACCGAGTATGTTTGTGTTATTTATAAGACATGATAGTTATACTGTTATACTTTATAGGTGCCAAGCGAAGCTGAAACCTCTAACATAAGATAAACATTTAGGCCAGATGTCAATGTGTACACAGACTAAGTAAAAAATAGCTATATCAGGGGTGTCCAAACTACGGCCCGGGGATGAATTTTAAGCGGCCCGCAGCTTGTCTATGAAAATATATTATATGTGGCCCGCCATGCATCACTTACAAATCGTGCACTTTCACAATGTCAACACAAGGCAGCACTAGATTTTAGGCCAGGGAAACATTAACGCACCAAAGCGGAACGAAACAGCGCTACTTGTGCCAAAGAAGCGACAGTCAGTAGAACGTTCCATTACAACACCGCTGCCCAGCAGCAGCCCTGCGTTTCCGCCATTTTGGGGTGAAAACGAGTCGTCAGTCCACTAGTTTCTATAGCAATATCAGCTGCTTTGTTAAAAAAAAAACGTACATTAAAGCTGAAATTTAACCTGAATGATGACAACACAGAACAAAATACTATCACTAGTGATCATCAAATCCTTTTTACAGTTTATTTTACACACTTTGTGTTTAAGTCTCCCACTTTTTTCACAAAACCTTTGCTCTCTAGAAACCCGGTCAGTTTGGGTTAAAACTCTTTAAAAGGCTTATAAATACTGAATTATTACCAACATATGAAATTCATTTAAGGACATGCATCAGAAAAATTGGGAATGTTGGACAATAAATATATGAATATATCAGCTTGATTTTGCAGTGTTGTCTAATGTCCATTAAAGCAAAAGTGTCCAAAAGTGTGAATTATGCGATAACGGACACAGCAATGCATCATGTATTATAAGATCATTATGTTTGTAGCGTGATCCATTAAAATGTACAAATATTGCCCATTTCAATTCAGACCTAGATATTATTACTATTACCCCACTAGGTCTGAAATATATTGTTTGCTGCAAACATGATAATCTTAAATTTATTAATTATTAATTTACTATTAATAAATGTGTAAAGTTGCATGAAATGGAAATACTCAAAGTAGCTACATTACCTCACATGGATGAATGGTTGGATTCCACAACTAGTAAAATAAAACATAAGACAATACAACATTTACTGTAGGAGCCATACAATTTACTGGTGACTTAATTAAAAAAAACGATTCTACTGCGCTTCTGATTTGGCAGTAAAATTTGCCGATTTTGGGTGCGTAAGATGTGAAGGATTCTATGGTCCAGTTAGTATTTTCACCCCATAATCTACCGGAGCGCCATCTGGTGGCTGTTACCCAAAAAGTATCAAAGTGTCGCCTCTTGGGTTCTAAAGGCAGGAACACACCAAGCCGACGGTCGGCCGTCTGGCAGTTTTTGTTTGTCGGCCGACTAAGTTTTCTCAGTGTGTTCCGCACCGTCGAAGTTGAAGTTGGAAGTTGGAAGCTGAAGTTGGTCCTCGTCTGATTTTTTCGGCCGATTCGAAATGTTGAATCGGCGTTGGAGCTCGTCGGTCCGTCGGGCCATCTGATCATTCTGATTGGCTGTTCAGCTACTGCCACCTGCTGGTTCGGAAAGGCATTTCATCTCACGCAGGCGCAGAACTGACGTGCTACTTGGCCGATGGCTGTCTAGCGTTGGTTTTGATGTGTCAGGCCAACTTTGGACACAGACGCTGCCGACATGAGCCAACCCTGCAGTCTGCTTTTGTCGCCACTAGCTCGTCGGCGTCGGCTTGGTGTGTTCCGGCCTTTAGCTCTTTGCTTGTCCGCACTGCGCGACTCACAAGCTCACAAATGTGTTTACTCGCTGAGTGTCTCGATCACATGACCACTAAACAGCCAGCGAGAAGTGTTCGGCCTAGAGGTCTCAGGTTCAAGCTGCAAATCTTTTTGTAATTTAATTCAGTTTAATGCCAGTTGAAACAGCGCTGACTTAATCAACAACACTAACGTGCAAATCAGGAGAAACATTGAGCCGATCCAGTTAGAATACTGTTCAACCAACAATTCAGCAACATTTATAATGGATTTACTGCGGTGACACTACCTGTAACCGTGGTATATTGTCAGAAATGTAGGGTAATATCTTATTTTATTTCCTTTTTAATGTTGAATTGTATTAAATGCCAATAAGGCCAAATTACAGACTATATTTGTCATAAACTTGCAGTTTTGTGCATTCATATTTATATTAAATTTGTTTATAGACTAAATACCTTAAAGCCATTCTAGATATAGAAACAGTATTTTTACTTTATATAATAAAGCTTTTTTGTTGCATATCATGATTATGACAATTTAAATTTTTCACTTGCTATTAATTAAAATGTTATTGGCCCGACACTATAAAATACAAAACTTCAGGTCTTAATGACTCTTTGAAGGTTATTTCTGTGTCTGCATGTAATCCAATACTTTAGTTCTATTCTGTGCTGAATCTTCATCAGTTTTAAATCACATCCTTCTCAATGTGTTTAACAGGTTCACATGCTGCTGAATGTCCTCTTCAGCTCAACCCACAGAGAGTTGTTGTGGAGTACAGCGGTTCTGTGTCAGTTACCTGTAACACTTCTGTCCCGCATGATGGGATGGGATGGGATGGGAAGCCAGTCAGGGATGGGTGCCCATGAGAAGAGACAATCTGATCACATGGAGAGTGTCAGAACTGAGAGAATGGGACATAAAGCCATTCTGCTACATAAACCTTATAAATGGTGACCAGTGTCAATTAGAGCTCCCAGTGACTGTTTACAGTGAGTTTTTCTGCTATTGATATTTCTATCTTTCATTCTCAGAAATATCTAATGTATGTACATTCATGACTGCAGATATCAGAGTGTGTAAATCTTCCTCCACAGAGACTCCAGACAGTGTGTCCATCAGCACTGTGAATCACATCGGACCAATGAAGGAGGGAAACCAGTATGAGCTTCAGTGTGACGTTCTCAATGTGGCTCCTGTTCAGTCTCTCACTGTCAAATGGTACAAAGGACAGACTCTGGTGGATCAAACCACCTTCACTGACACCATCAAGACTCCAGTGAATGAAACAGTCACACTCATGATCCGTCCAGACAGATCTGATGATGGAGTTCAGTACGGGTGTGAAGCAGAGCTGGAACTGGGAGAAGAAGGACCTCGACCTCCTCCTAAGGTCACATCAAAACCTCTCAGCATTACTGTACATTGTAAGTAAGATCCGTCAGCTTCTATTATTAATATTTTATGAGCATCTGTTGTCCAGATCATAGACTATAGATAGACTCATACAAAAATAATGCCTCTCAGTCATACTTATTGTCCACCAGAAGTGTGTGGTGCTGTTTGTGTCTACAGAGACATTGTCCAGTGCCTGTAATTTCTTATTTTCTTCATGAATTGCTGTGCTCGGGTGTTTCTGGGCTGCAACATTTGTTCAGTTGCTTTTTATGTTTGTAATTAATTCATGAAGCCACTGTAAACTTTATCATTATATACTTTTATATTACAATGCTATTATATTTTGTGCAGGCAGTTAGCTTATTTATGCTTGATAAACACAATATTTTTTGCAAAACAGCTCATCACTCATCTTACCACAGGTACTTTCTTTAGTCGATTGCGCTGCGTGTGCAACTGATATATCATATCAGGGGAGAGGCCTTGAGCTTCTGGTGGTGTCCCGTCTGCGAGGAGGGGCCAAGTTTAAATGTTTTGTTTTAAAACACTAACTAGCCAGTTTTCTATTACAGATTTGCTCAAAAAATTTGCGATATTTCGATAAAAAACTATTGCGAAATGATGACGTTTCCATTAACCGATGTTATACAACTAAAACTCTTGCATCATTTCCCTCTCGCAATAAGTCATTTTCCAAAAGGTTCTTATATCTGAGAGCTTTTTTTTATTTTGAGTGTAAAATTTGCCACACCTTCTCCCTCATGTATGCTTCCCTGGATGCTTCCTCATTTCTTCGCTCTTCCATCCTCCATCCTGTGACCTGGAAACCGATCAAAGAAAATCTTAAAAGTAATTTTAATTCTATAAATGCACCACGAGGAGGAGAGGAGTAGTTGGATTAGGGCAAGGGAGAGGAGGAAGAGGGTGTGCTGATTGTGCATCTCTGTTTTTCCCCTTATGTGGAGGAACCCATGAAAGCTTATTTCTGCTGTGTTTAGAAAATAAACAAAGTAACTTTTTATCTCAGAATTCTGACTTTTTCCCCTCTCAATTCCTAATTTATATCTCACAATTCTGAGAAAAAAAGTCAGAATTGTTAGACGTAAACTCACAATTGCAAGAAAAAAATATTAGAATTGTGAGATTAAAAAGTCATAATTACCTTTTATACTTTTTTTATTCTGTGGCAGAAAAAAGCCTCCATAGTAACCAAAGGACATGTATGTTGGATTTGTTGTTGTGGCAGCAATTTCATGTTTTCATTTCAGTAAAAGCTTCATGTAAAGCTTTTATTAAACCGATTCCACCACCACTGTTCCATATATGCAGAATATGTGGTCTGCGTAGGGCACTAACTAACTACCAATGTGACACAAAAAAAAAAAGTACATTTCTATAATATATTTAAAGTGCTCTATGTTCGTGCACTAATTTTGTACTTAATATACTAAAAGTTCTTCTTTAGTACTTCCTTAGAACATCTAAGTGTACTCAACTGTGCTGTTTTGTGAAATATGAACTAAAATGCTTTTAATATACTATTTCCTATTTAAAAAATGTATTTAGATACCACTTATAGTACGATTGAACCCATAGTGTACTACAAGTGGTAGCTAAAATATTTTTTAAATACAGAAATAGTATATTAAAAGCACATTTTAGTTCATATTTCATGGTGTCTCAAAATAGCACAAATGAGTACACTTAGATATTCATAAGATTATCTTGATATACTAAAAATTCTTCTTTAGTACTACTAAAATACAAAATTAGTGTTTTTTAGTAATTTAGCATTTTGAAATGTAAAGTTTGTATTTATTTAACAAAATAGTAAATTTGGGGAAGAAAGTTAACTATTTGGCTAATTGTGTGATGTAGCTGTGTTGCTGTGTTAAGAGTTTAGAAAAAGTACTTTAAGTATTGGTAAACGCTGGGTAGCAATTGAAAAACACTGTAAATACATTCACTCTATTTTTAACCTAAGCACTGTATTCACTGAAAATGAATGAAAATATGCTGATATTCTCAGTGAGATATTAATGATAGCTCTAAGAACAACTTTTTAATTCTGTGATACATTACTGTTCAGTCATTTAACCACAAAATTAATGTTATGATAACTATTTTGAGTTTTATATCAGTTCTCAATTAACTGAACATACATTTTGCTTTTTCCTTTTTTAGAAACTCTCCATACTACATTCCATATGTTGCAGCACCTCTTGCACTGCTTGTTGTAATCATCGCAATTATCTGTGTGTGGAAAAGAAAAAATCTACTGGACATCATCAAATAGTCAGTGAAGCAGTATGAAATGCATCTGTTAAGCATTGGAGGAAAATGCTTACATTGAACAAAAATGATATTTTGAAACTTGCAATGAATAAATAAATATGTTTGATAAAATCTGCATAATGTGTAAAAGTTCATAGTATACAACCTGCGTTGTCACTTGTGTGACTATGTATGATGTCAGTGTCATAGGAGAATGTTAGAAATGATTAAAAAAAGACGTCTAAAACGTATCAAGTTATCTTGTCATATGACAACAAAATGTTTTCCTGCATGTTGGCTGACTTATTTGCTGTACAAAAGTGTTACCCACACTATGTTTTGAGATTGTCAAAGTTGGTTTAATGTGTGAAAAGAAAAATGTCTCTTTTGTGGTAAATAACGTAAATTACATTTGTTAGAAATGTTTATGCATAAATGCAGAAAATAAAAAAACATCACCCCAGATTCATGATGGACAATCTCCTAGTGATTTGCTTTCTATGTTAGACAAGTTTGACAACATTTTCATTTATGTACTACTACTTTTTTAAATCTCTTCTTTTTTGTGTGACTTTAGTCTGTATTGACAGATAGTAATATGCCTGTTTTGTTCTATTAATAATAAAGCAATAAAGGAGAAAAATGTTATACAAAATGTTTTGAAATAACATATTGTTTTTTTCTTTCATTCTTTCTTTCTTTCTTGCTTGAGCCAGTTACCTTTTTCTTTTTCACTCTCTGGGCAGCACTTTTTTTTTTTTTTTTTACTTCAAGCCCAACAATATATATACATTATATATATATATATATTTGCCCACTCAAGTTGGTTACGATGACGAACTGCAGTCAGGTCGAGACCCTGATGAGGACGACGAGCTTCTCTGAGACGGTATCTGACAGTTTGTGCAGAAATTATTTGGTTATGCAAACCGATTGTTGCAGCAGCTGTCCAGGTGGCTGGTCTCAGACGATCTTGGAGGTGAAGATGCTGGATGTGGAGGTCCTGGGCTGGTGTGGTTACACGTGGTCTGCGGGTTGTGAGGTCGGTTGGATGTACTGCCAAATTCTCTGAAATGCCTTTGTAGACGTCTTATGGTGGAGAAATGAACATTCAATTTACTGGCAACAGCTCTGGTGGACACTCCTGCAGTCAGCATGCCAATTGCATGCTCCCTCAAAACCTGCGACATCTGTGGCAATGTGCTGAGTGATAAAACTGCAGAGTATCAAACTGCTTTAGAGTGGCCTTTTATTGTGGCCAGCCTGAGGCACACCTGTGCAATAATCATGCTGTCTAATCAGCATCTTGATATGCCACACCTGTGAGGTGGATGGATTATCTCGGCAAAGGAGAAGTGCTCACTAACACAGATTTAGACAGATTTGTGAACAATATTTAAGAGAAATAGGCCTTTTGTGTACATAGAAAAAGTCTTAGATCTTTGAGTTCAGCTCATGAAAATTGGGGGCAAAAACAAAAGTGTTGTGTTTATAATTTTGTTCAGTGTACATTTCTGAAATTAATAATTGACACAGTCAGCTCTGATAACAGATTAGTCTAAATTGTAATGTTGATATGCATTTTCTGTAAAGCTGCTTTGAAAAGCACTATACAAATAAATGTGAATATAATTTAATTGAACGATGTCAGTCAGGGGCTGTATTTACAAAACATCTTAAGGCTAAAAGTAGCTCCTAACTTGCCAATTTAGGAGAAACAATAATGGGCATGTCAGTCCTAATTTAGAACCTAATTTTTCCCCTAAAAGTATTTCACAAAGCATTTTAGCACTAAAACTAGCTCCTAAGTGTGTGAAAAGTAAGTCACCAAGACCAAATCGCAAACAATCCTAAAATGGTTGTTGCCAGCAATCAGCCTCAGCAATCCACCAAAAGATACTGTACACCATTGAGGCAATAGGCGATAGAGCCTTGAGTGCTGAAACTTTTCTTCATAAATGCATATTTTGATTTACAAACCCGATTCCAAAAAAGTTGGGACACTGTACAAATTGTGAATAAAAACAGAATGCAATGATGTGGAAGTTTCAAATTTCAATATTTTATTCAGAATACAACATAGATGACATATCAAATGTTTAAACTGAGAAAATGTATCATTTTAAGGGAGAAATAAGTTGTTTTTAAATTTCATGGCATTAACACATCTCAAAAAAGTTGGGACAAGGCCATGTTTACCAGTGTGTGGCATCCCCTCTTCTTTTTAATAACAGTCTGCAAACATCCGGGGACTGAGGAGACAAGTTGCTCAAGTTTAGGAATAGGAATGTTGTCCCATTCTTGTCTAATACAGGCTTCTAGTTGCTTAACTGTCTTAGGTCTTCTTTGTCGCATCTACCTCTTTATGATGTGCTAAATGTTTTCTATGGGTGAAAGATCTGGACTGCAGGCTGGCCATTTCAGTACCCGGATCCTTCTTCTACGCAGCCATGATGTTGTAACTGATGCAGTATGTGGTCTGGCATTGTCATGTTGGAAAATGCAAGGTCTTCCCTGAAAGAGACGACGTCTGGATGGGAGCATATGTTGTTCTAGAACTTGGATATACCTTTCAGCATTGATGGTGCCTTTCCAGATGTGTAAGCTGCCCATGCCACACGCACTCATGCAACCCCATACCATCAGAGATGCAGGTTTCTGAACTGAGCGCTGATAACAACTTTGGTTGTCCTTGTGGGAACCACGGACGAATCAGACAAATGAATCATTCAGATGATTCTTTCAAAACATAATTCTAATTCAGAATCGAAATTCCGACTCCAGCTCATCTACAGAGAAACCAATGCTGATTACTTTTACGACACCCTATGCCTCCTGACAGCAAATGGTCACCCAGGAAGTTAAAGAGACTTTGATCTTCAGATCAGAAGAAACAGAGAAAACAATGCAGGCCCCATTTGTTTCGCTAAGGTACTAAAACTTTACAGAAAAACCAATCAAGACTGTTGTACAACTAAAACTGCATCAAAATTGTTCCAAACAATTTTAAATGGACTTATCAAATATCTTTTAACTGCATACATTTTACATCATGTGTCCACAGGTACTACCTGTAACCAGTTTTGCTTTAGAACACCCACAATCCATGTAAATGTGATAACTCTTGAATGACTGACTGAAAGTATGCCTTATTTGGACTTGATTTATTTCTTTTCCTTTTTTCTAAATCCTGACTTGAATGAAATCTGTTTAAAATGTATCGTATTCCATTTAATAGAAATTATTTTAAAATGGCACTCTCTGCTACAGCAGAAACGGGATGTAACACCTATGTTTTATTGGGGGCAGAGAAAAGCCCTTTTGAAACAGGACAGTATCTGATTGGCCCCAAACTCCTCTGAGGTGTGACAAACAACTAAGTTTAAATGGTCATATCGCATGACAGGTCAAGTCGAAGAAAAAAAAGACAAGACAAACAGAAGAAAGAACCGGTCAGCCGTGACCAGATTAAGCAGAACAATGGAGTAACAAGAAGAACAGACAAGCCGCTCATTCAAGCCATCCAACTTTCATTCACTTTTCTTTTACTTAATTTTCTTTTCCGCTGAAAGTCTCGTGTTCTAAGTTTTGCTGCAAAGTTCAACCAACGACTCCTGCCGCTTCAGCTTTAACTCCAGCGACAAAGAGACTTCCCTTCATTTTTCCAGCAAGCTAAAATGTGATTGTTTTTACCTGGACCTGAAAAGATAAACCATCGACTTGGAAAACCCTTCTCTGCACGCCGATGAGGGAAATTCACATTTAAAGTCGACGCAAGCAAGTACCCCAGATTAAAACTGAACTGGTGCATTTTTTTATGATTCATGGTTCGTTCAGGTCAGATCTTCCAAAGTGCATAATTTTGCTAGGAATTCATCATATCACTCTCTATCTCTCTCCTAAAATTCTTTCTCTCTCATTTCCTTTCTTAGCCTACTGCAATGCGTATGAATGAATGTGTGTATGTATGTGTGTGTTCGTGTTAGATTAGTTTGTGTTAGAATAAATAAAGTCTTTTGTAGATTTTAAAAGAAAGTGTCTTGTATTATGTGCTTCTATAATTTACAGTCTTAAACTGTCGATCTTAAAGTTACCGTGCTCTAATCAGTGTTTTCACTATTGTTGGATATTCATATCCGCGACAAGAGCTTATTATGGTTCGAGCAAATGAACGCTGGACGACTCAGTTGCTCGGTCGTACACTAAACAACTCTTTATAATTCCCTATAAATATTTCATTTGAGCTAATTTTACTTCCTATGGTGTTTTCCCTACATCCTTGTCCTCTTTAGTCCGGATGACATGGCGTCCCAGTTTTCCAAAAAGAACTTCAAATTTTGATTCGTCTGACCACAGAACAGTTTTCCACTTTGCCACAGTCCATTTTAAATGAGCCTTGACCCAGAGAAAACTCATGCGCTTCTGGATCATGTTTAGATATGGCTTCTTTTTTGACCTATAGAGTTTTACCCGGCAACGGCGAATGGCACGGTGGATTGTGTTCACGACAATGTTTTCTGGAAGTATTCCTGAGCCCATGTTGTGATTTCCATTACAGTAGCATTCCTGTATGTGATGCAGTGCCGTCTAAGGGCCCGAAGATCACGGGCATCCAGTATGGTATACTATGGAATTACATTTCTGCCACAATTCCGCGCGCGCAAGATCATATTTTGAGCGCGCAAAAGGGTATTTCGCGCGCGCGTGAACTGAGTTTTGCGGAGAAATTTTCTTCTCGCAAATAAAAAAGAATTTTGAGCGAACGAAAATCAATTTTGCATTTAAAAGAAGTTTATTTGGATGTGCGCAGATGTTCTCTTTCGCGTGTGCAACGTTTCACTTGCTTGCTCTCCTGATACCCACACTGAGTGCTCTCAATCGCCGATGGCTCGCGTGCTCAACACAACAGAGCGTTACAATGTGCCACAATTCCAGCCAATCAGAGATGAGGCTGCTAAATTCTGATTGGCTGGCTTGACAACCAATCACAAGACTCCCTGCTTTACCAACAGAGGAAGAGGAGAAATACATGGTGGAAGACATTTGTTCAATAGCTTAAACACTATCAAAGTCCCTTTATATAAAGTCTTTGACACTACTTATTTTCAAGTTCAAATGTATACCACCCGAAGTAGATTATTTTTTATCAAAAATCCTATCGTATTATTACATAATGGCATGTCCCAGTGTTTCCTACACCTCAGTTAACTGGTAAGTAACTTCTTACTGAACTGCAGTTTATGTAATTAGATGGACCTGACGTTTGCCCTTTTAATTAGTTAAGTGTGTAAGCAAGGTACAAAACTTGCCTCTGGATATAAAAAAATAAAACGTATCAAATAAATGCAGAAATGCAATGTAATAATGGTAAAGTAGTACTTCACACTATTTAGGATGGATAGTATGCACATTGGGATGCAGGCTTGTCTCCCTCACTGCAAAAAAAAATAAAAAAAATTAAAAAAAATAAAATAAAAATGTAGGTAACAATGACATATGCAAATATAACAGTAAGTTTGTGGGTCACACACCCAAGATTTATACTGTTATATTTGCATATGTCATTGTTACCTACATAATTAGATTTTTTTTTTTTTTTTTGCAGTGAGGGAGACAAGCCTGCATCCCAATGTGCATACTATCCATCCTAAATAGTGTGAAGTACTACTTTACCATTATTACATTGCATTTCTGCATTTATTTGATATGTTTTATTTTAAAATACAATATTAACTAATTAAAAGGGCAAAAGTCTGTCTATCGTCATTTCTGAAAGCATGTAACATTAGAGACCCCTCAGCTCAGTCACTTTTAAATTCCATTAATTACATAACCTGCAGTTCAGTAAGAAGTTAGACTTACCACTATTTGACTATATGCACGGTTACTCATTAAGCCAGCTCGGGCATCTCCAGTGAACTGTTATCAATGGTTGACTTTTTAATGTTGTATTCATATTTTAATGCAGTTATCACATTTACCTAATTTTTATTGTTTGCAATAAAGACAAAGCTATTGGGACCGTTTAAAACTGACATGTCTGTAATTAGACACGCACACACACATTTTTTTCCAGCACTTCTTATTTTTAATGTGATGACCACAAACATTACTTGTTCATCCTTCTGAGCTTGTCCCCATTGTAAAACCAAACGTTTCAAAATGTAGAAAATTCAACATTTGATAGAAAACTTATTTAAAAATAAAAAAGACAATAATTACCACTTTAACCAGCAGGTGGCGGCAAAGTAGCATTTATTTGCGCATATATTTCACTTTGTTTCGTTTTTTACTAAATATTAAACATTATAAAATAACTAGGTTTAAAAATACATTTTGTCAATATGAAGTGTTAAGTACTCACAAAATTTTTTGAAAAACTAAACTTTTCTTGTGAATGAATTAGGCTACACAGCAGCTGTCAGTCAGTGCAGCACAAGATCAATGATTTCAGCACACTTGTAAAAACCCATTTTATTCAGTTAATCTAACTAAAGTGCACAATAAATATTTAATTTGACGCTTTTTTTCACACGAAAGTTGAATTTAGCCGAGGAGGAACAATGTCTTTATTTATTAATTTTTTTATAATTTCTTACATTTGAATAACTAAATTAATGCTATGGCTGACTATTTAAGTGACAATATTCTGATTATAAACTAAGTATTATGCTCAACACACCAGCAAATGACATTTCACCGGAAGTTTTCGAGCTGGCTTATATTATTGTGGAAGTTCTAAAGAACGCTCCGTTGCATATAGTCCACTGAGGTGTAGGAAACACTGAGACATGCCATTATGTAATAATACGATAGGATTTTTGATAAAAAATAATCTACTTCGAGTGGTATACATTTGAACTTGAAAATAAGTAGTGTCAAAGACTTTATATAGCCTTAAAGGGACTTTGATAGTGTTCAAGCTATTGAACAAATGTCTTCCACCATGTATTTCTCCTCTTCCTCTGTCGGTAAAGCAGGGAGTCTTGTGATTGGTTGTCAAGAATTTAGCAGCCTCACCTCTGATTGACTGGAATTGTGGCACATTGTAATGCTCTGTTGTGTTGAGCACGCGAGCCATCGGCGATTGAGAGCACTCAAGTGAAACGTTGCACATGCGAAAAAGAACATTTGCGCACATCCAAATAAACTTCTTTTAAATGCAAAATTGATTTTCGTTCGCTCAAAATACTTTTTTATTTACGAGACTCAAAATATGGTCTTGCGCGCGCGGAATTGTGGCAGAAATGTAATTCCATAGTTTTCCGGCCTTGACCCTTACGCACAGAGATTGTTCCAGATTCTCTGAATCTTTGATGATATTATGCACTGTAGCTGATGATAACTTCAAACTCTTTGCAATTTTTCTCTGAGAGGCTCTTTTTATACCCAATCATGTTGCCAATTGACCTAATAAGTTGCAAATTGGTCCTCCAGCTGTTCCTTATATGTACATTTAACTTTTCCGGCCTCTTATTGCTACCTGTCCCAACTTTTTTGGAATGTGTAGCTCTCATGAAATCCAAAATGAGCCAATATTTGGCGTGACATTTCAAAATGTCTCACTTTCAACATTTGATATGTTCTCTATATTCTATTGTGAATAAAATATAAGTTTATGAGATTTGTAAATTATTGCATTTCTTTTTTATTCACAATTTGTACAGTGTCCCAACTTTTTTGGAATCGGGTTTGTATAAATTTCATGTCATCTGTGATGACATAAAATGTTCATTTGTACAGGCAAAATGCATTGAATGAATAGACAAACCAACTGCAGTCAAGTTGAAAATGATGTCCTATCATTGGCGCTGATAGCCTTGTGGGAAGATCAGGTGACCCGAGTTCCAGTTCCGGCTTGTGGACCTTTCCCGATCCCACCCCCCAAGTCTTCCACTTTGCTTCCTGTCTACTCACTGTCATATCATAATAAAAAGGCAAAAACTGCAAAAATGAAAATAAATAAATAAAAATATAATGTCTGATTACATGTGGCAATTGTTTTCATGAGTTCACACTTACAAATGATCTAATAGAGTAAAACAGTAAAATAAGCGTATTTCAGGCTTCGAGCTTGAAATTTAGCTCAAACCCAGAGCTAGGAATAGGAACCAGCCAAGAGTGAGGAGTCGGCGTGGCAGAGGGATGCAGAGAACTGTTGAGGTAAGCAGACAACTGTACAGGTCCTTCTAAAAAAATTAGCATATTGTGATAAAGTTCATTATTTTCCATAATGTAATGATAAAAATTAAACTTTCATATATTTTAGATTCATTGCACACCAACTGAAATATTTCAGGTCTTTTATTGTTTTAATACTGATGATTTTGGCATACAGCTCATGAAAACCCAAAATTCCTATCTCAAAAAATTAGCATATTTCATCCGACCAATAAAAGAAAAGTGTTTTTAATACAAAAAAAGTCAACCTTCAAATAATTATGTTCAGTTATGCACTCAATACTTGGTCGGGAATCCTTTTGCAGAAATGACTGCTTCAATGCGGCGTGGCATGGAGGCAATCAGCCTGTGGCACTGCTGAGGTGTTATGGAGGCCCAGGATGCTTCGATAGCGGCCTTAAGCTCATCCAGAGTGTTGGGTCTTGCGTCTCTCAACTTTCTCTTCACAATATCCCACAGATTCTCTATGGGGTTCAGGTCAGGAGAGTTGGCAGGCCAATTGAGCACAGTAATACCATGGTCAGTAAACCATTTACCAGTGGTTTTGGCACTGTGAGCAGGTGCCAGGTCGTGCTGAAAAACGAAATCTTCATCTCCATAAAGCTTTTCAGCAGATGGAAGCATGAAGTGCTCCAAAATCTCCTGATAGCTAGCTGCATTGACCCTGCCCTTGATAAAACACAGTGGACCAACACCAGCAGCTGACATGGCACCCCAGACCATCACTGACTGTGGGAACTTGACACTGGACTTCAGGCATTTTGGCATTTCCTTCTCCCCAGTCTTCCTCCAGACTCTGGCACCTTGATTTCCGAATGACTTTGGACCACTGAGCAACAGTCCAGTGCTGCTTCTCTGTAGCCCAGGTCAGGCGCTTCTGCCGCTGTTTCTGGTTCAAAAGTGGCTTGACCTGGGGAATGCGGCACCTGTAGCCCATTTCCTGCACACGCCTGTGCACGGTGGCTCTGGATGTTTCTACTCCAGACTCAGTCCACTGCTTCCGCAGGTCCCCCAAGGTCTGGAATCGGTCCTTCTCCACAATCTTCCTCAGGGTCCGGTCACCTCTTCTCGTTGTGCAGCGTTTTTTGCCACACTTTTTCCTTCCCACAGACTTCCCACTGAGGTGCCTTGATACAGCACTCTGGGAACAGCCTATTCGTTCAGAAATTTCTTTCTGTGTCTTACCCTCTCGCTTGAGGGTGTCAATGATGGCCTTCTGGACAGCAGTCAGGTCGGCAGTCTTACCCATGATTGCGGTTTTGAGTAATGAACCAGGCTGGGAGTTTTTAAAAGCCTCAGGAATCTTTTGCAGGTGTTTAGAGTTAATTAGTTGATTCAGATGATTAGGTTAATAGCTCGTTTAGAGAACCTTTTCATGATATGCTAATTTTTTGAGATAGGAATTTTGGGTTTTCATGAGCTGTATGCCAAAATCATCAGTATTAAAACAATAAAAGACCTGAAATATTTCAGTTGGTGTGCAATGAATCTAAAATATATGAAAGTTTAATTTTTATCATTACATTATGGAAAATAATGAACTTTATCACAATATGCTAATTTTTTGAGAAGGACCTGTATATATATGCCTCCTCTCCAGCTGATTAGACCATTTGAACGTGCTACCCTGTTGAAAAATATGCTGGTTAGGTATGTTTTGAAGCATGGAAGCTGGTTTAGGCTGGTCAAGTGCTGGTCCTAAGCTGGTCCTGAGCTGGATCTAGTTGCTTATCAGCACTTGACCAGCCTAAACCATCTCATGACCAGCTTCCATGCTTCAAAACATACCTAACCAGCATACGCTGTTTTTTTTCCACAGGGTACTCCCAAACTTTGTTTATAAAACATCATTTGTCGATTAAATTCTGCAATCTCTCGAGATGCAGACATGTAAGAGGCTGACAATTAGCTACTTGTTTAATTAGTGACACTTAGCCTACATTTTAAAATCTTTATTTGAATATGGCAACATGAAACCTCATTCTACAGTATTTCTATGAATAAATCACTGACAGAGACTTCTCCCCCATCATTTACATTTACATTTATGCATTTGGCAGACGCTTTTATCCAAAGCGACTTACATTGCATTATACTATACATTTTGTATCTGAGTATGTGCAATCCCTGGGATCGAACCCATGACCTTGGCATTGCTAGTGCCATGCTCTAACCACTGAGCTACAGGAAAGCTATCACTGTGGGCAGAGTTAGTAAGTGTGTTCACATCATCCATAGCGACAAGGTCAACCCCGCCATTTCTGTTCTATCTTGAAATTACCACAGGTGGGCGCTGTGTGCAATAAAATAACCTTTTTCAGACCATTTTTTTTGTCATTTTTGTATAGTGTTGAATTTCTGTGAGAGCATGAAATTATTATGAACCAGAAAGAACTCTGTCAATCCATCGTCTCAACTACAGATGTTCTTGTGTATCTGTTTAGGGTAGCCTCATTACAAGGACTCAAATTATTTCTAGATTTAATTTTGTTTCATTATGAGTTTTTTTTCAGTCATCCATTAACATGTACTGTTCTTAAGGTCAACCCTGTGAAATTTCCTCTCAAAATATCTGGGTGGGGTTAGTTCATTTTGTTTCAGTATCGCCGTTGCTCAAGCTACAGATATTCAGTCACAGAGTTACAGCAATAAAATTGGGTCTTATTTACAGCATTTTCTGATCAGTTGTTTTTCTCTGAACACATACAATATGCTTCAACATTTCTTTGGACTTGTTTTTCTCTCGGCAGTTTCGCAGCTTGCGAGTTTCACAGGTTTGTATTTTCACTTTTATTCTCCTTATGCGGTATCTGGAATGAGACTAAATATGTTTTAAACTTTAGCTTTTACTTTACTGTAGGCTAAATGATTATAACTTTATTTGTTATAACTTTATTTCTATTAGATCTTTGTTTCTGTCTTAAGACCAGAGTTTGGAGTGTTCAATTCATTTCTGTTCAGTTGACATGTTGGAGATTGGACTAACCCTGTTCAAATCTTGTCTTGCTACTGTATTAGTAAAGCTTTTTTGGACTCGCTTTATATTAAGTGCCCTAAGCTACTATGCACTAATATTTAAATTAATTATTTATACAATGTTCTTATTGTGTATCTACATGTTTTACATAGTAATATATAAAAAAATAAATATAAAATACCTGCATGTAATTACATCTGTAATTAATTTCTGTAATGACATGTATAATTACACTGTTGACTCGTAACCCACCCTTAAACTTACCCACACCACCAAACCTGTCCTGAACCTTACCAGTATCCAACCTCAACAGCAGCAAGAGTGTTTTGCAATATTAACACCATATATATATTGCATCTAACAATTGTAATTATTTTTTTTAATGTAAGTACATAGTTAAAGACACATGATGTTTTATTAACAAAGTTCGAGAGGTTCAAACAAATCTACCCAAACAAAGTTCAAATGATCTACCCAATCAGTACATATGGAGGCCGACTCCTCATCGTTCCTCCTGCATCCCTCCACCACCCCGACTCCTCTCTCTCAGCTCCTGTCCCAGCCAGCGATAGGGTACTCTGGCCATATTACATTTACATTTATGCATTTGGCAGACGCTTTTATCCAAAGCGACTTACATTGCATTATACTATACATTTGTATATAGTGCCATGCTCTAACCACTGAGCTACAGGAAAGCTGATATGTTCTGATCTCGGAGTCCTCCCCCGGACAACACACCAAATCTGATTATCTGAAGAGTTCATTTGATAAACCGATAAACGCCACTTTAAAAAAATGAACTGACTGCTGTGTGTTCTCCAAACATAGTACGTTTTACAGCAGAAACCGACAAGTGCCCTTGTTGTTTGTGTACAGAAACCGATAAGTCCGTTTTAGCAAATCAGCGTGCAGTATTCAGGTCAGGTGACAAGGCTTCTAGTCACTTCAAAAAGACGCGCTACTGAGGGGAGTTTCGACAAAGCTGAATAAAAGTGATCGAGGACTTATAATTTTGACTTCTGCAAGTCCTTGTACATCATTACATGCTGAACCATTGTTTGTCCTTTTGCGTGTGTGTGTGTATGTGTGAGTGTATGTGCCGATCGTGTGTGTGTATGGCTGCATTTACACTGCAAGTCTTAAAGGTGCCATCGAACATTTTTTTACAAGATGTAATATAAGTCTAAGGTGTCCCCTGAATGTGTCTGTGAAGTTTCTGCTCAAAATACCCCATAGATTTTTTTAAATAAATTTTTTTAGCTGCCTATTTTGGGGCATGATTAGAAATGCGCCGATTCAGGCTGCGGCCCCTTTAATTGCTTGATTGCTCCATCTGCCATTTTTCGCTATTGTCCTTGCTTGCTAACCTAGTCTGATGATTCTGCTGTGCACAGATCCAGATGTTAATACTGCCTGCCCTTGTCTAATGCCTTGAACATGAGCTGGCATATGCAAATATTGGGGGCGTACATATTAATGATCCCGACTGTTACGTAACAGTCGGTGTTATGTTGAGATTCGCCTGTTCTTCGGAGGTCTTTTAAACAAATGAGATTTATATAAGAAGGAGGAAACAATGGAGTTTGAGACTGACTGTATCATTTCCATGTACAGATCTCGTTATTCAACTATGCCGAGGTAAATTCAATTTTCAATTCGATGGCACCTTTAATGCACAGATCCGATCTTTTGACCATATCCGATTTTTTGGCCAGCGTGTTTACATTCACTTTAGACGCGACTGATATCCGATATCTGTGTTTACATTACTTCCTGCCCCAAAATGATTGGCATTGATAGTTTTACATGCACATAGTAAATCCTCGGGGTTTGAATGGCCGTGCTATCAAAATTATTTATATATTTCATGTCGGGTGGTCATGATTACCTATCAGAATGGATAGATGAAGTTAACAGCTGTCAGTTTCATGGATGTAGGCCTATTGCAGCGCAAATTCTGACTGAACGGATATAGACTGGAAAATAAAGGTAATTTGCGTTTGATATTTTATCTAGTTATCAGTTTCAGAATTCCATTTTTTTGAATGAGTTCGAGTAAGCTAGGGGGAGAGAGCGCGCACGCGCGCGAGAGAGAGAGAGAGAGAGAGAGAGAGAGAGAGAGAGAGAGAGAGAGAGAGAGTAGCTACAGTGAAGCTTTTGGTTTATAAGAAAAACAACAACACGGCGGTCTCTTTTAAATTAACCGGGCAAAGGTTTAAATTCAGCTGCTGTGTGTTTGTGTGTGTGTGCGTTTGCGCGCGCGCACAATTTCTTTCTAGAAAAATAGATAACGTTAGACATATAAAGTCCCCACCTCAATAATAAAGCTGCGAATTTTAGTACGAGTAGCATGTCTGCTTCATAATACAACATTAAAGCTACCTTTTAGTGAGCAAACGTGCCGCCTCGCCAGTGGCTTGGAATTCCAATGGGAATCGGATTTGTGTGTTTAGACGTTGGTCGCATGTCCAGAGATTGGATATGTATCGGATTTAAAACCACATTTGGAAGTGGCTCAGATCGGATGCGAAAAAATCGGATCTCGTGTGATTTTTTGTGTTTACACGTGTGCACTTAATTCCGATCTGTGTCAGATGTGAGCAAAAGATCGGATTTTTTGTGCCAGTGTAAACGCGACTGTTGGAGTTATCTGCTTTTGCTAAGAACCTTTAAAATATATATGAACTTTAATTTTTTAATTTACCTGTATTTTTTGGAGTTATTATTACTTAATCAAAACAACCCAACTGCAGTTTGATTGATATTACTTGGAATGCACAATAAAAAAACAGGATTTGTGACAATGAATAAAAATGGAGTTATCTGTTTTTGCAAATGAACTCTTCATTTGTAAGTGTGAACTCGTGAACTAATATAAAGTGTGACTGCTTTTTTTTTTGTTGCCTATCATGATTATGACAATAGATGTGCCTGTAATCCAAAACTTTAGTGCTGCTATTCTGTGCTGAATCTTCATCAGTTTTTATCCTTCTCAATGTGTTTAACAGGTTCACATGCTGCTGAATGTCCTCTTCAGCTCAACCCACAGAGAGTTGTTGTGAGGTACGGCGGTTCTGTGTCAGTTACCTGTAACACTTCTGTCCCGCATGATGGGATGGGATGGGAAGCCAGTGAGGGAGCAATGCCAATGAGCAAAGACAATCTGATCACATGGAGAGTGTCAGAACTGACAGAATGGGACATAAAGCCATTCTGCTACCTAAACCCTAAAAATGGTGACCAGTGTTTATCATATCTCCCAGTGACTGTTTACAGTGAGTTTCTCTGCTATTGATATTTTTATCTTTCATTCTCAGAAATATCTAATGTATGTACATTCATGACTGCAGATATCAGAGTGTGTAAATCTTCCTCCACAGAGACTCCAGACAGTGTGTCCATCAGCACTGTGAATCCCATCGGACCAATGATGGAGGGAAACCAGTATGAGCTTCAGTGTGACGTTCTCAATGTGGCTCCTGTTCAGTCTCTCACTGTCAAATGGTACAAAGGACAGACTCTGGTGAATCAAACCATCTTCACTGACACCATCAAGACTCCAGTGAATGAAACAGTCACACTCATGATCCGTCCAGACAGATCTGATGATGGAGTTCAGTACAGGTGTGAAGCAGAGCTGGAACTGGGAGAAGAAGGACCCCGACCTCCTCCTAAAGTCACATCAAAACCTCTCAGTGTTGAAGTTCACTGTAAGTTTATTTTATTTTCTGAAGGGCCTTCTAGCATGAAGGATGTGCAACTGTCATATTACATCATACACAGAGATTTGCAAATTAACTGAGATAATTTGATGAAATATTACATATTGTGAATTTAATTAATATAAATAAAAATGTTTCAGTTGTAAAAAAAATGTTCCTCTGTCCTCCTCAGATAAACCAAAACACTCCAATTCAACAGAGACCATCAATACAAGCGATGAGGTCACACTAAACTGTACAGTGAAGGCAAACCCGTCTCCTACATACACATGGGACTCGAAACTTCTGAAAGAGAAGATCACCTCCCCAGTGCTCCCGTACTCCACACTCAGTCCTGGAAACTACACGTGCATCGCCACAAACTCTCAGGGAGGAGACAGCAAAGTGTTCATTGTCAAATCTACAGGTGGGTTAAAGATGAAAAAATGAACTGCACATCCTCTGTCTGTTCGATAAAATGTGTCATTTTCCTTTATTTTTGAATATGATTTCATGACCGAATGTTCATTAAGACATTTTGCATTGAATATCTTTTTGTTTAGCTTAGTCGTTTTGCTCTCTTTGAAAATGAGGAAGGAATTCGAGCGTACGTTTGTGAAATCTCTGATGACTTACTTGAGTCCTTTGTGCTGATTTATGACAAAAACTCTTTCTGGATGTTTCTTAAGCAGCTCAGAGTGAGAGTAAAACCACAGAGTCAGAAGAGTTTCTGTATCTGTAGACAGGGATTGAGCTTTGCAAACATTGTGTGTTTCTGTTTGTCCCATCATTAACACTGCTCTTCTTCCACAGGTAGTCGTCCCACATTCTGGACTGTTCTCATTTTCTTCCAGTTGCTTTTTGCATTAATGATTGTCATTTAAGAGAGAATTAATTTGCCACAGAATTGTTTAGTTTTTTCTCCAAAATGTGACTAATTTGCATGGAGTCTATAACAATTCTGTAAATTAATGATTTGATATACATGACCAGGGAAACTGATTATTGGACATAAAAAATTACCACAGTAAAACTGATCTCTAACTGTTCACTTTTTGTCATTATTGTTTATAACATCGGTATTATAGTATATTTTAGTCTGATTGTTTGTCACCTTGTAATACCTCATGTAAAAGTATTAAGCATTAATCATTCATTGCTCAGCACATCTTTTAAATTTTTGTGTATTTTGTGTGAAGTTCAGTTGTGCCACTTCCTGTAAGATGAGTACAAAGATTGTGAAAGCCATTTCAACTCTGCACAAGATGTTTTGGAGAACACAAGAAAATGGTTTTGAACAGCTGAATAGCAGCTTAAAAAAACTTCTTTGCCATACATTTTTTCTTCAGTGTTAAATGTGAATTTGTTCAGTTAGAATTTGTTGAAGGAAATGAATATGATTGACAGAGTCACAGATTCCCACAGAGTTTTTACACATAGTCAGAGGGGCGTTATATGTGTCGAAGAACGTGTTAATGATTGTGAAGTGCCATAAGTCTATGTACCTTTTTGTGACAATCGATGGCTACCTTTTTAAGAGGTTTACATTGTAAGTTCTGTCACTGCAGTCTGGTTTATTCTTGGTTTTGAGACACTCATGTATCTTCTTGTTTTATCGTTCTTGTGTTGTTGTGTTCTATGTGGCACGCGGTTTGTGTTTTCATTGGCCGTGTGCTTTCAAGTTATATTTTGAGTGAACACGCGGCTTGTGAGTGTTCTCATTAGCTGCGTGTTCGTGTCATGTTTTGTTTGAGCACATGGCTTGTGATTGGCTGTGTCCAAAAACTTAAAAATGCTGCCTCCAAGAAGGCATGTCCGAATCCAATTTTAGCTTCACTTTTTGTCTCCGGAGATACCTTCATCTGATTGATTTTTGAAGGCATCATAGATTTATCCTTCGCTGCCTCTGATATCCCACAATTCTGTGCTGTCCATTCTGTGAAAAAATAAAGATGGAGTCTGAAAGTTGTGGTTGGTGGTCAGTTTGTGTGTAAATGTATATTTTTGACCCATATTTTCCACTTCTGATGTCATTTCTAGTAAGAAATTACTACTGTAGTAATTAAATATTTGTTTAGTTCTCACCAAAGCTCGCTCTATTTTGCTGTAGATAATTAAACCGGTACGCTGACTCAGAAATCTGTCCAAAATCATGAGATACCTTTGTGCGCAAACGCTGCCTGCAAAGTCTTTGCCATAAGACAGTGAGTCAACAAGTCAGCTGCCAAAGTTTTCGAGTGCAGCCTTTGTGTTTGCTGCCCATTTTTATGTTTGGTGTGAGCACTTGGCTTATTATGTTTGTTTCTATGTACCTTGTGCTCTCCTGTCTATTGTCCAACCCCACACTTCTTGTTATGTGATTACTGGTTAATTTGCCCCACAATTTGCCTGATCCTGTTACCATGTTCAGTCCTTCTTTGTCCAGATGCTGGTCTTCTTTTCCTTAACAGGGTAGTTTTTTTTAATTAATTTTTTTATTAATAATGCCCATTGTTCTCTGCATCACTGAGTCCTTGCCTCATCCCTCAACACCTACCTTGACAGAAAGAGGACCTGAGCCATCTAGAGACCAGAAGATTGTTTTGGGAAACAGATATTAATGTTAAGGTACAGCTTAAGGTACAACTTAAGAATGATAGCAATAAGGTTACAGGAAACCCAGCCCAGGATGTCATATAGAGACTTGTTTACTGGCCCCACAAAAGACCCAACCGCAAGCCACAACCACCCTTAACATCAGTGCCTAAAACCAAAACTAGTTCACTTTTTTAAATTTGATGTGAACAGCAGCTACATGATTGTTATGAATCTTGAATCACTGTGGTGTCGTTTCACACCTAAGGAAGTAATAAATACATTAGAGAAACGTAAATTGTAAACCTTGTACTTTTTAAATGAAGACTTCTTTTTGTGTCTCTTTTGTCTAATGTTTAACACAGTGACCTGAGCGACTTCAGTCTGCCAAAACTTCCTGAGTGTTGTCATAGCAACCTGCCTGCAGTTAAGCATTTTAAGACAGCTAGTCAGATCTCAGTAGATTCTGACCAACATAAATGAATTAAAAAATAAAAAGATGCTATGCATAAATGGTGACATCTCCGTGTGACTTATAGAAATAATGACAATACACTGTGAGTAATCTATTCAAATTGAATGTAGTCTATGGATGAAGTATGTTGTGATCCACTGAAACAATAAACATGTCTCAAACTATTTAGTGCAATCGGCAACTTTTAGTTAAAAGACAAATTAACTGGTAATGCGATCATAAAATTATTAATTATTAATAATTATTAAAATAATTATATAATAAAGGGGACATTACATGAAAATCTGACTTTTTCCAAGTATAATCGGGTCCCCAGTGCATCTACCAACCCAGAAAATGTGAAAAAGGCAACACGATCACATGAGAATGTGTATAAATAGTACGAGTGTGCAATCTCGTAAAATATATAAAATGAGTTTTGGCATGCTTATGGTACGCAGTTTTTCGTGTGCATATGATACGCACTTTATGGCGTGTATATGACACGCTCTTGGGTAGGATGGGGGTGGGGGGGTGGGGGTTTCGTACGTATAATACGCCATAAAGTGCGTATCATATGCACGCGAAAAACTCCGTACCATAAGCACGCCAAAACTCATTTTGGCGTATATATTCTACGAGATTGCACACTCGAACTATTTATACACATTTTCGTGTGATCGGGCTCGAAAAAGGACAACCCAGTAACTTTGTTTTGGTAAGCCTTTCTCTGCAAGCATGTGAAAAAAATGACCCGCTCAGATTTCGCTCCCCTAGTGACGTAGGAAGGGGATTTATGCATGTTTCCACCCACAGCACCGCCATTTTGTTTTTGCAAGTGACAACGGTGTACCAGTTTTAACGCCATGGCAAAAGTTTGAGCAAAGCATGCCGGACCTGAGACTCGAACCCATGACCTTTGGGTTACAAGTCCGACTCTCTATCCATTAGGCCACGACTGCCCCATTATTAGCTTGGATAGCCTGCAAGTTGACCCTGGCAAGCTTGACTTCTAAAAAAGGAGCGTTAAGTGATATTTAGGAAAAAATTATTAGATCATTCACAGCATTTGATAGCAATCATAAACATTAGCCTGGTGTGTATGACTTTGTTATGCTCTGGTACTCTATATGTATAGTGGGTGTCTATATGGGTTTTGCAAAAAAAGATTAACATGACGGCAAATGCTAGCCGATGAGTTGAATCAACTCCACAGCAACTACATAAATTGATCCAGTAACCATTAAAAAATGTCCAGATGCATTGTAAAAGTTCTTCCTGAGTTCTTACTGACAATCGTCATTTTGGCTGTGTGAGATTCTCCAGCTTTGTTGTTGTTGTTGAGCAACTGAAGCACGAGCTGTTAAAGCTCCGCCCTCTTCTGGAAAGATTTGCATTTAAAGGGACACACACAAAAACGGCGTGTTTTTTCTTTCTCCCAAATAGGGGCAAATTTGACAAGCTACACTCTAAAAAATGCTGGGTTAAAAACAACCCAAGTTGGGTTGAAAATGGACAAACCCAGCGATTGGGTTGTTTTGACCCAGCAGTTGGGTTAAATGTTTGCCCAACCTGCTGGGTAGTTTTATTTAACCCAAATATTGTTTACAAATTACTATATGTCTGGCTTAAAATGAACCCAAAATAGGTTGGAAATTAAAAATCAGACTCATAATTACTAGAGGCAACAATAATATTAAAAAAGATGAGCATTTATTAATAAGCAATTTAATAAATGTTTATTGTTTAAATATTATTCAAAAAAAGTATTAATAAATGTTTGTTTATTAAACATATTAATAAATGTTAATTTCCAACATATTTTGGGTTCATTTTAAGCAAGAAATACAGTCATTTTTAAACAATATTTGGGTTAAATAAAACTACCCAGCAGGTTGGGCAAACATTTAACCCAGCCGCTGGGTTAAAACAACCCAATCGCTGGGTTTGTCCATTTTCAACCCAACTTGGGTTGTTTTTAACCCCAGCATTTTTTAGAGTGTATGATCTTATCTGTGGGGTATTTTGAGCTGAAACTTCAGAGACACATTCTGGGGACACCAGAGAATTATATCTTGTGAAAAAGGGGATAGTAAGTCCCCTTTAAAGTGTGAGCAGAGGGAGAGCTGATTCTAATGAGGCCCACTGCTTCAATCCCCCTTCAGGCCTTTCATTACATGGGAAGGCTTTTGTTGGCTGACACAATTCACTGTTTTTAGTTGCCAAGCAAGACCGAGTCGGAATTCCTCTCGCCTCTGTGTCTGGACTATAGCAGATTTCAACCATTTTCATCAAAATGAAAAACAATCTCTTATGCTTTCTTGGTCTGTCCATTATCGGAATAGGTAAGATGTTGCAGTGTGCAAATAACTCTAGTTGTTTTATAATATTTCAGGTTATGCTATGAGTAAACTATTCAGTGTATAACTGTTCAAGTACTATAACAGTTGCTAACTTCTTATGAAAACCTACTGATTTTTTCTGTACCATTTTTGGCAGTGTGTAAAAGTTTGTTTGAGAAATAATTTACATTACACTTTATAAACTGCAGTTTCTGAATGTAATGTGTTAATAGAAAGATAATGAGTTATAGTTACATCTACATTCTGCACCCTAGTTTACTGCACAATTTATTTCTAAATATGCAAGAAAATATTTAAATGTTCTCTATTTATGGTATATTACATACACCTGATAAATGTGATTTGGATGATATTCTGATGCACACCTCCTTCAGTGTCAGGTGACAGTTGCTCCCTAGAGATCTCTCCCTCCAGAGTAGTGGTGAAATTTGGGGATCCGGTGTCAGTCAGCTGTGTGGCCTCTCGTCCAGTACGTGTGCTGGGATGGGAATCGGTCATTGCCGCATCACACACTCAGCGTGACCTCAGCGTTCAGTGGCAGGTAGACAGTTTGACTGACTGGATTGAGGAGCCAATCTGCTATGGTGTTTTTTTCACTGCACCCAGGCAGTGTGAGGAAAAACTAAACCTTGTTCTATACAGTAAGTACAGCATTTAAAATCACCGTCTGAAAAGAGTTAGCATGGACTTTAACCAACCAGTTTAAAATAACCAGATTAAAGGACTAATTCTTCCAAAAATTAAAATCATGAAAAATATGATGGTCAACTTTTATGCCCCCTTAAAATCACCATTAACAAAGTGACATTTAAAAGTAGTCTGAAATTTAAGTAATTGTTCTTTAATGTTGATCCAGGGACATGTTGTACTTGGTGAAATCATGCTCACCTTCTACGTACAACAACCAACGTAATAAAACGTTGCCAGATTCATGTTCATCTTTCTCTGATAAAACTTAACATGCTTTTAGCGCCACTCACTTGACATTTCACAGTGTCGCAAATCATGCAAGAAATAAATTTTGCAGAACATTTCGCTACAGGTACGTTTTTCCAATGAGCCTGTGTGGCAACATTTTTAATAGAAAAAAATTGAGAATTGAGATTTCTGGAGCTCTGGTGGGAAAAAAAAATATCAGTCAATAATGAGGATGAGTAAATGATGACAAAGTTGTTATTTTAGGGTGAACTATTCCTTTACATTTGGTTACCAAGTGGTTTTTAACATGGTTACAATGGTTAAACTGGTCAACCTGTAACAAAATCAGGTCGTGCCAGAAAAAGAACAGTATCTAAAAGAAGACCACTTGGAATTTAAACTGGTCCAAAGTGGTCTAAACTAATATGCTTGTTTGAATATCTTCATTAAATATCTTTGTCTAAAATTTCCAATTGTCTTTACACAGAGAAACCAGACAGTGTGTCCATAAGTTTAGTGAATCACAGCAGTCCAGTGGTGGTAGGAAGAGAGTACCAGCTGCAGTGTGAGGTGCATAACGTCGCACCTGTTCAGTACCTTGTTTTAAGATGGTACCGAGGACAAACCGAGGTTTACAACCACTCATTCTCAGAGTTATCCCCTGCGACACCAGTCCAGGTGTCGTCCATCTTGCTGATTGTCCCAAACAGAGCTGATGATGGAGCTCAATACAGGTGTGAAGCAGAGCTGAAACTGGGAGCAGAAGGACCTCAACCTCCTCCAACAGTTCAGTCTGAAGTTCTCAGCCTTGCTGTTCAATGTAAGTGAATGAAGGCACCAATACTCAAACATTTTATTTTATAGCAATCAATGTTAATAGCTATCAATGTTAACATACATTTGTCAATGCATGCTAAATTGTTTTATTTACTCTTATTTTTATTTTTTTATCAGACCCGCCTGACTTCCGCAGTCCAGAGGAAGAGATTGTGGAAATCAGAGAAGATAGTGAAATGGTACTGGATTGTACTGCGGAGGGTAACCCGCCTCCTGTGTATATCTGGACCTCCTCAAACCTTCAGGAAAAGGCTGATCAGCCTGTTTTGACAGCCGCATCCTTGGGCCCAGGGGTGTATACGTGCACTGCGTCTAATATCCTCGGAAAAAAGAGCAAACAGTTTGTCATCAAACACAAATCCAAAGGTGAGAGCAATAAAGACGCCATGGAAATGTTGAAGTTTTTCCCCTCAAATGCTGAAGCTACTGTTTATACAACACACAGTGTTTCCGTGACTGTCTAAAGCACGTGAATATGAGGCAAGCTATTGGTGGTCTGTTGCATCTAGTCGTAACATCCAGAGCAGGGTTTCATAACCCCAGGTAAAATGTGGTGCTAACCCCGCTTCTAAATTGCAAGTGTGTAACGTTCCTTTACCCGGAGTTAAAAGCAGTGTTTAGAACAGCGATAGTGTGAAAAGTCCTTAAGATATAAAAGTGAAAAGGTACATCTTTGTACCTTACTTAACCGTAAATGGTACATATTAGTACCTTACAGGTACATTTTAGTACTTACAGGCCCGGTTTCACAGACAGGGCTTAGACTTAGCCAGGATTAGGCCTTAGTGTGCATCTTGAGACAAAACAACGGCACTGACATATTTTAAGATACGTCAGTGCAAGTTGCTTTCAGTTAAAATGGTTACAATGTGCATTGTAGTCTGGGACTTAATCCTTGTCTTTGAAACCGGGGGTAAAAGTACATATTAGTACCTTTTCGCTTTTGTACCTTAGGGTACCACCCTAGTCAAGTCAAGTCAAGTCAAATTTATTTATATAGCGCTTTTTACAATTGGTAATTGTTTCAAAGCAGCTTTACATATTAGAAGCACAGAAAAAAGATAAGTGGTTAAAAATAAGCTGTACAAGCAAGCGTGGTAATATGTAACANAAAGTCATTACTGCTGTGCTCTTTGGAAACGTCAGCAGTTGAATCTCTAGTGACAGCGCTGTACCTTTTATTCTGACAGTGTAGATGAACATTGACCTCAACAGTGGAAATAAACAAACATGCTGCAACGCATGATGGTTTAAATAAGGTGTACCACTGAATACTTCCCCAAGCTTCTGAAGCCCTGAATACATATTTTTGTTCTGACAGTGTAGCTTCGTACCATTCACCGAGTTGATCCCCTGAGCATAACAGATACTCCTAAAACAACATTCCACTCTTATGATTTGAAAGCACACAACCCTTGTGTAAAAAGAGTACTTATTAAAGAAGTAATATATTTTAAAGGAATATGCTTAAGTGCAAACTGAATGTGAAATTTGGTGTAGTTGCTGATATTTATATGCCAAAAAAGTAAGATGAAATTCTGATAGTTTATAATGTAAATCAATGAGATCTTTATAACAATACAGCAGACAAAATGCCTATAAATATCAGCTGGCACTCTATATCATTCAATAATTTGATATTTAAATGCTTAGGTTTATGATCAAAGCTTTGTTTTAATTGTGGGGTGCAAAACATAATGCAATTCAATACAGTGATGATTGAGAGATACACAAATAAACATTCCTCAAAAGGTGCATCATGTTTAATACTCCCTTTTTAACATGATTTTTTTAATATATTTTTTATATATATGGACAATCCAGTAAACTCAGGTTTCTTCAGCCCAGTAGATCTTGAAATATTAAAAACTTAGATTTATATTTTATATTAAAATTTAGAATTATATTTTAATTTACTTGCTACAAAGGCATAAACAATCATGGCATGTAGTAGATTGTGCTCGACAGGTTTTTTTAGCAAAGTTTTGATCATGTTAATAATTTACAGGCCTTAGAAATGTGCATATCAAATATAATGCAGGCTTTATAGGGTTAATGCAATTTCTATTGCATGTATGTCATGACAGCTGCAAGAGACGTTAGTGTTGACGTAAGACCTCTCAAATTCAGCAACAGGAAGCAAAGCAAGAACAGGAATTCCTGCAAATAACTGATCTTTCAGAGCCTTCCATGTTGCAAGAGATATAGTTTTATATTTTATTATCTGTCCTACGTGCAATTTAACATGCTTCATGAGTTTACATAGATGTGTATTTTACGGCATGCGTGTGATCAGTGGGGATTTGTTAGTAACTTGAGGGGTCAGTTCATATATATTACTTTACTTTACTTTACTTTATTATCCACGTTGTGGAAATTGTCTCTGGCTTCACAGTACATCACCACATTAATACACATAAGAAAAAACATGCAATACACAATCATTTATAAAAAAACAAAAAACTTAAAATTTTGACAGCACTGGGCGCAAAGGATAATTGGTAAACTTTCCTTGTCACTCGTGGTTGCCTTTATTGTCTCCCTGATGATAACCGTTGAAACTCATGAAGAGGGTGAGACACATCCTCAACTATTTTTAAAGCATTTTGCTTGACTTTAAGTCGATAGAGATCATTCAGATGTCTCTGCGTCTTACCAATTATCTTGCTTGCCTTATTCACAATCTTGGAGAGTTTGACTCTATTGACTCTATTCAGGTTACCATACCACAAAGTCATATTATATTTCTATTTCATATTATATTATATTTAATGAAAATTCTGTCATTAATTAAGCTTCATGTTCTTCCAAACCTGTAAGACCTTCGTTCATCTTCAGAACACAAATTAAGATATTTTTGATTAGATTTGTCAAAAGTACTGACTTCGGTACCAATTGGTAAAAATGTGAGCTTTGAAAGCTGTTGAGTGGATTTGTAAACACCTCTGATTGGCCGTTGTGTTCACGCACTCATCAGATATGTATGTGATTGGTGTGATGGAATTTTTGAACTAATTAATAATGAATTAACATTTATTTTCTTCTACAAGCATAATAATAATCTAACTTTGAAATAGAGAAATAGTCACTAGGACTGAGTGTTGTATAAGTGGAACAATTCTGCTGTGCTGGCTAGAAAGCATCCTTCTAAGGATAAAAAATCGTCTTTGAGAAATTGTTTTAACCTGTTGAGTAATCTGAACTATTAACCCTGAGACATTTTTTGATGATCTTGTGATTCAGTTGTTCTAATCTAAATGTATGCAGGACAGAGGAACTGAGATGTTTTTCTTAAATCTAAACCAATCGTATTAAGACTGATGATAATGAGTAATAGATCATGCCATACTGACTGTGAAGTGTACCTGAAATCCTATAAAACCTGTTGTATTCCTTTGTTCGGAGAGAGATTCTCTGGGATTGATGAGAACTCTCCCGGCCGTGATTAAAGCTTTGAAGGGCAACAACTGGAGTCTCTGGTTATTGCTGCAGCAAGTCAGGTTAGGAAACAAGGTTTAAGGGGGTCAAGACGTTGACCCGAAATATTATTGAGTGTCGATTAGGAGACGCTCTGAAAGATCAGGGTATTTATTGAGTGTCGATTAGGAGACACCCCAGGAAGGTAACTTAAGTCAGGTGCATCTTGGAAAATCTACCACATTGGCTACAATGATCAATGCACGGGAGCATTTGAATTTGAAAGTGGGAGCGTTTGAAATCACACGAAGTGTTTGAATTTGAAAGCATTTTGAAAGCGGGAGCGTTTGAAAACAGGTGTCTATTAGACGCCTGCTTTCAAACGCTCCTGTGTGTATCTGTGTAGTCATTGATGACTATTTACAATGTTTTTGAAGTGTTGATCATTGAAGCCAATCACAGACATATCCGATGAGCCGTGAACACAACGGCCAATCAGAGGTGTTTATGAATCCGCTCAACAGCGCTTAAAGTGTCACATTTTTTAAATTTCAGTACCGACTAGGTACCAAAGTCGGTACTTTTGGCAACTCCATTTTTGATGAAATCAATTTTTTTTTTAAATCTCCCATAGAAAACAACAAAATTACCACATTCAAGGTCCAGAAAGGTACTAAGAACCACTGTAGTGACGTTGACTATTTTAACGATGTCTTTACTACTTCTCTGGACCTTGAATGTGGTAATTTTGTTGCTTTCTATGGGAGATAAAAAACCTCTCGGATTTCATGAAAAATATCTTAATTTGTGTTCCAAAGATAAATAAAGGTCTTGCTGGTTTGGAACAACATGAGGGTGAATAATTAATGACAGAATTTTCATTTTTGGGTGAACTAACCCTTTGAAGGAATCGCATTTGTTCCATAGTAGCTAAATTTAAATTTGATTTTAAGATCCTCCTGTTTGTCTCCAAGACTTCTTATGTCTTGTTTTGACAGGTCCACATACTGTAAATGAGTATTCAAATGTTTGCTTCTGTGTCTGCTAAACATAGGCAATGTCAAGACAACAACCAAATGATTCAGGAGTGAATGATTCACAATCAAATGATTCATCCTGCTCATTCACCATTGTTGTGTGTGTTTTACAGGCGTGTAAGCCCAGAGGCCTTGAGAACGAACCGAAGACATATAGCTGTAGATGGTACGCACAGGACTCTCTGAACGTGGGAGATCAAAATCTAGTTACATTTTAGATGTATATGTTACATTTTAGGTGACTCTCTTTTCAGGGGTTATGATTTGTTAAATATGAGAGTCAAACCTACATACAGTATGTGTAAAATCTATCCTAGTTAGCATTATTAATGTTTTGTCTAAGATCATTTTTTTTAACAGAGCATTTGTATGTTCCATGACACATTGTGATGGCTCTTACATTTTAATGTTTTTTGTCGATATTTACTCACCCAATAATAAATAAACTTGTGAATACAATACTAAAGAGTACATTTAATTACATTCCCCAAGCATGTTTGATTGAATGCTCTTTAACAACCAAGCCAGCGGGGTCTTTTTCTTTTTTTTTGTTCAGCTCATGTTGTGCTATGTATCAGGTGCAGACTGCAGAGGAGTTGATATTTTGACTTTTACTTAGAAATTACTCCTTTCAAAGTCACATATGAAACCTTATATTAAAAAGATATTCATTCATCTTCGAAACACAAATGAAGATGTTTTTAATAAAATCTAAGAGCTTTCTATCCCTCGAACANGAGGAATATGGGTGAGTCGACAGTGTATATATATATATATATATATATATAGGGCTCCACTCATGCTGATTGGGTAGACATGTTGATTGCTGACTGGAATGACGTGTTGATTGGATAGATAATTGGGACGTGTTCCTCCTGAACTTTGTTAATAAAACATCATTAAAAACATAATTAATCCATGTTACTCCAGTGGTTTATCCTCAATTTTATGAAGCATTTTGAAAAATCATAATTTACACAATATTAATCTCTGACATGCGTCATGCAAAACTTCTGCTCTCACGTCATCACAACACCCACTGTGGTGTTCTCATGAACATGTGTTGGAAGTTTTGTAAATAAAGTGGTAAATTATGAAAGAAATAATTGCGCAAACAAAGCACTTGCGTCACTTCATAAATTGAGGTTAAACCACTGGAGTCATATGGATTAATTTAATGATGTCTTTACTAAATTTCTGGGGCTTGAAACTTGTAGTTGCCCAGGCGGTCAGAGGAGGGACAGAAAGCTCTCAGATTTCATTAAAAAGATTGTTTTTTTGGAATGACATGAGGGTGAGTAATTAATGGCATTATTTTAATTTTTGGGTGAACTAACCCTTTAACACTCAGGTTTGATATTGTTAGTCTCATTTTATGTTCATTTTGGTTTACTTAGCTCTTAGCTAATCATTCTGGACAGTTGTGACATGGAGACGGTAGTTGTGAAAATATGATTTGCAATCATTTCATGGGTAAGTTGAGCCAAGCTAAAAAAATCAATGGAACTGTGCTCAATTATAACAAATACTAATTATTATAAAAACTGCCAACATGTTAACCCTCTACAGCACAGCGTTGCCCTCAGGCAACAGAAAGTTTTCTTAAGCCCTATGTTTAGTAAATATGATACTCAACAAAAAACACATATGCATGCATACAGTATATACAAGTTTGCTCATGTTTTTTGTTGAGTATCACACACACACACACACACACACACATGCTTATATAGGCTTTTATATGCAATTCATTGCAAATCAATAATAATTGGGAGATGGACAAATAAATGTTCCCCAAAAGTCTGTGGTGTCATATTTGACATTTACATTAACATGAAAAAAATGTCAAAAGAATGTTTAATTTTTAACATTAAAAAATAATGTACGAATAATCAAGTAAACCCAAGTTGCTTCAGTACAATAAATGTTTATCTTACATTTACTTTATAAAATGAATTGAAGATTTCTGAGCAAAAAAGACTTTACTTGATTAAAAAAGTATGAATTATCAATCAGATGACAGAAGGCATGAAGTAGATTGTGTAAAACAGGTTTTTCAGCAAAGTTTTGGTCGTAATGATAATTTATAGGGCCTAGAAATTTGCGTATTAAATATTATACAGCATTATACAATATATTCATAAATGAGCATTACACTTATTGTTCAACAGAATTTTACAAAGAATGTTGAGAGAATAAATGGTTTTAAAAATCTGACTGCGTAACACTCATTGCCAAACAAGCATTCTGTTTTCAATGGATTTATACCGCCAAAGGTGCAACGTATCCTGGGAGATATAAACATTTAAAGACAAATTATGAAAAATGTAAAAATTAACGTAATAAGCTAACACTGAACAACAACTTTTTAAACATGCAAGTCCCCTCCAAATATTGTAAATATGTGAAATATATCAACTTTTATGATAAGGTTAGTAGATTTCCCACTACTGTTTTTAAATGCTGCCCGTAAGGTAAACAAAAAATGATGAGCCAAGTCAATATATCTAAATATTCACAACAAACACCCTTTCAACATGAAACCAAGAAATGAGACCCAAACTTTCCCTGACTCTCCCCACAGCCTCTCAAATGTTTGTATCCCCCAGGATACGTCGCCCCTTTTAGGGTTAATATAAATACTTAGAATGAGGAAGTTGTGCTTTCAAAGAAAAGGATGGGGGACATTTACAACGCATTGGCATTTGAACGTGGCATCCAACGACGGTTCAGTTTCTTGTAAACCGGAAGATAATTTTCATTGGTTCTGGTTTAGGTTTTATAAGTAGGTTCAATTAAGATCTGCTACTTAAAAAGACTAGGCCTTTAAATTTAATAGAATTTAATTGGAAGCGGTTGTGTTTTTAAAACATACGTGTGTAAGGTAATAAGGATATTTTAGTAGTCAAAAGTAGCACAGTTATTTCCCATGTTTATTTTTCGCGAAGTGTCTCATTCCAGCACCTGCTTTCTTCGAGTGTTTTTTTGTTTGTCGAATTGCTCCCTCTGGTGGAGGTTTTTTAAAAGCAAATCTAATAGGCTATTCTTTAGATACAGATCAGTCTATTACTAGGTAAAAACAGAAGCCTTGTGTTTTAAAGAAAGAAGGAAAAATGTAGAAGAAATACAGCATCAAACATTACATGTGAAACTTTACATTAATATGATTTAAATAAATATGATTTTAATAATGTGTGTATATATAAAGTAGAATAATATAGTGACTTAACAAAAGGATCATAAAGAGAATAAATTATCATTTGGGTTAATTATCATATATGTCCGTAATGATTTAAATATTTTAAGCATTATTAATAATAATAATAAAAAATCTTACATTGATAGGCACATTAAATTAAATCTTGCTCTAACAGGAACTTAAATGTAAATTAATAAATAAAATCAATCAGTAAACTGAAATTATATGATTTTTTTGTACCAAAACTGGAAGAAAAGTTGGATTACTGATCCAACTTATTACTCATCAAATGAAATATCCCATGATAAAACATGACTTAATGCATTGATACATTAAAATATTGTGTTTTCACATTTATTGTAACTGTATGGTTGGCATTTTTTAAATCTTAAGCTAAACTGATAGCTTGAAACTAGGGTGAAGTCAGCTAAAATGGGCTATCAGGTAAAATGGGCCAAATAAGGTTGTAGCGTCATATTAAATTTTTACAGCCAATCACAATATATCATATATCAGCTTCTGTGAGGATTTGTGCATTCCTACAAAGACTCATTTCACTTACAACAATGACAAACCCTGGTTCACTGCAAAACTCAGACGGCACCGTCAGGCCAAAGAAGATGCTCGCAGAAAAGGGGACAGAGTCTTGTACAAACAGGCCAAATACACACTGGAAAAGGAGATCAGAGTGGCAAAGAGGAATTATTCTGATAAACTTCGGAATCAGTTCTCTTCTAATGACACAGCTTCAGTGTGGAAAGGTCTAAAAGACATCACCAATTACAAGACACCATCCCCCAGCTCTGTGGCAAATCAACACCTGGCAGACGATCTGAACGAGTTTTATTGCAGGTTTGAGAAATCACCATCACCATCATCATCATCATCATCATCATCACCATTCACACCTCCAACAACCCCCTCTTCCCCACACCTACAATTCAGTTCAGTGAAGATGATGTGCGCCAGGTCTTCAGAAAGAACAAGAGAAGAAAGGCACCAGGCCCAGACAGCGTTTCACCAGCCTGTCTGAAAACCTGCGCTGACCAGCTGGCCCTCGTCTTCACACAGATCTTCAACAGATCACTGGAGCTGTGCGAAGTCCCCTCATGCTTCAAACGCTCCACCATCATCCCCGTCCAAAAGAAACCCAAAATTACTGGTCTTAATGACTACAGACCTGTGGCTCTAACGTCTGTGGCCATGAAGTCATTTGAAAGACTGGTTCTGGCTTATCTGAAGGACATCACTGGACCCTTACTGGACCCCCTGCAGTTTGCTTACCGAGTAAACAGGTCTGTGGATGATGCAGTCAATATGGGACTGCATTATGTTCTCCAGCATCTGGACAGACCAGGGACTTATGTGAGGATCCTGTTTGTGGACTTCAGCTCTGCTTTTAACACCATCATCCCATCACTCCTCCAGCCCAAACTAACTCAGCTCTCCGTGCCCACCTCTGTCTGTCAGTGGATCACCAGCTTCCTGACAGACAGGAAGCAGCTAGTGAGGCTGGGAAAATTCTCATCCAGCACCCGCACCATCAGCACCGGCGCCCCTCAGGGCTGTGTCCTCTCCCCACTGCTCTTCTCCCTCTACACCAACGACTGCACCTCTAAAGATCCCTCTGTCAAGCTCCTGAAGTCAGCTGGCTGTCTGGTGCAGTCTTAACAACCTGGAGCTCAACACGCTCAAGACAGTGGAGATGATCGTGGACTTCAGGAGAAACCCCCCTGCTCTCCCCCCACTCACCATCATGAACAGCACTGTGACTGCAGTGGAGTCATTCAGGTTCCTGGGCACCACCATCTCACAGGACCTGAAGTGGGACATTCACATTGACTCCACTGTGAAAAAGGCCCAGCAGAGGTTGTACTTCCTTCGCCAGCTGAGGAAGTTCACTCCTGCCACAGGAGCTGCTGAAACAGTTCTACTCTGCCATCATTGAATCCATCCTCTGCACTTCAATTACCGTCTGGTTCAGCTCAGCAACCAAATCTGACCTCAGAAGACTACAGAGGGTAGTCCGGTCTGCTGAGCGAATCATTGGCACAACCCTCCCCACTCTCCAAGAACTGTACTTATCCAGAGTGAGAAAAAGGGCAAAGAAGATCACTCTGGACCCCTCACATCCAGCACACTCCCTCTTTGAACTGTTGCCATCTGGTCGACGCTACAGAGCCCTGAGCACCAGAACGACCAGACACAGGAACAGTTTCTTCCCTCAGGCAATCCATCTCATGAACACTTGACAAACATGGAACACACAACACTATTACACTATTACACATTATTTACTTAAAACACTTACTTATACTTCAAATTTGCACACATAATTGCACATACAATTGTCTATATTATATATTGTTTTTTGCTTTTTTTTGCACTTTGTCTATCTTGTAAATTCGTATATTATTATTTTATTCCTTTTATTATGTGTCTTGTCTTGTCGCTGTTACTCTGTTGCACTGTGGAGATTCTGTCACTAAAACAAATTCCTAGTATGTGTAAACAACATACCTGGCAATAAAGCTCTTTCTGATTCTGATTCTGATTCTGAATAACTGATCTTGCATTGTTGCTTCAACACTTGTTGACATATGATGTATCAATAGTTTTGACTGGTCTGAGTTTTTTAAGGTGGGCAAGGCAGAGTGTTACATGAAGTTTGTCGATAAAATTGTAAGGAAAGTGAGAATGACATAGTAAATTTCATTCGTCACTAATAAGGGTACTAAAGCAAATATAAGTAAGCTAAAAATATAAGTAAGCTACCAACAAAGCAAAGGTTTATGAACAATGTTTTGACATGCTCTTTCAAATAAAAAAGTTTAATTTAAAAAAAGAAACTTTGATTTTTGTGGAAAAGGTCATTTTAGTTAAAAATGGCTGGTTAAGCTAAAATGGGCCACAAATTTCAGCTAAAATGGGCTGCATACACACACACACACACACACACTTTTACACAGAAATTGAGGCTGAAAATATGTTTATAGGCCTAGATGTATCCATATAAAATCTTAACAGTCTTTAAAAAAAAAAAATGCATTGCAGACAGTATGGCAGGAGGACAAGCAAAGGAAGGAAACAGAGATAAGAAGAGAGAAGAGAAAAGATATCAGTACAGTTCAATGTAAAGACCTATAGCTACAGGAAATGTTAAAGTGATTTGTTTTTGTCAAAGATGTTCTAATCTTTAACAAAACATTTGACAGATATTTTGACAAGCATACACACACCTGTACAACATGATCAGTTCATTTTTAATTGCATTTTTTTAATGAAATATTCGTTCAACTTTCTATTTAATGAAATAAATATGTAGTGTTGTTGCTATGGCACACTAAAGACAACAGTGTCAATTTACTGTTACAAATAAAATGATTTCAAATGACAAAATCATGGGCGTATTGTATTATATTAATAGTTAATAGCCTCCTAAAAAAAATAGGATGAGAAAATAATCCATATTACATATAAAACAACACAAATATTAAACATTATGACATTAAAAAGAGCGCAAGTCACACGTATTCTAACAGAACACTGCCCAACAGCGACACCCGCAGGTAAAGTTACACAGGAGTCATGCCTCCCTTTGCTCTCATAGAAAACCATAGAAAACCATTAGACCCCTGGCGTGTGGTGGGTTTTGTGGGGGGTAATTGAGAATGAATGGGGGAAAGTCACGTGAGAGGAGGCAATGTCTCCATCGTGCTATGATTGGATGTAATTGGTTATGATTGGATATGATTGGTTTGTGCGATAAATCCTGCCTCTTGTTGATGTGCGCTTTCCGCACTTGAGTTTGACTGAACAAATGATGGCGTCAATGGGAAGACTAATTGAAAAGTAAGTAAACAGATCACAGTTAGATATCACTGCTTTATGTCATGTCAAAATCAAACTTGAAATGGACTGAAAGCATGATGACTGAATGTTTTAAATTAAAAATACATCTTCTTGTCTGTGTTTGTTTACGAAGCATGACTGATGATCCAAAATAGCCTAAGATGACTATTAAAAATAAAAACATCAATACACAAATAAAATATATTGTTTAAATTATTATTGCCTTTAGTTATTATTTTGGAATGAATGTAGAAATGCTTAAAACACTAACTTGATGAGATTGACTTGATTTTGATAAATAGAACATTACATTGTTAAAGTAAAATTACAAAATAGAATTGTCTTTGGTTTCTTTTTTCTTTTTTGATGTAATGTAAAGTAATGTTAATTTAACAAGAAAGATGTGTCAACGTTAAGAGTAATGCACATGAATTTACATTGATTCATAAAATAAAAAATGTGCCTCCTCATTTCAGAACACCACTGCACGCCACTGATATATATATATAATTTTTAACCCCAAAATAGTTACGGACAGCAGTTTTAACTTACTTTTTTAAAACAGATCTGCGTAAAATCTGAGATTTTTTGAAGAAAATAATTTACCACTGTCAGATGATACCTTAAAACAGTAATTAAAGACTTTAATTTAATATTTTTAATAACACATTTACCTGATAGTAAGACTATAAATACATTTATAGGCCTATTTAATTGTAAGAGTGGTCGAACTAATGAGATAAGTTATTTTTTATTCATCATTTATTCTTTTGACGGCCCTAAGATTACTAAGAAACACAAACCAAACCATCAAATAAGCTATGCATGAGATCTAATTATATATATTTATGTATAATTAATTAATTATATATATATATATATATATATATAAGGTACAGTCCAAAAGTTTGGAACCACTAAGATTTTTAATGTTTTTAAAAGAAGTTTCGTCTGCTCACCAAGGCTACATTTATTTAATTAAAAATACAGTAAAAAACAGTAATATTGTGAAATATTATTACAATTTAAAATAACTGTGTACTATTTAAATATATTTGACAAAGTAATTTATTCCTGTGATGCAAAGCTGAATTTTCAGCATCATTACTCCAGTCTTCAGTGTCACATGATCCTTCAGAAATCATTCTAATATGCTGATCTGCTGCTCAAGAAACATTTAATGTGTACAATTGTACAAAATATTTGTGTACAATATTTTTTTTCAGGATTATTTGATGAATAGAAAGTTCAAAAGAACAGTGTTTATCTGAAATCTAATCTTTTGTAACATTATAAATGTCTTTACTGCCACTTTTGATTGATTTAATGCATCCTTGCTGAATAAAAGTATTCATTTCTTTAATTTCTTTTCAAAAAAATAAAAATAAAAATTCTTACTGACCCCAAACTTTTGAACGGTAGTGTATAATGCTACAGAAGCTTTGTATTTCAGATAAATGCTGTTCTTTTGAACTTTCTATTCATCAAGGAATCCTGAAAAAAAAGTACACAACTGTTTTCAACATTGAAAATAATCATAAATGTTTATTGAGCAGCAAATCAGCATATTAGAATGATTTCTGAAGGATCATGTGACACTGAAGACTGGAGTAACGATGCTGAAAATTCAGCTTTGCATCACAGGAATAAATTACTTTGTCAAATATATTTAAATAGTACACAGTTATTTTAAATTGTAATAATATTTCACAATATTACTGTTTTTACTGTATTTTTAATTAAATAAATGTAGCCTTGGTGAGCAGACGAAACTTCTTTTAAAAACATTAAAAATCTTAGTGGTTCCAAACTTTTGGACAGTACTGTATATATAATTAGATCTCATGCATAGCTTATTTGATAGTATTATAAGTCATTTACTAAAACGTGGCCCATTTTAGCTGAGTTCACCCTACTAGTAGGCCTACTCTATACAACTGAATGAGGTGAAATTGTTGTCATATACTTTATCTAACATTCTGTAGTACGAACAGATGCTCAACCTGTTTATTGTAATCAAGTTAATTATTTATGTGTGTGTGTTTAGAGTAAAACATTAGACATTCTCTGATTTAGCAGAACTCTTAATTTGAAGAGCTCGAAAACACTTGAATTCTGTCTCAATACCGTACGACCTGCCTACATAGATAGCATTTTGTTCGACACGCCCCTGTTGTTTGGCCATCATTTCTAAGTAGGCAGTTCACTAGGGTCTGATGCGCAGCCTGCGTACAGTCTCTGACGCTGGCGCAGTTCACGTAGTGAGACTGAGAAATACGCAATGTCTGCTGTGCGCGTCAGTGGCTAAAGATGTGAATCCTGTAATAGGAGGACAACTAAACTGAGATAAACACCGCCATTCATCTGCCTGTAAGTAAATACTAACTCATGATCAGTTTTCAATACTTTTTACCAATTATTTTTTAGTATTGAAATGAGATCAGGTAGTTGCCCAGCAGGGCTGGATGTGAAACAGGAAGTAGCTCATATGTTATTTGTTTTAAAGAAGGTTGTTTGTCGCAACTTTGCGCCTACATACTATGACAGTAAACACATTCGTGGCTTTAGTAATAGTAATATGTGGCATTTGTCGACATGACCTGTCAGTTTTTGGAAATTAAGAGCAGAGTGTTCCGAGTCATTACCCCACAAGCCCGGCCATTACAGCAGTACAGCATGCCATATTAATAGTAATGATGGGCAGAAGCATTGTTACAGGTAAGAGTTAAGTTATGATAATTTTAACTATTTTACAGTTTATGTGGAGTATATTTCAGGAAAGCTCTATTCAACGCTTCATGAGCACATTTATAGATATGATTTTTATTTTTTATTTTCTTAGTAATCTTATAGTGCCCTCAAAAGAATAAATAATGAATAAAAAATAACTTATCTCATTAGTTCGACCATTCTTAGAATTAAATAGGCCTATACATTTATTTTATAGTCTTACTATCAGGTAATTGTGTTATTAAAAATATTAAATTAAAGTCTTTAATTACTGTTTTAAGGCATCATCTGACAGTGGTAAATTATTTTCTTCAAAAAATCTCAGATTTTACACAGATCTGTTTTAAAAAGGTAAGTTAAAACTGCTGTCCGTAACTTTTTTTGGGTTAAAAATTACCCAAAATAAATTGAGCATGTACATAACCAGCCAGTGTTCAAAACTGTCTCCTTACCTTAGCCCGATTCACAACGGTAAGCTTGAAATAATGTTTTATAATTCTGGTGGTACTGGTAGGTTTTTGTGGGAGATGTCGCCGTTTGTCTTTGCGTCATTGAGTCATGTCTGTATACATAAAGAAGGAGTCCCAGCTAGTAGGCTATATGGCACGTGAGGCGGGTCATTTACAGCCTTTTCTCACAGCAGCTGAATAATTAAACTTATCATTTTGATGGCGGATTGTATGGTATGACAAATTAACGTTATAGATTAGACTGTACAGAAATTGAAATCTACGGGTGATGCTAATACACACTAAATACACATAGTCACGCAATGCTGATGTTGTTAACATTAACAATTTGAGAACAAAGTATAACAATAATAATAATTTGCACGGTTTGACGTGATCCGAGCTAAACGATCGTAAGATTTAATCACCATTGGCAGCGCGATTTATTATGGGGTTTTTTTTCTCAGTTGGTCGGAACAAAAGTGGCAGACATGTTACTTGTTCAGATGACATTTTCCGGTGAAAATTCTTATTTTGGTCATACTTCCAAGACTACAATCTGTGATTCCGACGTACAGTATCCACACCGATGCGGTGACTGATCGCAAACATTAGATTCATCTGCGCTGAGGAGCCGTGTTGTTGCACAACCCACGTGAAGATGATAATTCTGCAAATAACGGCAATCGCAGGTTTCAAACAGAGATGGCGACAAAGAGGCAAAACTTACGGACTGCAGCTTTAAAAAAACTGAGATTTTGTCCCCATAAAATTATTAGGGATGAAAATTGTGGGCAAAAACCAAAATATTCAGGGTGCATTTGGCTGAAACCCGAAACCGAAAATAAATAATAAATTAATAATCAACTAATTAATCAAACTTATTTAATAATGAACTCTCAAATAGCAAAAGCTCAGTTGTATAAACATTTAAATTGCACATAAGGGTTTGCTAACAGTTTAAGTAAAAAAAATAATAAATATGTAATACAGTGCATATATTTAGCAAAATGCTCTTTTCTGGAGTTATTTTTTCAAGCTAACTAATGAGTTTATTAACACTGAATAGGTTTCTTGAGGTAAATGTAACGTTAAGTGACATTGTATAGCCTACGAGCTGTTTTATTGATGTTTATCCCTGGCTGAAACACTGATTGAGTGAATACATGCGACTGGATTCATTTCGGTAAGTTGTAATGTATCTTTCAGCATGCATTCCACCCATGTTTATTTCATGCTGTAACTAGTAGTAAAGAGGACATGAGATGATCAGTTGATCTATGATGCCACCTGAACTGAGGCGCTACAGCGATCTGTCACACCAGATTTTAGATTTAAAGGTGCAGTAGGTGATCTGGGAAAAGCTAACATTAGCTTGCTAGTATTGAAAGCATGTGATCCCACCCTCCCTACAAATCACCATCCAAAGCCATGCCTCCTCCAAAACACATGAACGCACACATAGCTGCTCTCTGCAAAGCGTCACAAGATACGGCGTTAAACTACTTCATGTCTCAAAGCACATAAAATGACAATAATAATGAACATAAACAACTTAGAGAGCTCGTGCCTGACTGCTGCAGATTCATTTCAGTGTTGATACTGTTGACATAGATACACATAATTCTGAGTCTGATTGAACAGCTCCGGTTGCCATCTTTTAATTATGGTAATTATGGGGTGACCACAGCATGAGCTCATTGTTTTGATTTGGTAGGAACTGTAAAATGTCGCTGCTGTTTGTTTGCAGTGCTCCGTGACAGGCGTCTGTCTGTGTAAACTCTTCATAGCATGAAACGTGCGGATTGTAAAAACATACGTTGACAGTATGTATCCCAGTGTCTACATTATTCTACATCACTGACATGGAAGCAGAAGACAAGGTGTGTACATTTATTGAGTGACATCTGCATCTATGCAGTTCCTTATGCAGTTTACATAAAATTATGTGGGAGCAATACAAGATGGTTTCCCATTCTTACAAATAGAGTATGTCACTCACTTTTACAAAAAGCACGCCTTGATAGTGCAACCTTTTGCTGTGTGATGTAGCCTATTAAAATGCCTTTAAAATAGCTTTAAAAAGCCACAACACAGGCGTTGCACAACTCTGAGCAACATGCACTGGTGTTTCGTCACAGACTCAGTTCAGTGGTGAATTCCAAACAAAGGGCACTTCAGGAAGGGGCTGCCATTTGTACGAAAGTGAACAGCTGAATTCCTTCACAAAGGGTCCTTCACAAGTCTGTTAGCAAAGGATACATGAGATGGTCATTTACATACCTTTTTTTCATACATGTCATATAAAGTTTAAATAAGTTTCATAGGTAAAAATTGTTTAATAGCTGTGTGGTAAATGTCACTGCCTGCAGTTTCCATAGAAGAGACAGCAGTTTTAATGTTGAGAGGTGAGGGGGAATACACTAACACACACACACACATAGTGCATTTTAAAAACTTAATTATAAAAATAAGAATAAGCTAATATAAGAATTAAAGAACAGCTGATAGGCTGATTAGCTGCGTTTCCACTGTCACTTCCAGGGCCTCGTTGGTGCTTACTCGGGGCCAATACCAGCTAACATTATTTAACTTTTAAAACCATTTTAGCTCAAAACTCACTTTCAGACAGCAACAAGTGTTTGAAATAACTTCTGTTTGTGACCCAATGTGATCATGATCACTGTAAAAGGCAGAAATATTTATATGTGATGCAAAAGACTATGCGCACTAACCAATACCATAGTAAACATGGTAAATACGACCACTTGAAGAAATCAGACAAATTATATAGGGTATTACAATCATGTATTTATTTTATTTGTCAGATGAAATAAATATTTTATCTAGCTTTTAGAGTGAGTTGGGCATAGGGATGCTCACTTCTGATTGGAATTCTAAATGGAAGTTCATGGAGTTCTCACCTAATGAGCTGATATCTGAATCAGGTGTGTTAGGCAGACAAAATATGCAGAGCGGTGGGTCCCCAGGACCAGGATTGATAACCACTGCATTACTGAATGAGTTTACATTTTTGAACGAATTGGTTAAGTTAATAATTCAATGACTCATTAATAAAGATAGTAGGTGTGTTCGACTTGAAGCGGTGCTGTGCAGACTGATTGGTGTATAACATCAAAGTACCGTGAGAGAGATTAGAAGGCAGACAGTTCCGTACACCAATCAGTCTGCACAGCGCCACTTTAAGTTGAACATACCTACTTACTTACATCTTTCCTGAATGAATCAGCCGTTTGAATAAATAATTTGATTGAACGAATCACTCATTAACACCTAGCTCCTATAAGAGGTTTTAGTTCAAATTTAACATCTTATTTAATTATTTTTTTTTAAATCATTTCATATTTTAATATTCAAAATGTTGTTTTTAAACATAAAACTTTTTTAAATTTTTTTATAAATATCATCAAATATTCCCCCTTTAAGGAAAGGTTAATTTTAACTGCTGTTAACTAAACATCACAAAGAATATGTAAGTATTCAGGAGTCAGACAAGCCTAAATCAGCCAAGGTACCAACACAAACATGTGTTTTTGTTTGTATAGGGAACAGATGTGTATGTGTTTGCATATGTGTTTGTTTGTACAGGCAACCGGTATGTGTGTGCGTGTGTGTGTTTTTGTGTGTGTGTGTGTGTGGAAAAATTGAAGGGAAAAAAAAAAAGTTAAAGTGGCATACGTGTAGCCAAGAACGGTGTCACATACTTGGAATTTGTATTTCATTTCACCCATCCAAGTGCACACACACAGCAGTGAGTAGTGAACACACACACCATGAACACGCACCCGGAGCAGTGGGCAGCATTTTTGCTGTGGCGCCCGGAGAGCGATTGGGGGTTAGGTGCTTATTCGTTTGGAAGTTATTTCAATCAACCCAGAAATTGAAACTTGGAACTTAGACATTTTCAACAGAGCACAGAATCCACGAGTCACCATGGAAATGGACATTAAGAAAAAGCACACCATGCATTATTTCCCCAAAACCAGTTCAGCGCAAATCCCATCCTGCAGCCAATTTCATTGGTTAAGGTTAAGGTGTAGGGTAGGGTTAGGGGTTAGTATTTGTTGTAGCATTTTGTAGGCCAGGGGTTCTCAACTAAGATTTCGTGGCCCTCAAGGTCCACTTTCCTTTGGAGTTTGGCTTCAACCTTGATCAATCTCACCTTCCTGTAACTTTTTAGTAATCCTGAAGACTGTCGCTACGTCTGAAATCAGATACTCTGAGTAGGTATTTTATTTGAATTTACTTAGCTACCATTAAAAAAGGATGTACTATATAGTATAAATGTGGGTAGTATGTAATTCGGACATACTACATCCGACATGTTGTTACTGTCACATTGTTACCAGCGTCAGTCGCATCACTTCACTTCCATTCATAAATACTCTTTTTAAATACGATTAAAAATGAATGATTGAGCTAAAAAATAGTCTGTCCTTCCTTGCAAACATAATATATGGCCGTAGTTTTTTTTTTATTACAGTTATTTTAAATTGAAATATATTATATACAAAAGGTTCCATTGCAAACAAAAAACAAAAGTCGGTAGACTCTGTACTAAACAGAAAAATAAGTTCACAGTACCAGCATTTCTGCAGTACCAGAGCTACCAAGTACCTGGTATATAAACACTCTTGTACTTGTTTGCTTGAGCGCTTGAGGGTCAAAGGTTTCTATTTACAGCGTGCTTTTACAAGCAATTGAGTCAGAAACTGTGATGATTGACAGTGAGAACCAACGGACGAGACGCTGGTATTGGTACAGGCTACCGACATTTTGGTATCCTGACAACCCGCTGTCACGGCCACTGGAGCCTCATCAAAAGGGCATGCATGTGCCGAATACCTTCAGAGCAAGTCATGTTCAGAGAATAAGTTGTTATGGCTACTTGTATACCCTGAAAAGGATCTCAGTTTTTGGACCCGAAGGATTATCTGATTACTCGGAGTAAAATTACCTGGGTTGCTTACACAAGTTGTTAAACCTTGTTCTCTTAAAACAGGTGTGATGCAGATCTCAGATTGCATGTCATTTTATCAGCATGTCTTACATGCTCACAGCAATGTCTGCGAATATATTGGCAGTAGCAAGATCTATTCTGCCACGACCAAATACATTAACATTGCCATATCCATTAACATGCCAATATCTCAGAGAGTTGTCATGACAGAACAATAGAAGCAATCAAACCAACTATAGGGCAACAATATTAAACTGCTGTGACAAGTTTATAAATTTTTTTTTATAAATAAATAGGGTTTATGAAAAAGATTACATTTGTGGTATTGTAGGCTGAGAGTCATTGACATGACACTCAAAATTTTTCTGGAACAAAATAATTTTTTAAAATATACATCAAAAATGGCATTCATTTATATACAAGAACTATTGCACGCTATTACAAGTACAAGCATATCTATGTTCACACTGTCAGTATCACAACTGTTCAGATCCGATTTGTGTGTCCTGTCCCAATGACGTTGCGTTGGTAGGCATAAGCCAAAAACAACAACGTGGGGGGTTTGCAATACCGCTGTCGTCTTATTTACAACACGACAATGTGTAGCCGCCACACTGGACTACTGCGTCTTCTGAGGCAGCGGCAGAAACATAGGAGGCTGGTATGAGCAGCCGCTGGTTTCAAAACATGTCTCCAATTATAGGCTATTGTAATTTTCTGCTCGATCGCCTCTTGCAACAAAACAACCTTGTTTCCATTAACAACATCTGACATGTTTACGTTTTATGTGGCATGAGAAAGTTACAAAAACCACGTGAAATCTGATTAGAGTGGTCAGACAGAAACAGATTTCCAGAAGTGTTATTTGAATAGGATTTCAAACCACGTGTGAATGTAGCTCGAAATGGTTCGCATTTTATGTTTTGTTTTGTTTTGTTTTTGCCGTTCACACTTAAAAAATATGATCGGATTCCAATCGGATATGCACAAAAAACGGATTTGGACTGACAGTCTGAACGAGGCTTATGATGCACATGTTTTTAAATTTAACAATTAAAATTACATTTTGAGGATTAATGTTTATATTAATGTTGATGGTTACAACATATGCTATTTTTACTGTAATTAAATGTAAACATTTGTTGAAGCTGGTATAAACCTTTTGAAACAATATGAAGAATGTCTAAAAACTAGGCTCACATGTTTTAAACTAGACTTTAAAATACGTGTAAAACCTTTTTTTTATCGTGTACATTCTTACATGTCTTTGACGCAGGTGTTGGACTCAGTGTATAATGTCTAGACGAGGACGTACAAGAAGATCCAAAGCAGGGACATCCACAGGACAGTGTGAGGGTCCTGGGGTCCATGTGTTTCTTTTCTGGACCAAAGAGGGAGAGCGTTGCCTGTCTTACAAGGAGGGTGAGGTGACGGCTGAAGATCTCACCATCGATGCAGCAAAGGCTGTGGGTAGGTGTGGGTTTTGGCGCCAGTACGTGCTTTAGTTTTTTTTGTTGTTGTTGTTCTTAGCGATCTAAAATGTTTTCTTTCTTCCTCAGGGATCACTCCTGTCTGTCATGCCTTGTTTGCTCTCTATGACCCTGCATCCTCTTGTTGGTACAGTCCAAATCACAAATTTAAGACGGAAAACCAGTCTGGCCTGTTGGTGCATTTCCGAATGAGGTGAATATGAGACTGTGTGTGCGTGTGTAGAGAGTAATTCAGTGGAAAGCGCACAAATATGCATGATGTAATGGTGTAAATCAGTGGTTCCCAAAGTTTTTAGAATGGCATACCACATGGTGAATGCACATTTACTTATGCGTACAAGTTTCCAAGGTAAAAATTGCAAATGAACACCCTTCGAAACTTGAATGCAATGAGCTTATAATTACGACTTCAGAATTGGGAATGATCAAATTTCCGATAGCACGTGAAGGCAACATTAGACTGCAGTCACACCTTTTCTATTAAAGGTGGGATCAGTAGATTTTGAAAAACGCTGTTTGGAAGTTAGTCGGGCCGACGCCAACAACAAACGTGTAACCAGTCACCATTAGGGGGTGAAGCTATAACGGTTGAGAAGACAGAACGAGTAAGATTTGAAAAAGAAGAAGAAAAAATGCAGAAAGAGAGATGAGACACAATACAAAAGAGCTCAGAAGAAGATCACTGGAATGATGGTTTATGACTGGGCAAGCGCTTTAGGACCCGCGTTAATATTAGACAAGCTTTCCAGCGCTGAAGAGAGCTAAGCGGGAAGGCCTGAAAACAGACGCGGAGGCTGCTTTGATTCTGCTTCACATGTGAGTAATGCTGGGTTTGAGTGTCATTGATTGTATGGAGCTGCTGTGCTGTTGGCGACTAACAACGAACACTTGTTTGTATTTACTCTTGTGTACTGTTCATTTTTTGTGCTTCCTTGTCGTTCGTCATCATCTGCGCTTTATTTTTCGTGAAGCATTTTGTTGCACGTCAGCTGTGATAAACAGACATCCACTCTCGCATTGCGTGTGTAACAGGGGCCAGATAGTGAGAGTTGTGCAGTTTAACTACTGCACACGGATGACCACTAGAGAATGTGGTGTTTAGCGTCATTGTTAGTGCACTTGCCTCGCATGCCAGCAGCGATCGGGCTGGGGCTCTAGACCGACTCGGAGCAGGGTGGTTAGGATTGGAGAGTGAGTTTTGGAGGCGAAGCAATAAAGAGAGTGGTGGGTTTGTTTGAGTTGATTTTAAATATCAACAATGTCCAACAGTGGTTTTCAAAATCTATTTATCCGACCTTTAAGGGACAATATTTGCTCCCTTAAATTGATTTTCAGTGTAAATCAATAATTTAAATCAAATGAAACATATGAAACTATCAACAAAAGCCATCTTTGCATTGCAATGGTACAAGCTGCATCTAGATGTATTTACACACGGTTTAATGCCGGTCACACAGGTGGTGTGAATGCAATTACAATGGCATAAATAATGTTATGATATAATGTTTTAAATGGTAAAAAATGAAGTGATACTTTTAAATATTAAACTAAAACTGCCAGTAGGTGGTGGCAAGTCACTGAGTCTTCGAATCATTCATTCATGCATTCATTCTTTAAGGAAGCAAATGGCTGTATTTATGAATGAGTCATTGAATCATTGACTCTCCCGATTTGTTCAAAGCCGCAGATTCATTCACTGACGAAACACCACTGTGTGTTGCTTGGAGACGCACAACAGTTCTCCTTTGGTTGGAACTGTTTAATTGCAAAACAGAGCAAACAATTCTGACACATACATTGTGTTAAAACAATGTATCACTTAATATTACCTTTTTGTTTGTTTAACTTGCATAAAATCAATGCCACATTTGCAATTGTGTGGATATTTGGGAAAAATTGCATTCTTGCTCGTATAATATATTATCAGCATTAAAAACAAGACCTCACACAGGTTATGCTTTTGTATCGAAAAGAGTAAGAGTCTTAAATCGATCACTATGCCCAGTCTGTGTCTATATTTGTTTTTCATGCTAGTAAGGGATAAAACTCCACTTTTACAAAGGTACATTGTCGAGAACGGCAGTAATGTTGCGTAATTTAACTCTTTCTCTTTCACCTCACTTACTCCTAGGGGTACACGTTCCCCAGTTTGGGAACCACTGTTGTAAATCATCAATTAATGTTGTTGCTTTGTAGATTTTACTTCCGTAACTGGCATGGATTAAGTGAAAAGGAACCGTTAGTGACTCGTCATGCATTACGGACTGGATCTGGAGCAGAGCAGGTGACATGTCCTTTGCTGGAGGTGACCTCCTTGGAATACCTCTTTGCTCAGGTGATTTTTACAGTCACTCAAAATAATTGAAAGACATTTACTGAAATGCTATAACTTCACTGTCTTTGAGATATTTATTTGAACAGAAAAAATTTCATGTAAAAAAAAAAAAAAACATGTAATAAAAATGTCACTTTTCCATAAAAATAACAGAAAATTGAAATGATAAAGTTTTCTATGATAAATTGTATTTTGCTTTATTTGCTTAATTTTGTTTATGTCTGAACAATGTCCAGAAATTCAACAATTGTCCAGATTTACTAAAAAGCAGGATGCTATTCTTTCAAAGTCTTTCAATTTTAATGTTTTGATTCTCTTACCAGGCAAAATATGATTTTGTGAATGACTTGACATCTTTGGATGCAATGAGCGGAGACGAAGAGATCAGTCGCTTTAAGAATGAGTGTCTGGGTATGGCTGTACTTCACCTCTCTTACACGGCCCTGCAGACTGGCACTTCTCTACAGGATGTGGCCAAGCAGACCAGGTGTGGGCTTCAGCTTTCTTCAATGTTCAAAGGAAGATCCGAAAGCTTTTTTTAAAGAGGAAGTTAAATAAAAGATATACAATATATAAAACAACAGATAGGCTGTCTGTAAAGGGGTCCTGTCCATACATAATTCGACTTTTTTCACTGTGTCCACATTACGTTAGTAAGGGTTTTTTTCCACCCTCTAATTTTTGCTACTGTGCCTTGTGGACTTGTAAGTGAATGCCCTCATTGCATATGCATTGAAATACAGCGCTTTCCTGCAGTCACTCGCAAGCTACAGGTTTGCTATCAAATAGTTTTTTAAAATTAAAGCTTTGTTTATTTTTATATGAGATGTAGTGTTGTCACGATACTGGAATTTCCAACTTTTGATACAACACCTTGAAAAATATCAATATTCGATACCACAGGGAAAACTGCAATATATACGGCCATACAGATAATCTGTTGTTATCTCATAATTTTTTGATAATTTGGGTAATTTCGTTGTAATAGCTTACACACAGTACAGGGAGGCTTTATTTGAATCATTGAACTACATTTACAAAAAAGTAAACAGTCAGAAATAAAATAAGAGCAAATAAACAAATTGCAAAAAATAACACAAATAGCACAGCTTTTGTTTTACTGATTACTAAAATTATGAATACAAGCACTCAACCGGAGGAGGCGGGTGTGGCAATTTGCCGTCAGAGAGAAGTGAGAGTGAGAATGCGAAGCTGGTATCAGTGTATCAATACTGCAGAAAATGAGTATTGGAACCGTTTCAGATATTTCAGTATTGATACATATCAAAATATCAATATTTTCGTCAACACTAATAAGATGCAGAGCTGTAGGTGCTACACACAGCAACAGGGCAAATTTCTGAACAATTGCTGATTTGTAAACGTGAATGGTCATGTGTCTAAATGTCTTCATCTGATGTCAGAAAGTTGCCGAAGTATGTAACGAGACATTTTTACAGCATGGTTTCAATAACTAGTCTTTTATTCGTTGGGGAGAAAATTACAATGTTTTAGTGTATCTACAGTGTGAAAAAACTCTTATCTTGAAAAAGCAAAGAAAATGTCCTTGATTCCTCATGATATGAATCTCTTTAAATCTGTTGTCCAGATTATAAAAATGCCTAAGTTTAATCAAAACTCCCCAATATAAGTGAATTAATACAATACATTAATTGAAGCACTTTCAAATGTGCAGTTTAAAATCATTTAATAATGCTAATAGCCATTACTGCATGTTGATAACATGTTTATGCTCCATCCTTCAGCTTTCTCCGTTGCATCCCTCTGTCTTTTTCCCGACACATTGCCCAGAACAATGCCCTGACAAGGTTCCGTATTCGCCGTGTGTTTGCGAAATTTGTGAGCAATTTCCAGCAGCACACAGTGAGCATGGGAAAGCTTGGATCGCAAGAGGTCATGTACAAGTATCTGTCTACGCTGGAGCGCCTGGCTCCTCATTTTGGTGTCGAGACATTCCCTGTGTTTCATCTTGACCTGAGATCTGATGGAGATGGCAGTGAGTCATACCTCATTGCCTCCCGAACACAAACACCCTCTGAGGAAACCGTAAACTGTGAACCTACTCATGAGATCAGGGTGTCTGGATCAACCGGCATATGGTGGCGGAAGTTATCAGCACAAAAGGTAAGTTGATGCAGTTGATATTTGACATTCTTCTTCTCTTACAAAGCTGTACTTTTAAATTCGTTTCACTTTCCAGGTGAATGACTACATTCATAATAAGAGCAGAGAGACACAGTCACGAGATGAACAGGAAATGGACAACTGGAAAACCTTCTGCGACTTCCCTGAGATATCTCTGATTGCCATTCAGGGCGTAAATGTCTGCATCAGTCGCCAAGACAACATGTCAATGGTAAACCGTCTGGTAAAGCTGTATTTGGTTTCCACCATTTGTGTTTGTATGATATGCATCCCACCTACATATATTTGTGTTCCAGGACATGCATTTGGGCTCCAGTCTCCAGGCTCGCTGTCTGGTTTCACTGCTTGATGGGTACTTCCGCCTTACAACAGATGCACATCATTATCTTTGTCACGAAGTGGCTCCACCCAGAGTGGTTCTCAGTGAGACCAATGATCTGCACGGTCCCATACTGTACGTCACTCGCGTTTTCACATGCAGTCAGTGCGGCCATGTGGTCCATTTTTATTGACATGTTCGTTCTTTTCCCTATTGCTAGGGATGCGTTTGTACTCCAAAAACTAAAGAAGGAACCAGAGGAGGGAGCGTTTATCGTGCGCTGGAGTGTTTTGGATTACCATCGAATAATCCTGGCATCTCTGAGTAGGACAAAGGTAATTCTCTAGAAAAGGGTTATTTCAGTGTTAACGATTTGATTAGATGAGTTGAAGAATTGTGAAATCAATGCGTAATACATTGAGTATAATTAGTGGTGATTAATAAGGCAAGAATTAAGCTTGGGTGTGTAAAGGGAATTTACATGGTAGACAGACTTGACTTGACTAGGTGGCAACTGCGGGTTTCCTATTCATTGTAAATGGAAGGGTTTCTTGTCAAGCTTGTTCACAAGAATCCTGCCACTTTTTTCATGTACAATTGCTAGTGGCGCACACCACTAAATATGGAAAGATCTTTTGGCGGCTGCAGCGTACATTTTATGTGGTCAAAGAACAATATTTTACTAGCTGTTTTATACCACTTCTTGTGTGTATGCAAAAGTGCATATAAACATGAGTGGTGGCAAGATAAATAGTTGCTGCCTATTGCGTAAAATCCCCTTAACTCATCCCACACCTTTTGTGCTACGTACATGATTGTGTCGCATATTGAGGAGAGTATATTATTACTTTTGAAGCTTCCTGTTTTTGCCTGGCAGATGATAAAACGGGCAAAAAAAATATAATACACATTATGGAAGCTTGTTTCCACCACGGAATAAAACAATTTAAATGATAATTGTGAATTTTTGTCTCACAATTCTGACTTTTGAGATATAAACTTGCAATTGCCAAAAATGTGAGTTTATAAAAAAAAAAACTGGCTTTTTTTCCTCAGAATTGTGACTTTATCACGCAATTCTGACTTTATGCCCCGCAATTCTGAGAGAAAAAATTCAGAGTTGTGAGATAAGTTGTAATTACCTTTTTATTTTATTTTTTTTATATTTACCATTATAAATTTGCCCACTCTGTTTCTAAATGCCTGTTATAGATCTTATTGTGAACAATTCATGCATGCATAGGTTTCATTTGTAATTTTTTTTACCTCGTATTGCTCAATCAAAATGTCATAACTGGACCTTCTGGTGAAAATTAACTATCCGAGTCACTATACCAAGTGAAACAGATTATTGAAAGAAAAAAGTAGGGCATGGACTTGGTTCTATGCAGACTTCTCTCTGGTGACGTATGCAGGAATTTTTTACTCCGATAAACTTCACTCCTGAAAGCTCATGTTCATCTGACTCCACTATTGAGAGTAATGGCAACATCTCAAAATCCAATGCATAGAGGTCCCTGCCCTACTTTTTTCTTTCAATAATCTGTTTCACTCGGTTTTGCGTCACAGAACAGAAGAAAACATATATCGCTACTTCAGTTTCATCGCTACTTTAAAGTAATTTCTGATTGACTTTGATTCTGGCAGGAAGGGGAAAATCCAATATACAAACAGTTCCGAATTACCCAGAAGGGCTCCATGTTCAAATTGGAAGGCTGGGATCAAGAGTTCTCCAGCATAAAGGAGCTCACCAATAGCTTAAAGACCTTCGTGCTGAAGTCTGGAGAAGACAGTTTCACATTGAAGAAGTGCTGCCTGCCCAGACTAGGAGGTGAGTGTGCGCGTGTGTGTGTGTTTGTGTATTTTCAGCTTGGCAGAATCTACAGTCAAACCGCTGAGTCATCCTGGAGTGAATCTCTGATTAGGAAAAATTCCACAGAAGTACATGATTCTTATCATTTGAGTCATCCTGTTAATCGTTTTTATGGTTCTTTTGCAGAGTTATCAAACCTTCTCGTAATGAGAAAGGGTTCAAACAGTAGCATTAAAACTGTCTCTGAAACCCTCAACCTGAGCCAACTGAGGTTTCATCAAATTAAGGACAAGGAGATTACAAAGGTATGTGGTTTTACACAATCAGTCACCTACTTATCCTCATGAGCTGAGCTCTACAACCATTGATAAGGACATTTTCATGCATTCCACTTGGGCAGATTGTACTGATTGTACTGATAAAATGAAAGCAGACAACACTTCTCTACTTATCAGACATGTAGTTTGTCATATTTTAAATGCGATTCTTCAACTACAGTATGTGTACTTTTGACCTGGAGGATCTTTACGAAATAAACCTTTAAACAGTGTATAAACGTGCATGATGCATCACAGGAAAATTCTGTCATTTTTATGAAACTTAATGAACGGCCTTTACATCAAATCTCAACCTATGAAGGTGGAAATGACTGATGATTTAAAAAAAATATATATTTTTTTTTGCATACAGTATAACAAAATTACAGTTTAAATTTAAACATTTAAAAATTGACATTGATTTCAGTACAGTAATTTTATTAGTGGCAGAATATTTTGTTGTGTTGGAAATTACATTATGAATGAGGGATAGTCGTAATTTGTTCTCAAATCGTTTTCAAAAATAAATCATAAATGCAAACTTCATGAAACATAAAGAAAAAAGTCAGCCCCTGGGTCATGAAATACCCATAATCGATGAAACACCTGTTGACCTTATTTAATGGATGCAGGAGCAGCATCTGGGACGAGGCACCAGGACTAACATTTACGCAGGCTGGCTGAAGATACACGGTTCACTAGAGGATGACGACAATGAATTCAATAACAATCTCTGCAACAAGAAAGGCATCCGGGTCGTCCTTAAAATTCTGGACCAGAGCCACAAGGACATAGCGCTAGTAAGAGTTGTCTGGTTCGGTGTCGTACAATAAAAACAATGGCAAAAGCACAGATATGTTTCTCATTGCCTCTGTGTTTTTGTCTAGGCATTCTTTGAGACTGCTAGTCTAATGAGTCAAGTGTCACACTGTCATCTGGTCTTTGTGCATGGCGTTTCAGTCAAGGGATCCGAGAGTGAGTGTTGTGCTCTTTTTGACTTCCTCTTTAAAGGCCACAAGTGTCGTCATAACTGTTTGTGACTGTTTTTTGTTGAGCTCCTTTTTTATGCACAATCTGTACTTTTTATCATCCGCCAGACACATTATTTATCTGTTGACTGTACTGTTTTTTTTTTAACAGACATCATGGTGGAGGAGTTTGTGGAGTTCGGCCCATTAGATGTGTTCCTGCACAGAGAGAAGGGCCGTGTCACTCCTCAGTGGAAGTTTACTGTTGCTAAACAGCTTGCCAGCGCTCTTTGCTACCTTGTGAGTGATGAATTCGATATGGGACTTTTAAAATAGAACAACTTGCATCCATAATTGCCAAAAATCTCTCAGATCATTCTACGTTATTAGTCTGTGTTAGAATGAATAACATAAAAATTATCATATTTCACACCAAAAGAAAAAAACGAGGCCTATTTGTAGTGGGTTTGTTTGTTGCATAGGAACATTATATAACAAAAAATAAACACATTAAAACTTTAAAAAAATAGTGAATTTATAAATTCCAAGTCACATTACACCTCTAAATAATATATATATATGTATTATCAAAAGATCATTAGTATAAGATAATTTGTAAGGTTTTTGCATAAATAAAGCCTGTTTTTAAGGACCTTTTTTTAATTATTGACAAATATGTCCAATTCACATTACAGTAATTAAAAAAAAAAGAATGCAATATTTTAAAGTAAACCTTTTAAGAAACATCTGTGATATTACACATCAAAATAAAAAGCAGAATATAAGAAATTGTGTTTGCATTAAGAAAATTTAAGCTATATTTAGGTAAATTTTTCCATTGTATCCTTATTGACAAGACCAATTAACATTACTGTAATGGGAAAATACAGTATATTTAAATCAAGTTCATTATAATAATTTCTATATACAGATATTAATTTAAAAAGTCTTTGTTTTAGGATAGGATTTTCTTACTGCATTACAGTAATGAGAATGAGATAATTAATGATTATTAATTGTCATGAAATTGTAATGACGTATTTATACATACCATGGTCTGTCTGAATACTCGATTCTGATTGGCTGGAAGGGTGTGCAATTAAACCGTTTAATGCACAGGTGGTTCTAAGTTGAATTATCATTCTCTATTAATGTGCTGTTTACATTCAAGCGTGTGCGCAGTGCATAAACACACACATACATCACTTGCACAGAAATTTATGAACCCTGGCCCGCGACTTTTATTAATAAAATAGCTTCGCTACTGGATCATTACATTATATTTCTCAGCAACGAGGGGGTAACATTGCTGGTTTTTAAGTAATTAAACTCACAGCTTCATAAGTAAAGAGAGACGCTGAGCAGATACAAGTAATTCACACACTCATCTCTCTCTCTCTCTCTCTCTCTCTCTCTCTCTCTCTCGACAATCAATTAAAAAATGCTGTAATGTAATCTTACCGCACACTACTTTATCTCTGTGTCAGACAGAGTGCTAGATCTAATGAGTCATGTCATCATTTTTACCTTTACATAAATAATCATAATTTTTACCTTTCCGGGCAAATATTGTGCTGCAAAAGTATCAGTGACAACTTTAAGTTGTCAATGCTGGTAAATGACCATGGTATAAACACGATAATACACAGCTAGCTGTGCATTAAACAAAATGAATGCACTTCACTTCACATCAGGTGGTTCTTTGCTTCCACGTCGTGCATTGTATATATACAGTGCACAGCATAAATAAGTACACCTCCTCTGGAGATGTATTTTCTTTATGATCACTAATACAATTCATGGAAAGATGGCAAAACTAAAATGTATTAAACATATACATAATAAAAACGGAGAAATATATGTCATTAATAGCCATAAAATAAGTAAATTAGCCAATTTTGTTTAAATTAAGGATTGCAGAAATGAGTACACCCTGGATTTGATTCAACAAATGTATAATACTCTAGCAACATGGCAAACTGTCACATCTGTCCTGTTTAACTCCTGGATGATGAGCTCCTTAAATGCCCTGATCTTTAAAGGGGAGTGTTGCTCAACTCGTCTTTACAGAATTCCCCACAGGTGCTCAAGAGTGTTAAGACTGAGTGAAATACATGTCCACAGAAGGTTTTTCACCTTGGGAGAATGCATATCATCATTGTCATGTTGAAAAAATGCCCAACAATGCAGGGAATGAGGAAAGGGTAACATCTTCTGTTTCAAGTTTGTGTATTAAATTACACAATGGTATGTGAATTTATGACAGCATTGATAAAGCACAACTCCCTCACACCTTCAGCACTCATACATCCCTATATAAGAGCTTTACTACCACTGAACTTTACTGTGGGAACCAGGCACTTCTCTCTTTACTCCTCCTCTAGCAACACCATAACATTTTGGATGCTGTTAGATCCAAAATGATTGATTTGGTCACATGAGACCAGAGTATTGATTCCCAGAATCTATATTTTGTAAATATGGGCTTTGGAAATGGCTAACTGACTTTATTGTGCTTTGACTACAGTAGGTAGTTCCAGTGAGAACAACAACCATGCATGTCATTTCTGCAGGCTGCATCTTACTCTGTGAGATAAAGTCACTCTTTTCATAGCTTTTGCTGGCTCTGAGACACTCACTTGGTATTTCTTCTGCTCTTTGTCTTGCAAAAAAATCCCTCATCACTAAATGAAAGCTTAAAATGAAGGCCTGATTATTTCAGGGGCCTTGTCACAAGTCCATTGTTTTTTAATTTATGTGTTACTTTTGCTATATTTTCTCACAATATAGCAATGACAATGATTTGGTAATCCTCATGTACCTCTTTTGCGCTAAGAAATAAGTCTCCTGACAGTTCTTTTGAGCAAGTTCTCTCCCAAGTGCTTCCATTGTTGTCAGCATTAAGTCTGAGAATGATTCATTGGACTCTTGAAATGTTTTTGTTCAACATACTTACCTGTTGATCAAACACTGCCTTAAACTTACACCAGAACATTTTTATTTCATTTTATTTATTAACTTTTAGGAGGGTGTACTCATTTTGCTACGCAACATTTTATCACCTTTATAAGAAAATCTTATTTTCCTGAATAATTTGACATGCTTCTTTGGTAATTGATTAAGCAGACTTGCTGGAATATTATCTCTAAAGAACCCTAACATGTCTTCTAAGTAATTGAGTAATTGCTGACTTTCAGAAGTTTCAGAGGGGGTGTACTCATTTATGCTGTGCACTGTACATTTTATATATATATATATTTTATTTTAATTTTTTTTGTGAGATTGACCCATCACCTTGTTCTTCACAGGAGACAAAGCGCTTGGTCCATGGAAATGTCTGTGGAAAGAATATTCTTGTGGTCAGGAAGGGTTTGGAGGAGGGCTCATCCCCTTTTGTGAAGCTCAGTGACCCAGGCATTTCTCTGTCGGCTCTGTCTCGTGGAGGTAACCGAGAATTGTGTTGTTATTCGCACATAATGTACATCGAGTTGAGTACATCCTGTCCCCCTCTATCTGTGTCATTTCTCTTGTTACTTCACTCCGCTTGTCACTACTGTTTACTTCATCAGATTCTCTCATGGTTGATAGAACAGGAAGCTACAAACCAACCACTTCCTAATGGTGATGCTCACTTCCTTTAGTCTAGCACACTTTTTTAATGTCAGGATGATCATATTAACAGCACTGAAGCAGCTGTCCAGAATGAACAGTGACAGAAACAGTGACAGAAGTGTTAAACTTCAGCACACCGTTTGTGATACACCCACACAATGAATTAGCAACACACTAAAAGTCCCTCAGAACACACTAAGGCCCTGTTTATACCTGGTATTAAGATGCGTTTTGTTGATTGGACAACAAGTAGACGAGGGAGACACATACCTGTTTACACCTGATGTTTTAATCCTCTTTTGTCCAATTTCGACCACTTCTGTCCTGATTTCTTCGCTGAGGGGGCTATGGGTGGGTAAATGTTTGGCCTTTTTCAGATCTTTTGATCTAATAGAGGAAATAAGCTCATGCAGTTTACATGTGAACATTCATGAAGATGATGGAAACACACGGAGAGCATCAACTTTAGTTTCTGCTCTGAAATTGTGCTTGGTACATTTTTCATCTTTAAACCAAATTTGGGTTTTCAGCCAACAAAGTTTAAATCCCATCTGGCATAATGTTTACACATTAGGTCAATATGCGAAGAGTTGGCTGTCTTTTGTGGTTGTTTGAACACATTCGACCACATGAGCGTTTACACTACGCAAGCAATCCAGGCTAATGCTTTTTCGACTACCTCTGGAAGTGATTGAAAGTGGGCAAGCTCAAAAGGTTTTAGACCCGGTTTAGACCTGTATTTAGCATCGTCCACTTGTGTTCCGAATGACCAAAGTGTAAGATCATAACGGCAGGGTTTGCAGAGGAAAGAACCTTTCAGATTTACTACAGAAAATGTAAAAGTATGTGTTTGATATGTTTGTGTTTTTATGTGAAGAGCGTGTGGAGAGAATCCCGTGGATCGCTCCGGAGTGTATCGCCGACGGGGCCCGTATAGGAAGCGCTGCCGACCAGTGGAGCTTTGGAGCAACTCTGCTGGAAATCTGCAACAACGGAGATCTTCCTATCAGTGGCAGCACGCTGCCTGAGGTACGGCTTCCTCCTGCTGTGTACCTGACACCACACACTCTCACTGTTTTCTTACAAGCTCTCCTCCGTCTACAGAAAGAGCGATTCTATGAGACGCAGAGTCGTCTGGCGGTGCCGTCATCTCAAGAGCTGGCCAGCTTTATCAGCATGTGTCTGACCTACGACCCTGCCGGACGGCCGTCATTCCGGACCATTCTGAGAGAGCTAACAGAGATTCAGATTAAAAGTGAGCTTTTTAATGCAGTCAAATCATGCATGTTATGTTTTTTGTTGTTGTTGTTGTTTTATTGTATTATCAGTACCATGGTACTAAAGCCAGTTTTCCACTGTCGGGCCAAACCGTTCTCGTTGCTTAACCGATCCAATCCGTGCTGATCCGGCCCAGCCTGTATGGATATGGTTTGATTTTCCACTGTGTGTCTGATAACAGAGCACTTTTGAATTTAATACAACTGCGTCAGTCGTTGCCTTGGTAGTGCAAGAGTTTACAGATGGTATGAGATGTAAAAAGCGAGCGCGTTATGGATGATGATCGAATATTTCTATTATTAACTTGTTTACTTCGCTCAAATAACGCACTTGGCCAGCTACAGAGAAACTGGTAGCCAGGCAACGGACAAGTCACCAATCCTGAGCTGCGACGTCACTACACGCACTCTACCAGCTAACCATGCTGAGAATTCCGGGCCGAGAACGAAGCTCAAGTGGACAAAAAAATTGCTGGAACCATTCCTTACTTTTCTTAAAACCGTTCGGCCCAACGGTGGAAAAGCGGCTAGATGGTGTTGGATAGTTCACCCAGAAATTTTAATTCTGTCATCATTTACTCATCTTCATGTCATTCCAAAACACAAAAGAAGATATTTTGAAAAATAGTCTGGTGGTGTTTTTTTTTTTCTTTTCTTCATACAATGAAAGTCAATAAGGTGCATTGTTCTTCTTGTGTTCCACAGAAGAAAGAAAGTCATACAGGTTTGTCATGAGGGTGAGCAAACAATGACAGAATTTACATTTTGGGTAATACTAGGGACGCAAGATGAACAGTATCTGTCAAACTTGCTTAAGACTATGGAAGTCAAAACTGACATGTGATTGCAAAATCATCTAGTATTTATGTTTCCTAGTAGTTCATAAAATTTGCCCGGAAGCATTCGCTCTCAGTCTCTTATTAGTGCATCAAAAAGCAATTTCAAGCATTTTCCTGTGTTTGCTCGGAAGTTGTGCGGCTATTTAATGCAACATCTCATCATATACATGAGAAACCATTTCTCATTTGAGTAGGTAGAAAAGCTGCTATTAATACAAAAATAACCTGTCACCAGTCCTTCAGAAATGCAAAACATCCTTTTTTGGTGTTGAAATTTGCTTCTATTAGGGGGGAAAAATGGGATGTTTTAAGATCACTGCTAGACAATTTTTCTCTGTTCATCATAATAGTGTTTTTAAAAAAAAATGATATCTTTGTTTTTGTTTTCTTGTTTAATTTAACACTTTTTTTAAAGTCTATTCATACAATTGTATAATATTTATATAAAAAAAAACTCGGTCTATACAATCTTTTTTAAGTTGTTGGAGCCTAGATGTTATTATAGTAATGTTAATTAAAAGAAGAATAAGTGTAAAGTTTGATCAGTAAGAAATTTATTAAAATAGTAATCGAATTTTTTAGTTATTATTCCAAATAAAAGATCAGTTAAAATTAGCTGGTTTTCGACCCAGTGTGTCCAAAATATTTGGTTTAAACCAAAAATCATCACTGTAATCGGACATTATTAATATTTTTCAAATGATCTGTATTAGTATTAGCTGATATTGGAAGCATGTCTTTTTTTTCTGATTAAAACTTTTTCTATCCCATGTTACAAAAGTACTAAACAATTATTTGTCATATCATTTATCATGCATTAACATTTTGATGTCTTGAAGCATGAAAAAATTTAATCTTGCTCTGATTTTTTTTTTTTTAATAATAATTTATATTGTTGGCCATCATATTGGTTATCAACCATAACAAATATCATTATCGTTATCGACCAACATTTAGATGTTGATTCATCCCTAGGTGATACCATGGTACTGAATGATTACTATATTCATGTTTCATAGTATTTACATAGTAAAATACCATGTTAAATTTTCTAAAAATATTTTTCTTTGTGACTTAAGAAATTATGTTATTGTCTTCTTCAAAAGATCCAGACATTTCATCCGAATGCGAGTCACTTCCGGACAGAGACCCCAGCATCTTTTACAAACGTTACCTAAAGAAGATCAGGGATCTAGGAGAGGTCAGTTTACGGTTTCTGCTCAAGACTGTGTTTCAGGTATTACTGTCATACAGTATGTCAGTTTCATATGATACTGTGTGACCTGCCTACAGGGACATTTTGGAAAGGTGATGCTGTACGTCTATGACCCTGGCAATGATGGAACAGGAGAATATGTGGCAGTGAAGGCCTTGAAACAAGAGAGTGGAAGTAACCTCCACGATTCCTGGATGAAGGAGATCGAAATACTCAAATCACTGTACCACAACAATATCGTCAAATACAAGGGGTGTTGTACTGAACTGGGTGAGCAAAACTGCTAACCGCTAAAGTTCCCAATAAGTTTTGAACTTTAAAATGTCCAGTTTTTAAAAGATTTTTTTTGTTGGTAATGCGAACATTAGAGAAAACATTAAAGGTAGACTATGTAACTTTTGGCCCTCTGGCAGTTAAAAAACGGAAGAAACATTGTTTTGGTTGTGCTTTGGCTCTGCGTGACTGTGTGGATGAATATGGTAATCCTACTGCTCATAAAACATTCACTACTAGGCTTAAGAGATGTAACCAGTTTAGATGGAAATGATCTCAAGCTGACTAGCTGAAGACGTTACTGTAGCTTTACCCATCAATAGACATCAATACCATCTCTGCATTGCTTTCACATTTCAAATCCCTCAGTTCTCACCATCTCCCAAAAACCAAGCTAATGTTGATTCTTGTTTTATTACGAGCTCTGTTGCATTTTTTTTTTTTGCCAACAGACTCTCCTCTGTTCAGCGTTTGTTTAAAACTGGTGATTCCCCAGAGGTTCGAGATTTAGCTGCTCCATGTCAACCTTTCTAACTCATTGTGCCAACTAACCTTTCACTCCCACACCATTCAAACTAGCTGGAGCAACTTTTCTCTATTTACAGATATGATGAGACATACACGGACGAGTGAAGCATGTACGAAATTTCTGTGAAAACCATCCCGCCCCGTCTAAAATATAAACACGTATAATATGCTAACCATGGTGAATCAGGGTAGGACAAAGACACATTTTGGAAGAAGGATCGATGATGTATTGATTCATATTTAAATTTGGTTAATTTTGAACAAAATTAAGTGTACCTTCCATTTTATCATTTAGAAACCTTATGTAAATGTAACTTTTCTATGTTCTCTGAACATTTTGAAGTGTTAGGTAGTAATGTTTAGAAAACATTAGACGAATGTACAACTAAAACGTTTCCTATAACTCTCACACCGGCCGGATATACGAATCTCATGATCAGAAACTCGTCAGTCTTGGTCAGTAGACAGAGGCAATTGATAATACCTTTAGATGCCACACCATGCATGCTTCTTTCTAAATGTATGCTATTTAGTGTCCACAGATCTGTACACACTTAATTAAAGTAAGGCTATATCTAACCAAAGGTCATGACCATTACCATAGAAATAAGATGACCGACTGAACTTCCTCTGATGCTAACTTTATATAATCATGCCATGGGTTCCACGTAGTTAGAATAATATTACTGTACTGAAGCTCACCTTACTTAGGTCTAACAACACTGTTGTTCTAAATGGAAATTCCATTATTAGCCTCTATAGTCTAAGTACACATGTCTAATGTCAGTTTCTTAGTTGGAGCACTAAAACTTCAGTTGCGTGCCCCAATGCTCCACCTAAGCTGGATTTTAGTCTGTTACTAACCTGATCACAGATTTGTGGTAATATGGACTTTACGTAATATACTAGAGTTAAAGGTGCAATAGGTGATCTGGGAAATGCTAACTTTAACCTGCTAGCAATAAAAGCATACAGTCCCACCCTTCTTGCAAATCGCCATCCAAAGCCATGCCTCCTCCAAAACACATGAACGGGCACAGACCAGAAGCGAGATGACCAGAGACAACGTTATTGGATTACAACATGTGTCATTCACTGGTGAGAAAACTTTACAGTACAGTGAGTAACAGTACTACAGTACAACAGTACCTGCGTGAACAGGCTGCGCAGTGGTATGCAAGACACATGTTGACTGACGGAACATGTTATTATTTCATTTGGACTGAATGCAATGATTGAATGATCATTTTATCGTCCTTCGCCTTCCACAGACGATATATATTTATAAAAATACATTTAGACCGCTTAGCATAGTGATTGCTATCAGGATATGAGGAGACTTTCAAACCAGCATAACAAACATTTTTCTGTAGAGAATCACCTATTGCACCTTTAATAACTCAATTGTAACAATTTATTAATGTCAGTTGATCGACTTAGTGGGATTGTGTCTCGGATGAGGATGCTAATGTTGAAGAGAGAGTTCAAATGCCAGAAATTTCAAGAAAAGTCCTTTGTTTTCTCAGAGAGTAGCCCTCTTTGAGTCTAGATAGCTTGGTACTGACCTTACAGTTTCCTGCAAAATGTGACGGCAAAACTCATGGTGTACTATATGTGGTATTTTGTTTTAGGTGGACAGGTGGTTCAATTAATCATGGAGTATCTTCCACTTGGAAGCCTTAGAGAGTACCTGCCTAAACATCGGTTGGGAATCGCACAAAGTCTCCTGTTTGCACAGCAGATCTGTATGGTGAGGAATTCAGACCCATTAAAGTCATATTGAAGCTAATAAAGTAAAACTAATAGTCCTTACTCTTCTAATTTGTCCCATGTTATCCAATCTAGGGGATGGACTATCTGCACTCCAAGCGGTATGTCCACCGGGATTTGGCTGCACGGAATGTATTGGTGGAGAATGAAGGTGTGGTTAAGATCGGTGACTTTGGCTTGACAAAGTACATTCCCGAAGGGGAGATCTACTATCGTGTTCGTGAGGACGGAGACAGTCCTGTATTCTGGTAAGCTGTAATAGCTGGAGGCTTGGGGATATGGATAATGTTCTCTAATGATGATAACATCCTGGAGAAGGCTTTTATCAATAAAACATGGTCTGTTAATGGATTTATGGATGTCATTAGACAATGTGGTGTCACTCAGTGAAAGCATAAGTATGTTTGATATCGATCAACACAAAGAACATTAGAATAATCGAATCATTCCACACAAAATAAAATAATTGAATAAGAAAACAATGTTGATGGCAACTTTACGTTGATCTGTGGACTTGTTCATCTTTAAAATATTAATTTCATCTCTGGGCTTAAAACAAACAAAGCAGTTATTCCAAAACATGTTATTTCTTGGCTTTTTAGGTATGCCATAGAGTGCCTGAAGGAGAGCAAGTTTTCCTTTGCTTCTGATGTTTGGTCCTTTGCTGTGACCCTCTATGAGATTCTGACCCACTGCAACCATCGCCAAAGCCCCCCTTCGGTATGTCTCAGTTTTATTACATTTTTTTTGCTTTGACTTGTAATGTTTATGCTGAAAGTGCACTCCGTTATGTTTAATTTTTACACATATGGCACAGTTGCCAAATACACTGCTGTATTTGTGATCTGTGAGATTTCTTTTAAAAACTGCAATGTTGTAAAATATTATTACAATTTAAATAACTGTGTTTTATGTTAATATATCTTAAAATGTAATTTATTCCTGTGATGAAAGCTGAATTTTCAGCATCATTATTCCAGTCAGTGTCACATGGTCCTTCAGAAATCATTTGTTTTGCTGGTTTGCTGCTCAAGAAACATTTCTGAATATTATTAGTAATGCTGAAGAAAGTTGTGCTGCTTAGTATGTTTGTGGAAAATGTGATGCTTATTTTCAAGATTCTTGATAAATAGTAAAAAAAAAAACAGCATTTCTTTGAAATAGAAATCTTTTATTGTTTTACTGATCAATTTAATGCCTCCTTGCTAAATAAATTTTTAATTTCCTTCAAAAAAGAAAAAAAAACTGACTTTTGAATGATAGTGTATGTGTGAATTCTTGTACCGCTTACAGGTGTAATGCTGTCTCTGTAGACCCGCAGTAACTGTCCAAAATGCACAAAAATTTCCATTTTATTGACGTGTATAGTATAAAACAGAGAAAAACAAAGACAAAATGGAATAAAACCTAACAAATGATAATAAACAGAGATCTGGTGTGAGGCAGTGGCAAGTAATAAACAAACCTCATGCATCCAGGCCAATAGAGGTCAGTACAGAGCACAAGACATTTGGAACAAACAGCCAGCAAACCAAAATTTTATTGAATGCACCTTTTAGGAAACCACTTTCTTAATTTCATTAACCACCCTAAGGACACCCCCACCCCCCACGGAACGCGATCGCGATTTCTCCCAGGGCACCCTCCCGGAGATTTGCACCCCTGCTTGCCCTCAGCTATAACATTCAAATCTCATTCTGTGAACGTGACCACAAATTAGATTTGCGATTATATGCTTTCATTGTATGGAAAAGAAAAGTGTGAACATTCATTGTAATTTCTCATTTTGGGTTTCACAGAAGTAAGAAAGCCATACAGGTCTCTTTAAGTTTGCAATATCTCTTAAGCTGATAGATATGACTTTGTTTTCCATAGAAATTCTTTGAGATGATGGGATTGGTCCATGGTCAGATGACTGTGGTTAAACTTATTAGCCTCCTGGAGAAAAACGAGAGACTGCCGTGCCCTCGAGACTGCCCTCGTGAGGTAATCATAAAAACAAAAACTCAGCATCAATATTCTTACATGTTTATTTGGACAACCTGTGGCTCACAGCTTCATTGCCTGAATCTTTTTTGCAGATTTACGTACTGATGGAGCAATGCTGGGACTTCAACCCTGGGCAACGTCCATCGTTCAGATCCCTGGCTGAGTCTCTTGAGGACATCCGGGGAACATACAGACAGCAGCCGTCTGTGCAGCTCGCTCAGCTCAACCATCGCTGACCTGACCTGCTCTTTCTCTCTCTGTGCAGTTCTCACAGCCTGTAACCACAGCACATCACTATGAGCCTGACCACACTGGGGTGTTCAAGTCATTGGGCCATATTTTTAGAAAAGAGGATGTTTTTTAAAAAGTTCTGTTAAAGGAAACCCACATACTATTACCTCTTTTCCCACCGAAACTTGCCGGTGTTTGTGCCGGAGTCAGTGCGCAGATCTGCAAACCTCCCTTAGAACTACTTGTCATTAGAGAGGTGAACAGTGACTCTATAGCAGTATACAGCTATTTATTTCAGATGGATAGGGAAAATAAAGTGCTTAGTGTAACTGCAAGAGGAAAAATAGCAACAG
>RJVU01026577.1:7627492-7650901 GCA_003731715.1 Anabarilius grahami
TTCCTAAAGTAAAAAAAAAAAAAGTGCATAATATGTGCAACTGACCCAGTTTTGACATCATAAAGATGTTTTTTGTGATTGGATCACAAGGTCATTAAATAGTTGTGTAAACAGGGTCTAAATTATTTTGTGATTGGATCACTGAAACCACATATGGAGTTATTCAGGAGCTCATTTGTAGTGGAAATGCTCATCTGTCCTGATGCATTCTGGACTGCAGTGAAGTGCCGCCCGCTCACCTAACGTGATCATTCTCGTTTAAAATCCGAACAAGTGTTCACAGAATACTCATTTGAAACGCATGGCAATACCAGGTGGAAATGGTAATGTGTCTTGGCTGGCCACTAGTGATTGGATCACAGAAAACACGTAATAGGTAGAAACGGTTGATTTGTTTAGATGATACATTTTATATTGCTCTTTGGGAGAGCTTGTGTAGAGTGCTCCAGATGTGGTGGTGTTCTAGACATTTCAATTTCAAAAGAATTTTAACTTTTGTCTCTTAATTCTAGGGCTGCATCTGACTAAAGATTTTTCTAGTTGACTAAAAGTTATTCAAGCTATTAGTCAACTAATTGCACATTTTATATGAATTTAATCACTTATATAATGAGGAGAATACTAAACCATAATGAGCAGTTAATGTAAGCGTAATATAGCCTATTCCGTGCTCAGGCGCACACATGAAGCTTACTGCAAAGCATCAGCAAAAGTAATAATTATGAATGTTGGGAAAAATAGCAAGGATACATTTTAATTAATGAACTAGTCTTTTCTGAGTGTCGACTGAATAGATCCACAGTAGTAGATGCGCCTTTTAGAGAGAAATGCACCTTTCATATGGATTACATAATCAGATTTGAATTGATTTGTTTAAAAGTAGGTATTTCAAGCTTTCTATAGAATTCTCATGTCTGTGAGGCAAGTAGCCTATACACTGTTTCAGTAAAAAATTGACACACTCCAATTCAAGGCAAATAAGGCGGCAGAGTGCGCATCCTGTTTCGAATGATGTATTACTCTTATCTGTATGACCAAAAAAGACAAAGTAGTTCCCGCTGTTATCAGGAGTAAATGCAAGTGATTGCGTCGGCGCCTCCATGTCATGCAGTAAGCGCGCTATACTTCAGCTTCCACACTCTGCAGTGTGCACAAACATTTTGATATGCTGCTAATAATAGCGCACATTTATTTAGGTTGACGTTAGAGTGAGTGGCCATGTAAAATGGCAACTACTTAAATGATTAAAAGATAAGCCATATTTGAGGTTGATGGATGATAGGCGAATGTTTGGATTTCCTGCCCGACATACTGTAATTACCACAAGGTAACAATCTGTCCCTCATAGACTGCGTGACTTCGCCACTTCTTGTAGAGGTTTTTATTTTTTTATTTTTTATTTTTTTTTCTTCCTGCGACCTAACCAACTAATCAAATTTTGGTCGGCTAGGCCTCTTCTCGTCGACAATTGGGGGAAACCCTAATTAATTCTAAAACCTGGTATTGGTATTTGACCTACCNNNNTTTTTTTTTTTTTTTTTTTTTTTAATTCATCATCCAATAGTCCTAATCAACTTGTAAACTAATAGAAATTCATTTGAAAGTCTGGATACCATGAAGGGTTTAATGTGCTGCTTTAAACTTATTTTTGTTCAGGCGCTATTGCTCCAACACTGGGCTTGCAGAATGAGCCGCTTGGTCCCATCAAACAACCATCCCTGAGTCGACCTCTTGGGAGGGAGACAGAGACCCCAGCCACCCCAATTGGCTTTCCCCCAGCAGCCTCTCCAGCACTTCAGGGAATGAGCTTGCCCCTCCTGACTGGGATGTTGGGAGCAGATGGGCTGACTCTACCAGGGGTGAGATGTGCACAAATAGGAGAAGCCATTAGTAACCCATTTATTTTATCATGTAGCCTACACTTACTGCCATGATCTGAGAGCTTTGAAATTGCTTCAATTTGCTTTTGGTTCAGCATGAGCTGTTATTCAGTCCTGTTAGTATTCAATATGATACTAAAGAGCATCTACAGCAGGTTTGTATATTCAGATCTTTTCTTTTCCTGAAGGTGTCTATATTGGGTGAGCCTCCCAAAGAAGTTGGTGTATCCCAGAATCCCTTTCTCAGTGCTCCTAGCATATTCCCATCTTCAGGTCAGTCTGCCCTGTGGTGTTTTGTGCACCTTTACTTTTTTCCCTTTTATCTTGCATTTCTTGAAGCATTACGTTTGTTTAGGTGCCAGCACCAGAGCTCACCCCTACAGGAAGAAAACGGTGATTGGAAGCATGTCTAACCAACGCACAAACCACAACATCCACTCAAACTATAGCCTGCGCTTTCAAGAGTCTTGCACACCAGAGTTTCCTCCCCTGCACCAGGTTGGCTTATGTGTTAAGAGTAACTTCAATGAATGTGTGATTGCCTCACTATCCCTTTCTAATTGGATGTTGTCACTGTTTGTACCCCATCCATAGGACCCCTTGTCTCACTTGTATGAACAGCAGGAGGTTCTGGAAAATGCAGCAATTCCTGGCTACGGTTTGCAGGTATAGCCCCACCTCCCTCCATAGACTAACAGAAGGATTCTATTCCAGGATTGGATACGTGTGAAATCGCAATTGTCTGTCTCTCTCAAGCTCTCCAGGCACGCAGGCTTTGGTGATGCAGGCTCTCCTTTCAGCTATCCACCCAGCCCCCCTCAGTCGTCTTATTTCAGCTTTGGTGCCCATACTAGCATCCCATCCACTCAGCTCAATAAGGTACTCAAAACAGACCACTTTGTTAAAGGTCCCATGGCATGAAAAAAATCTCAAAGTGAAATTTTTTTTAACATTAATATGAGTTCCCCTAGCCTGCCTATGGTTCCCCAGTGGCTAGAAAAGGCGATAGGTGTAAACCGAGCCCTGGGTATTTTGCTTCGCATTTGGGCCATCTGAGTTTTTATTTTCTCAATCTGGAATCTTCCCTATATGTCGTCATATGGGGAAAGGTTACCTCCCCTTTCTCTTTGCCCGCCCATGAGAAAATGAGCTACAGTGCAAGGCGAGCGCAATATTTATTGATTTATTTTTTCCTCGAGAGACATCATGGCTTGCAAACGAGCGAAGTATATGGCAGTTGCTCAGTGTCTGGATGTACAAATGAACACAAGTATTTTTTTAATTTTTTTTAGTTCCTTCATCCAAGCCTATGAAGAAATAGTGGGTTAATTTTATTTTCTCTGGTAATGCGCCGATACAACTTGCCAAAGTTTTGTATGTCTGCGCCACACATTTCACCGACTGTTTCCTCAATGTGGGCCAATACAGCTCAGTTACTGTCGCTAATGTAAAGGTAGATAGCATTAAGTATGTGTGTGAATACACGCACCGTATCGCGAGTGTTGTACATTTCTTTGTTGTTTGGATAACCGTTCTACTGTTGGTGTTTTGGCGCCAGGATATCCACATTTCCAGATTGCAGAGCTTGATGTAATTGTAATAAGAAAGATTGTAAAAACTTTTACGATGTATGAAATATAAAATATGTAAATAAATGATGTTGGCATGGTAGCACATTTTTCACAACGGCACCTATCAAAAAAGGTATTTGTAATGATGGCAGAGGTCTGACTAATATAGTGGCGCTGGTTAGTGTCTATATATGATATATTATAGCAAATCAGAGCAACATGAAAAGCCAACAATTTAGGCTAGCATTAGCTACATGATGATAACTGTAATGGCATACATAAACAAACCAACTAAAGTACCGTATCCAGACACAATATTTTAAACTAACCATTCGAAGACGTCCTGCTGTAGGCGCTGAGTTGCAACTTCTTCATCCGGATCAGATTCTGGGTCAAACTGAAAAGCTTGAAGGACTGCGTGTCTACGAGCCATTGCGATACATCCACTGTCAACATTAGCGCATGGTACCGTAGCCGCAAGCTGGTTAAGGCCACACCCACCCTCCACCTTGCCCCGCCTCTCTCCTCCTCATTAGCATTTAAAGCTACAGACACAGAAATGGCACGTCCTGAGGAAAGCTCATTGTGGGACTGGCTCGTAGTGGCTGAAATTCTGCACCAAGGCTGAATTTCGGGAAAGAGACTTTACAGATACAGTACTAGGGACCACTTAGGCCTATATAAAAGCATCCAAAAAGCAGCATGTCATGGGACCTTTAAACCTTGATATTGTTGATATTAAGGCACCTCATGGAACTTCTGGATTTCAAATATATGTGTATATATGAAGAGTTCAGATGCAAGAACCACTAAGTCTGTCTGACATGTTTTTTTGTTTTGTTTTGTTTTTTACCAGTCTCCTAATGTTTAGGTTCAGTAATTTCACTTTAAAGGGATAGTTCACCCAAAAATAAAAAATTCTGTCATGTATTACAAAAAAAATCATTACAGTACTTCATGTGACTCCAGTGGCTTAACCTAATGGCACATTTTACTTTCAATGCTTATATTATGTTACAGCACATTACTATCATTATATGGTTTGAGTTAAGATGGCCTATTCCCTAGATTGAAAGCGTGAATGGTCTCTCTCTAACTATGTGCGTAACCTATGCATGCGGGGGAAGGAGTGCGATTTTCGAATAATTCCCAGCGATCATCGTATAATATTTTAGCTTGAAATGCCCATCCCTAGAGTTTACTCATGAAATCCTGTCATTGCCACTGTAACGATGGACAAAACATGAGGATAACTTGCAGCTCGGCAGTTGAAAGCCAGCTCATACGCGCACCGTCATTCATCTTGAAATCATATGATTCGATTTGCGTCTTCCAGTTGGTTCTTCTGTGGACTTGGAGGCTTTTGCTAACAAAGCGAAGTGGCCTTTAGCAGTTTCTGCCAACGAACGCGTATTTCTGAACGGGCTGATGCTGAGATTTAGCGGATTTGAAGTATTTGATGAGCTAAGTGCGGAGAGAATTCACTCTATCATCTCATTTTTGCCTGAGGTGGTGTTTAGTGGCTTTTGCATCTGAACTCTTCATATATGGAGATACCAATTATATTAAAATCAACAAGTATTTAAAATGGTGAATTGTTTTCTAAAAAGTGTCTATGCCATTGTGATCTGACTTCGTAAAAATCTCAAGTTATTTAAATGCATTGCAAAATTCATTCCAATCAAATCAGCCGTGATGTAATATTAAAAATCCTTTTATTCAGTTGGACAGGCAAATTTAAAGCGGCCAGAGTGGCCGTGCAGCTCAACAAAAAGTGACACTTGTTTGATCAGAGTTGGCCGCAAGCCCAAGAATCACTTATCTGGATCCATTTTCAAAAGCTTTTAAATCCACTTTCAGAACTACTTCTCATCACATAATTACATAATATCCGTCTTTTATTACAATTTTTATTTGCATAGATGACCGGAACATATGTAAGCCGGCCCAGAAAGTTGAATAAGTGCTTTTGTTTCTTCAGGCTGTTGGAATGCCTCCGGTGACTCATTCCAGCCTATATCCTGCTGCACCTGGTGCTGGTATGAAGGTAGGCCATCTTCAGCCCTGATGTCTAGCATCTATATTTGCTGTTCCTCAATTATCATATAAGTTTGCCAGAAACCTTTCAACAGTTATTCTTAGTGCGTCTCATCGATTCATTTTGACTTTTTTCCGTGTTTAGACTCCCATCGGCGGGCAGAAGCGTCTGTTCTCCCGTCTCATCCCGTCTCCAGAGCCCAGTCCAGAGGGTGGATATGTAGGTCAGCACTCTCAGGGTCTTGGGGGGCACTATGCCGACTCCTACCTGAAACGCAAACGCATCTTTTGACCAGCACTTGATGGCTTCCTCTGAACCACCAGCTTTTAAAGGGATTGCTACTGTAATACCACATTTAAGTGTGTTTTTGTGTGTGAGAGAGCGTGTGAAAGAGCAGTGAACCGTCATTGAGTTCACTTGGGAAAGAAACAAACAGGAACCAGTGGAGGACCCTGCAGCTCAGATGATCGGTCACATGGATGCTTGCTGAAGTTTGTGTGTGTATATAATTTCAATGTGTATGTAAATAGTTTTTTTATTTTTTTTATTTGCCTTTTTAATTTAGTTTTAATTTTATTTTTGTAAACCCAAAGATGCAACAAACACCACAACGAAAGGAAAGGGTTCCTGTCTTGTTCATCTGAATAGTCCTATTTTGTAGGCGGCTTTTCTTTTTTTTTCTTTTTTCATTTTAATTTGATTTATTTTGAATAATTTAAGCAGGACGATAGCCTTTTTCTGCTATGCCTCTTGTTAGTTGTGTGTGTGTGTATATAGTTGTTCAGTTGTCTAAAAATGCTTCTCCACTACAATCACTTCTTCTCATATACAAGTGCCAAGCCTTACATGCTTTGAATATCATGTATCTGTGCAACGGATATGGTAGCTGTCTGCTCTCTTCAGTGAGTCACCTGTTTGTGTCTTTATGGGGAGCTCTGGGTTAGTTAGTCTCAAAAATAGTTTTTCCCCACCACGCACCGTATTTGTGTTGCACTACTTTCCATCCTTGCATCCCATTTTACAGAGTCAAGGTTTTCAGAGCTGATTGTTCAGTGTTGCACTTGGAGGATATGGATCATGTATATTCATCCTCCAGAATCTGTCCTTTCCTCACCCGTAATGCTCGTTCACGCTAATTTTTGTTTTCTGCCTGCTTTCACACCTCTATTTGACCTCGTTCAACCTATACAGTTTTGCTGTTGCAAAGTGTTAGCGTCTCGGCCGTCACGTTATGAAGCCCCAGCTGGTTGGAGATGGAATATGGGCTGCCGTTCTCCCCTCACCAGGCTCAGAGTACTGCTGAAAGCACAGTATGCCTGCTGTTGCTTCTGTATTTCCACTCTCGCTCACACACACACTCTTTGCGTCCTCCGTTAGGTGCCTCTCCTCTGCAGACCAGCAGAGGGAGCCAGTTAGCTTTTTAGTTGGCACTGCTCCATGATTTTGTTTTTCTTTTTCTTCTCCTTTTCTTTTAAAACAAGAGCCAACAGACTGAAGCAGGCCGGACCTGTGCCCCTAGCGTGACATTTACTTTTACCGATGTAACTGTGACTACCTTTTCCCCTCCGTGGTTTTAACTGCTGTGCCCCAGAGGGGAAAAAGAAGCTTGTGCAGACTGGAATGTGATTGACGTATGATTGAGTACTTGGTCTGTGTGTGACTTATTAATCTGGTTGACATTTTGATTTGTGATAACGCATTACCTCTGACTTGTACTGCGGCTTACGATGGAACACGGAGTTACTTGTGTGCCTAAAAACGGCAGTGTTTACTGTAATCTCTCCAAACTGTGAGCCTCAACTACATTTAAGTTTGTTCATTTGCAGTGTACATGCTTGAGTTTGATTTATATTTCTTCTCTGGAGTCTTGAACTCGTGTTCTTATATTTCTTCTAGACTGTAATTGTATCAATTGCTGCTCCGTATTTTGTATCCATCTGAGTGAAATTGCACAGTGCAGTATCTTGTAAATGATTTTTTTTATTTTATTTTTTTTTTATGTGCGATATGTGGTAAGAGCTGCTGCTGTGAAATGAACTAAAACTTTCATATGTGTTTAAATGACCTCTTTATCACCAATTACTCTTCCCTTTTGTACAGCTCTTCTGCTCTGTTTTTGTGGCATTTGAACAAGTAAATGTTATTTAAGTTCATCCTTATGAAGTCTGTGTGGTCAATCAATTATGCATATCAACTACACTAAACTGACTACATCAGGGGTGTCCAACCTTGGCTCTGGAGGGCATTGTCCAAGTTTTTTTTTTTTTTTTTGCCAATGTTGCCGATTGCTTTCAGCTGAAAGTAGCTAAAACTGGTCACTAAATGTTGCTAGATGACGTCATACGGGCAAGTCCACTGATCTATATTAATATAAATATAGATCGGGGTGAGTCACAGAATCTAGATAAGGTTTATCCAAGAAGTTGCTAGATTTGTCGCTAGGCTTTTGAAAAGTCTCAAGGAGCGGAGAAGTCGCTAAATCTAGTGACAATCATTAAATTAGCTGGCTCAGGTGTGTTTAATTGGGGTTGGAGCTAAACTCTGCAAGACCAAAGCCACCGGAGGGCAAGCCTGCAACCTTTAGCCAAAAAAGCATAACGGGTAATGCTAACTGGCGGTAGGGGTGGTACATGGGGAGGAGTTTTGAACGGCGACACGATAGGCTGAGAGGTGATCAAGTTAGCCGTTACGCTTTCTCCAATGGTAAGAGATGCAGACCCTCTTATCTCCCTATAATACGATCTTTGGCAGGACAGTGGCCCTCCAGGAGCAGGATTGGACACTCCTGAACTGATTAATTATAGGCCCCATTAATCTTGGCTTATGCATCTGTTTTTGAATGGGAAAAAGCAGTATTTGTAGGTAGATTTTGTCAATATCAAATAAAAATATGGGGGAAAAAATGCACTGTTTATCACATTAGTGTGCTTTAATGTTTAACCAGGAGGTTTATTTTGAAATGCTTTATCTTGTAATGGAACAAAGCCTCACTTTTGGTGTTCCTGGTCAAAAACGATCGGCCTACCAAAAAAACGTATTAATCACCAAATATTGGATTCAATCTTTTTTTCAAGTTTAAATTTTTAAAAACATATTTCAATTAGGACAGGTTTTGTATTTATTTAACTGACTGACAGTTTTTATTGGTCAATAATGACCATCCATTGAAAAAGAACGGGGGAGAGCGAAAATAAGAGAAACAATTTAGTGTTCAGGAGCAACAGCATGTTCACATATGTTCGTGTGCTTGCAAACGTAAATGCCTCGGACATGTACATGTGTGGATACTGTGCACACACACACGTTCACGTTGGATTATGAGTCCCTTCTGACCAGCAGGATGTCTATTTCTAACTCATTAAGTGCAAACTGAATAAGGCTCCTAGGCCGGATGGAATCCCAGGTTTGGTCCTGGAATTAACCCCTATTCTTCATTCTCTCTTCCTTTGATCATTCTGTATTTCAACAATACCTGTCATATGGAAATCATCAATTGTTATTCCTGTCCCCCAAAAAATGCATCCATCAGCGTTATCCATCACTACAGGCCTGCATCATAATAAAATGTTTTGAGAAAAAACATGCTTCCATATGTTACACCATATTTAGATTGTCTCCGATTTGCATATAAGCAGAAGAGAGGTAAATATGATGCAGTGGCTTGTCTCTTCCACTTGGACATCCCTGGAAATTATGCCAGACTTCTTTTTATTGACTTTAGCTCCGCCGTTAATTCAATTCAGTGTCGTCAGGTAATAAGGAAACTACAGTATCTGTAAGTTCCATTAACATTAATAAATTGCATTATCGCCAACCACTGTTCTTAATACTGGTGCTCCCCAGAGGTGCATACTTAGCCCATTTCTTTATATTCTCTATACAAATTACTGTCAGAGTGCGTTTACCACTACTCATTACATTAAATATGCAGATGATACAGCCATTCTTCCACTGCTTAATAAGGACAATGACTATTTTTTGGACTATCAATTTTCCATTGCATATTTTAGTACTTGGTGTGATGATAACTTTCTCCACCTTAATATTTCAAAGACTAAGGAATCCATCCTTCCAGTGTTATCATTAACAGATAGATGGCTGAAAGGGTGGAGCATTTCAAATATCTTGGCATTACATTGGATCAACAACTCAGCTTCAACCAGCACACTCTAGGTGTTCACAAGTGCTGTCAACAAAGACATTTGTCTTTTCAGCATGTATGGTGCCATTTGTTTCTTTCATATGCTAACAGTTACTAATAAGAACAAACTCTTGAATATAACCTCTTCTGCCCCTAATTTATCAAACAGTGTCATTACATTCACACTCCGTGAGGCACGTAAAATCTTAAATGACCCAGACCACCCACTCTATCAATATTTCATCCCCCTTCATTCGGGCCGTAGGTATAGATTACCATGTTTAGGAAGGCCGGTAAGAGCTATACGCGCTTTAAATACATAGAAAATCAGCCGTTGATATGTCATCTAATGCTCTCGCTTTTTTTTTTGATAAGTCTATTATTGTTTTGATTGTATTATGATAATCATTTTGAGTATTACAGGCTTTCATTTTCACAGAGATGAACTTTATCCTCAAAATCAATGAAGCTCAGATCAATGAGGCCTCTAAAAAGAAATACAAAACCTGTCCTAACTGAAAGAAAACAAGTTGACAAAAAGATTGAATCCAATTTTTGGTAATAATATAGCATATGATTTACAACCCGGTCATTTTTGACCAGCAATACCAAAGGTGGTACATGGTGTAAGGGTTAAAACTACAGATCAAACCTCAAAGCATTTCCACTTTTAATAGTGACCTCACATTATTCCTTTTTAATCATAATTCTTGAGTTGACATGACCCAACTCTGCAAATCAGGGCTTAAAGAATATCATGGTTTTTCTACTGGTAATTATGACATTGTGAAATGAAAGGAAGGCAGCATAAATGTGAGTTTTATGAAGTGCATCTGTGCAAGAGTAAGCAAACGCTTTGTCAGAAAGAGACAATAGAGTATCGTCGCTACTTTGAGGATGGATGATTATCAACTATTATATAGTCTGCATCAAGAGCAAACACTGCTAAAGATACCTGTCAAACTTCATCTATCCTCTAACGCTTTTATTTATCTCTCCTTGAGGACTTTGGTGCTGATAATCCACAGTGAGTAATGTCGTATTGTTCTATGCCAAAACAATGTCTCTTCGTGGGTTCCTTTGAGTCAGATAAGCCCTGAAGATACCACAGTCTGTGACACTTTATCTGCAAACACTTTCTCTGATGATCTTGGCTAAAGCTGAGGTGATGTATTTTTATTTGTGGCCTTTTTGCTGCTTTTTTCATTGACAAGGATGGTCAAAAAAGAGTAAAGGAAAGGGACTGGAAAATCTTGCAAGACTCTAACCCATATGATGGGTTTTTCTCCTATAATTTCTTCCATGCAACATAAAATGTGAATATCTAGGCTGCTCTTTTCCATGCGATACAATAGAACAACCCAGTTGTCAAGCTCCTAAAAGCACACAAATCATATGGGCTATTTTCAAATAATAACTTTGCTTAAGGAACAGATGAAACTGTCATCGATTTCCTGTTGCATTCATGTTACTTTTACGATATGAATCTTGTACATACCACAATATACACAAGAATTAAGTCTGTGCTCAGTTTCTTCCCTCTTCGTGGTGTCAAGCATAGTTGGAGTCAAGATCCAGTCAAAGAGCCAGACAGAGAAAATGCTGAATTTGTAGCAACATCTTTTCAAATGCTGACCTGTACAAATACAACAGAATCACATTTTTACAATATGCTTATCTGGCCAAAATGCCTAGCAACATAAATACAACAGAACTGAACTGAATGGCTAGTGGAGATGCTGACGTAGCATTGTACACTGGCTAAGTAGCCATAGCTATCCATCATAGCTGTATTCATAGCTTGCTAATGTTCTCAATTATGAAATGCTTTCTTGTTTGACTGTAGTTAATGGACATAATTCAGTTCTTCAGTGTTCTCTTCAGTTGTTCTCTACAGTCAGTAAGCTGAGATTCAGTCCAAGGCTTATGAAGGCCACATTTATGTAGTCTCCAGATCAAGACTTCAAATCTGGTATTAAGGTATGCTGTTTCTGGGTGAACTATCCCTCAACCGTGTCAGAACATGAGCTCTAACCGCTAGACCGTGGATCTGTTCTCCTTGTGCTAACGTAATGGAAATTCCCAAATTTCCTCCTTCCTGATCTCACCATTCATTCAAGTCTCACTGTGAATAACTCAATCATTTGGGCAAAAATTCTGGATGTATTTCAGCTTAGTGAATTAAATGTAAAGTTGTTACTCCCAGCAGACCTTACCAGTGTCCATCAACCTCGCTCTGGAAGGTATAAAAACCACTCTATCCTGTCTTCAAGAAACCAAAATAAACTACACCTTCCCCACTTCCAAATGTCTGTCCATTGATCTTATTCCTTTTTCATTCCCCCTATCCACCACCTCCTTCGTATTCAAGAAGACTCAACGGCTGAATCCAACTTGTGCATTTTGTGCATTACTGAATTAAACTTCTGCATGTTTCTGGGCGAGTGTCGTCATCTGACCTGGACAATAGTTTTCTAAAGTCAGCAGGAAAGACTCGCTCTCCTCACAACCCTTCTGGGCTTCTCAGCGATGACTGCTTAAAGGCCCCAATATACTTCAAACGAAATCGAAGAACGAACTGATGTGACGTCATTTTGAACAAAATCAGGCCAACATGAAGTTCGTTTTGTGTTCTTTTTGGAAGTTCAAAATGAACTTTTGGAAGTTGGAAGTTCAAAACTTTTGGAAGTTGGAAGTTCAAAATGAAAGTTCGCTTTTGCCAAAGCGAACTTTCAGGTTCAGCTGCAAAACACCTTCGTACTACCATTGGCCCGTGACAATAACATAATAGGATGTGTGCGCAGAGGCTCCACCTTCATTCGCGTGGAATGCTTCTCTGACTCATTTCGTCTGTAGAGTTGGTTGAGGCCAGAGCTCCTCGGGTGGAAACATGAACACACTGGATATCCGCTTTATAATACAAAATAAAGTTGTGCATCTGATGAAATGAGGCACTGACACTGTTTTTCATGTTTGATACTGTAAAGCTGCTTGCTTTTAAGCAATCTATTGAATAAAGTGCTATATAAATAAACGTAACAAGACTGGAGTGCTACTTTGCAGAGCTCGTGATAACGTTGTTATGATCAGACGCTTTTCTTATGCTTTCTATAAAATTACTTGCAGTTTTCTCATATTTGTTGTGTTTATTTTATTACTGAGAAGAAGGTGTACAGCACATATTTACATTTTCATTTAAACGCCACTCTCAGCAGTGTGGGTGGCGTCAGATGTTCGATTACAGTATATCGCTGGTCACGCATTTCGAACTTCTTTTTACTCCTAAATGAAGAACGAAAAAAATCGGGGCCTTTAGAGTCCAACTCTTCAACATCTAGAAGGATCCAATCACTTCTATTCTTTTGTCCTCCAACCAATACGTCTATATAGGTCGTTTGTCACTTCCCTGAAATACGACCCATAGGAGCGTTTACTAAAGTTGCGCCCCTATCGACAACAGGACACTTTCATTTTAATGCATTGTTCCCTTCTATCTGCCTCATATTTCGGGTTTTGCGTAGCTCAATTGGCAGAGCACTGCCATATCTAACAATATGCAATTACACTGAACAAAATTATAAACGCAACACTTTTGTTTTTGCCCCCAATTTTCATGAGCTGAACTCAAAGATCTAAGACTTTTTCTATGTACAAAAAAGGCCTATTTCTCTCAAATATTGTTCACAAGTCTGTCTAAATCTGTGTTAGTGAGCACTTCTCCTTTGCCGAGATAATCCATCCACCTCACAGGTGTGGCATATCAAGATGCTGATTAGACAGCATGATTATTGCACAGGTGTGCCTCAGGCTGGCCACAATAAAAGGCCACTCTAAAATGTGCAGTTTTACTGTATTGGGGGGGTCCGGGTGGTCCAAAAACCAGTCAGTATCTGGTGTGACCACCATTTGCCTCACGCAGTGCAACACATCTCCTTCGCATAGAGTTGATCAGGTTGTTGATTGTGGCCCGTGGAATGTTGGTCCACTCCTCTTCAATGGCTGTGCGAAGTTGCTGGATATTGGCAGGAACTGGAACACGCTGTCGGATACGCCGATTAGACAGCATGATCATGCGATCGTGGGTTTGGACGCATGTGCTCAAGTGTAAATGCACTATAAATCACTAAGGGTAGGTTTAGGGGTGGGGTGGGTATAGTCATTAATAAAAAAATGTGTTTTGCTAAATGGAAATAGGACAACTGGTGTAAAAGGTCCACACATTGCATTTAAATGAACACGCATTTTGATTGGTAACGACAGTCATACGTCATTTCATGACGACAGACGTAACACGTCATTATTTTTACGCCAGCTAGAGGGCGCATGACTTTAAAATGCAAATATAGGTCGTAATAAGGTGCTTATATGGTCGTTTTTTTTGGAAGACAGTCTACTTTTGTCACATCTCACACTCATTTGTACATTTATTTGTTCACTGCACCTCTCTCACATTTTAAACTAGATGCTTACCCTCAAGCTTAATAGTGAAAAGCTCTTTCTCCCGGCCAAGACCTCTCTCACCAAATCTCTGCGTTGAAGGTCAAACCACTGTGGCCTCCAGCTTTGTCAAAGCTCTCGGTGTCAGCTAGTCTCAGGCTCAGATGGACTCACAGACATGTTGTTTGCAAATTTGGTAGAGTGCAGGCATTTTTTACTTTTCCCAAAGTTGGTATGCATTTTCAATAATTTATTATGTGTGCTGTCTTTCCAACCTTGTGGAGATTTAAAACACATTGCCAAAATCCAATGTTCCTAATATATTAAAATGAAAAATATATTAAAAATGTAGGACTACAGTGTATATAATTTACAGAATGGTAACACTTTATTTTAGGGTCCAATTCTCACTCTTAACCAGTTGATTATTAGCATGCATAAAAATAGGATATTGGCTGTTTATTAAAGCACATATTAATGCCTTATTCTGCATGACCATATTCTACATCCCTTGATCCTATATACTATTATCCCCCCAAATACTATTAATAAGCAATACTTAGGAGGCAAAAGTCATAGTTAATAATTAGTTAATAGTGAGGATTGGACCCAGTGTAGGATCTCTTTGGCTAGGATTCTTTTATTGAATTTTTCTCTCATTAATTAAAGTGAAGTGAAGTGAAGTGACATGTGGCCAAGTATGGTGACCCATACTCGGAATTTGTGCTCTGCATTTAACCCATCCAAGTGCACACACACAGCAGTGAACACACACACCGTGAACACACACCCGGAGCAGTGGGCAGCCATTGCTGCGGCGCCCGGGGAGCAGTTGGGGGTACGGTGCCTTGCTCAAGGGTCTCACCTCAGTCGTGGTATTGAGGGTGGGGAGAGCGCTGGACATTCACTCCCCTCACCGACAATCCCTGCCGGACCTGAGATTCGAACCCATGACCTTTGGGTTACAAGTCCGACTCTCTATCCATTAGGCCACGACTGCCCCAAAGGGATAGATCACCCAAAAATCAAATGATCATCATCATTTTCTCACCCTCAAGTTGTTCCAAACCTGTATGAATTTCTTTGTTCTGCTGTACACAAAGGAAGATATTTGGAAGAATGTCAGTAACCAAACAGATCTCGCCCCCCATTGACTACCATAGTATTTATTTTTCCTACTATGGTAGTCTACAGCAGAACAAAGAAACTCATTCAGGTTTGGAACAACTTCAGGGTGTTTTTTTTTTTTTTTGGATGAACTATTAACTATTAACTATTAACTAAATTGTCAAAATGCATACATTTACTTGAATATTTGATTCAGAGTTTTAGATTTACAGTTTTTTTTTCTTGATTTTTAACACACTATAACTGATTCAGTTCATTCATTCAGTTCTCAAAGTGAAGACATTATCAAAGCGTTCTCATTCCACTCATTCCACATGTTTTCACACAAATTTCAATTTTGTCAATTACTTCTGCAAAACTCTACACAAAAATGCCCTAATTTTACACAGGTTTAAAGGGTTAGTTCACCCAAAAATGATAATAATGTAATTTATTACTCACCCTCATGTCGTTCTACACCCGTAAGACCTTCGTTCATCTTCAGAACACAAATTAAGATATTTTTGATGAAATCCGATGGCTCAGTGAGGCCGAACTTCTCAAGATCCAGAAAGGTACTCAAAACGTATTTAAAACAGGTCATGGGAGTTCAGTGATTCTACCTTAATATTATAAAGTGACCAGAATACTTTTTGTGCGCAAAAAAATAAACCAAAATAACGACTTCTCAAAAATATCTAGTGATGGCCAATTTCAAAACACTGATTCGAAGCTTTACGAATATTTTGTTTCGAATCAACAAAGTCACGTGATTTCGGCAGTTTGGCAATTTGATACGCGATCCGAATCACTGATTCGAAACAAAAGATTCTTAAAGCTTCGAAGCAACTAACCCTTTAACCATGTTATCATTCATAAAACAAACACATAATATAATTAACTCAAGCATCCCAATGTAAATAAAATATCACACATTTATCCATTAGTAAACATTAAGTAGCAAAACTGATGACACACCAATCAGAATCTCAGGATAATATAAATAGGAGTACAGGTGATTATGTGTGTTAGAAAATGCATCCTAACACTGGAGAGAGCTAAGAGGGTCATCAACAGGGTTATGCAAGGTTAGGTNTTTTTTTTTTTTTGGATGAACTATCCCTTTAACTAAATTGTCAAAATGCATACATTTACTTGAATATTTGATTCAGAGTTGTAGATTTACAGTTTTTTTTTCTTGATTTTTAACACACTATAACTGATTCAGTTCATTCATTCAGTTCTCAAAGTGAAGACATTATCAAAGCGTTCTCATTCCACTCATTCCACCTGTTTTCACACAAATTTCAATTTTGTCAATTACTTCTGCAAAACTCTACACAAAAATGCCCTAATTTTACACAGGTTTAAAGGGTTAGTTCACCCAAAAATGATAATAATGTAATTTATTACTCACCCTCATGTCGTTCTACACCCGTAAGACCTTCGTTCATCTTCAGAACACAAATTAAGATATTTTTGATGAAATCCGATGGCTCAGTGAGGCCGAACTTCTCAAGATCCAGAAAGGTACTCAAAACGTATTTAAAACAGGTCATGGGAGTTCAGTGATTCTACCTTAATATTATAAAGTGACCAGAATACTTTTTGTGCGCAAAAAAATAAACCAAAATAACGACTTCTCAAAAATATCTAGTGATGGCCAATTTCAAAACACTGATTCGAAGCTTTACGAATATTTTGTTTCGAATCAACAAAGTCACGTGATTTCGGCAGTTTGGCAATTTGATACGCGATCCGAATCACTGATTCGAAACAAAAGATTCTTAAAGCTTCGAAGCAACTAACCCTTTAACCATGTTATCATTCATAAAACAAACACATAATATAATTAACTCAAGCATCCCAATGTAAATAAAATATCACACATTTATCCATTAGTAAACATTAAGTAGCAAAACTGATGACACACCAATCAGAATCTCAGGATAATATAAATAGGAGTACAGGTGATTATGTGTGTTAGAAAATGCATCCTAACACTGGAGAGAGCTAAGAGGGTCATCAACAGGGTTATGCAAGGTTAGGTGTCATCCTTCTCCTTTGTGGACCTCAATATGACAATAATGTGGTCCTGTTGCTTTATACTCCATGACATAATGAAAATAAAGCCCTTCCTCAACCAATAGTCCTGTGCCCTAGCATTTGCCCTTGAGCGCATCTTTGCTGCAGCACAACTTGTTTTTTAACCTTCTCTTGTTACACCTCTGCTCAGATCTCTACACTGTCACTGTAATATCTGCTTAAATTCAATTCAAGTCACGCCAGTGAAGGGCTTGCGACTGTATGCGTTCTTGTGGTGCCGTCAGCCAGTCGTTTAAATTATAGTGTCCCTGATAGACAATTGACAAAAAGCAGAACCTACTGGATTACAGAAAGTGTTTTCTGTCCTAATTTACCATGTCTAAGCATTCAGAAATAAAAAGGAAATACACTTTTTGTCCTGAAATATTTTTGTCCCCAACCAAATCTAAGAGAAATACACATCCAGAAAGAAAACGGAAATGTACATTTGATTATACGTCATTATTATTGCACGCCACATGGCAAGTGAGTCTGAATTATAGCGTTGTTTTTCACTAATGCATGAGGGAAACGAATGTAGAGTTAATAATTTAACGCTACACATGTTGATATGGCGTGTTATACTAAAACAGAGTTGTGCGCTTCGGAGAATTCCTCCGCTGACGTGAGTGAAAACCCCATGGAGTTATACAGTCGGATTTGGCTGCCGAAAAAGGCCGTCCCTGTTGGACCTGGCTGCCGGAAAAAGTCACTCTGCACCCACTCTGTCAGCGCCAAAGGTTAAGATTTGAAGATTAGGATTACTCATCAATAAACACAAACAATCTGTGATGTATATCTCCATAGCGTACAGAAATGTCAATACAGGCCTCACACGGCTGTACCGGGAGACATTAAATTGACTTTTTGGAGAAGGAGATACTCATAGGATGTCTTGACATTATCATTTAGAAATAAGAAAATGAAAATGTCAACATTTTCCACTCCCTTTTGTCAGGGTTAATGTCAAGGTTCCCTTCTCAAATTCTGTTTAGGTTTGGAATGTTTGGCACAATGACTAAGCGTTGGAGGTGATGGGAAGATATTTCCATCTTCATTGCACACTGCTTTGAGCCACATTTACCATTCTCTCTCTTTTCAAAAGACCTATTTGTATGTTCAGCATTCTTTGTTTGTGTGCCCTTCAACCCCTAAGACCACTGCAGAAGGACAAGAGCCTCTCCCAGAGACTCAGCTTGTCCCAGTAATTAGGTTAAAAGGCTGCTGTGATTGGCTGACCAGTGCTAAGCCTATGTGCCCCTGCCCACTTGGCACTAAGCTGAAGATTGGGGGATGCCAAGCCCTACTAACTGAGCAGAACAAGTACACTCAAGAAACCAAAGGACATCTAAAAAGGCCAAATTATACACTGCAAACCCTAATAAGTTAACAGAACTCAAAGTTTTAAGTTAATCAGCTAACAAGTTAACCAGTGTTTGGTGTATTGTATTACTATATAATTAATCACTTTTCCCTTAAAAAAAGTAATTTAAGGGATTACTCTTAAAGGGTTAGTTCACCTAAAAATGAAAATTCTGTCATTAATTACTCACCCTCATGTCGTTCCACACCCGTAAGACCTTCGTTCATCTTCTGAACACAAATTAAGATATTTTTGATGAAATCCGAGAGGTGTATGACTCGTCCATAGACAGCAATATAATCAACGCTTTCAAGGTCCAGAAAGGTACTAAAGACATCGTTAAAACTGTCGACATGACTGCAGTGCTTCGACCTTAATTTTATGAAACGCCGAGAATAGTTTTTGTATGCAAAAACAAAACAAACTCTTTAATGCCAGTTATGCTAAGAACTGCCAAGGTAATGTTACTGTATATATTAGTTTATAAATATTATATAAGTTACATTATATTTATATACTGTAACATATACAAGTTATATTTTATGCCTTCTCAGGAATAGGCTTTTACACATTCTCTTGGTTCTGCTGTCAGCATTGCATATTTTTATGAGACTAACATTAGTTTATCGTAATAATAATAATAATTTTAATGATGCGTCTCACTCAAGTTCTTGTTGATCGATTTCAGTAACCTGACTGTTAATTGTGACTTTCATTTTTGGAATTAATTATGGCTCGTGGGAAATAGCACATTTGTACATTAGGTAACTAAAAACTTTTGTGTGATGTTACATCTACACCCGCTAGATGTCAGTATTAGTCCAAGAGGGCTGCCATATCAGCCAGCACAACTTAAACAAGAAAATAATGAATACACATTTAAAATGAGTTAGAACCATCAGGAAACAAACCAGCATCTCTGTTGTCTTTGAGTATTAAAGTGTTATCCACTCCCTTTAATTACTACCCTTTAGTGTTGCACTACAATCTATTTAAAAAATACCACCCATTAGACACTGTATACAACTCCTAATTCTTACCATCCACTAATTTAGCTCAAGTTTCCTCTCCTTCTTCCTGTTCTCACAGTGTCTTAGACATGAGGAGGGGCTGGTTGCATGATTGACAGTCCTGAAAGAGAGATGCTGAGACTCACTTTGTTTACAGCAGTCAGTAATCTCTTTTCTGCTAATACTGCAGAGCACCGACATGGATCTCTTCATTTCTTTCCCATATCTTGTCTTTCTCTCTCTTGCCCTCTGCTTCTCTCATTTTCTATCTCATCCTGCTGTGAATGCTTTCTCAACTCTTGTACTTATCTCTCCTTGTTTCTCCCCCCTCTCTCCCTTTCTCTCTCTCTCTCTCTCTCTCTCTAAAGGGGTGGGGAATGTTCTTGTGAAGAGAGCAGGTGCAGTGCCTCCTCTCTCTCTCTCTCTCTGTCTCTCTCTCTGTCTCTCTCTTTCCTGGCATCAGCAGTAGGGGAGAGTAGAAGGCTGTCTGTGTATGTGTCTGGCTGCAGTGTCGTAGGCTTGAGCCACGTTAAAATCCCACAGGAGATTAGAGCGGGAACACACGCTAGTCCGGACTCTTTAGAAATGGCATCCCTAGGAGAGAGCAACAGACAGGCAAAACAAATACAACAGTAATGAGGAAAGGATGAATGTTGTCTCATGGAAAACCTGCGCACTGTCTTTTTTTTTAACCCTTCTCTTTTTCTCTTTCCGTCCGTCTTCGACAAGCTCACTCCTCCCTCCCTCGCTCCCTCCCCTCATCGCTCTGCTCCTCTCCCTTTCTCTCTCTCTTTCTCATTCTCTCTTGCGCGCTCTCAGTGGAGGAATGTAGATAGAGGCTGAGCGTATGCCCACTGCTTTGCACGATATCAACGGCTCGCTGTACGGTAGTGGGACGCTCATCAGACCCTGTTCAGAACGGATTTGCACTGCTAACGGATTTGATCATCCACCGTCTCCTCCTGGACAACTCTGCACCTGCCACTGCCTCCTTTACCGGGTTTATTGCTCAGCTTGCACGTACTGGGTCCGTGCTGCAGGTCCCTTGCTCCCTTAAGGATGGTATAAATCATCAGGAGCTTTGGTCGTGGAAAAGGGGACATATTACTTCATGGTCAACGCTTAGTCCCTCTTCCATGAGGGAACCAGCTATCTGGGATATGTATAGCTGACTCAGCTCTCAAATACAAGTCAGATCGAGACCTTGAAAAAGGAATTGGTGTGAATGAGGGAGCCAGAGAGGAAAAATATGAGCCAGTATTTAACTTTTACTGAACTCCATCTTTAAATATTGCAATTGATGGAGTGGCGAGATCTGAGGATAAATTTAACGGTGGTGTCATCTGCAAAAAGAGGGATTTGATAATCTGACGACAGAGAGTGCTGCTGCAACGGCTGGTGCTTGGAGACAACATGCAAATGATTTCACTCCTCCCTTTCCTTCCACCTTCTTTGCTCGGCACCTTTATTTAACATTTGTACCGTTTTGGTGATCTTGCGGCGAGCTGGAAGTCGTCTGGACATATTGGTGGAACTGGACTAAAAGACTGTCCTTTTGCTGGATTCTGCAACCGCTGAGATTTCTACCTCCGGAATTCTATTGGGTGTATGCGCTTGTCTGTTTGTGAGTGTGTGTGTGTGTATTAGTTTGTGGCAGTGTGTGGATGTGATTTATCTGCCTTGATGTGTTCATAATTATTTCTGTGTTCTTGCAGTTGTCTTTTACTTTCCGTTTTTTTTTCTCCAATGTCTGGCATTTCTGGCCGGCATTTCGTCCTGTGCTGTCCATGTCTGCCGAGCACCCGGCCTTGGGGTTAACCCTTAGTGTGCCACAGGCGAGATGAGTGACAGCTCGGGAACAGTGAACAACTCGGGGGCTATGGTACTGGAGGAGCCCGATGGGAGAGGTGGCTCCGGTGGACGTGAACAAGCCCAGGCCCCTGTGCGTGGTGGCATTTTAAGGTGTGGGAGCTGTGCCCTTTGGCCCCGCCAACAGACCTGGCTCTGTGTGGTTCCACTTCTCATTGGCTTTATAGGCCTTGGGCTCAGTCTGATGCTGCTGAAATGGATCGTAGTGGGTTCTGTGCGGGACTACGTGCCCACAGACTTGGTGGACGCCAAGGGTATTGGCCAGGACCCCATCTTTCTGTCCAAGCCTAGCACTTTTCCTAAGGGATCTGACACCACAACCACTACAACCACTATTGGTGAGGTCAGCTCGGTCACCCCCACCGTCACCACAGTGGTGCGGAGCAGGACTCGAACGGGAACTCCTCCAAACATTCCCTCTAGAGGCAGTGGGGCATCCGGCAGTCAGGTGACACAGAAGAGCCCCTCTACGCGCTTTGTCACACGTAACCCCACCTTTACGACCACCGTGGCCTCTACCACCACGTCTACTGTCCATACGTCCACATCCAGCCCCTCTCCCTCCAACCCAGCTGTCCTAAACGACTCCACCCAAATGTGGACCAGAGAGCAGTCATCCGAGAGGCATGTAACCACGCCTGGTCGTACACATGTCAGCCGCAAGACACGTAAGTTTGATACTTTATGATCAGTTCTTGCTGGTTTTGCAATGGCAAGAGCTGTGCAGTTCTGCTGCTGTTGGTGAGTGTTGGAGATCAGACAGTCTTTGTTGACTTCCTTTGTAGATTGCAGTTTTGCGTGGTACTGTTAGCACATGTATATTGTGTTAATGACATCCCAGAAGCGAAGTATGACAGACTCGTGGACGGGTGCACTCTCGTCTATCATGTTGCCAGGGAGCGGCAGAAACACTAATGACAAGCAGCGACTCTGACCACTCCCTGTGTTTCAAAATGTGATATAGTGAATCAAGAAATATGAAGAGAATTTCATGGGTATAATAGTGTAAAAAACAGGGGGGTTTCACTGGCTGTAGCACATGAAAAGCTTGTATCGGAATGTCAGTTACTGTAGGGAACATCAGAATATGTTTTCTTTAGCTCTGCATTTGCTGATTCTATCTTTATTTTGGGTTACTGGAAGAGCTGTGAGCAATGAGTCTAATGATGGGGCTATACTTTGCTTAAATTTAAACCACACATTTTGTTGTACAGATACAGGAGCCTCTGAAAATAAGAAAACTGTATTGTGTGCTAATGTTACAGCTCAGTGAAATATCAGTGACATTTTAATTGTATATGAACGCAGAAATTGATTAATGCGTCATCATGCCTGATTGCTCGCACCTGCTCATAGTATTACCTGACACCACAATGTGCTGTCCATATGTGACTGTGGGATTATAGTGGCTAAACTGTAGTCCTCAGAATGTCCAGAGATGCGTTCACAATTAATGATCACATTCATTTGCATGCAGTGGACAGCCTGTTCACAGTGACATTTAGCTAGTTTGGAGTTACATCTGAATACTTGTCATAAGGATTACAATGACTCGTTATATTAGGATTTTTTGTTTTAGTGCTGTGAATATCATAATATAATTTGAAGACCTATTTCTTTGAATTCAGACGATAGTATTGAATCATAGTTTTATGTAGAAAGAGGTTGTCATGCCTCACCACTCTATGAGATTACTTCACTCTCTATGCTTAATCCAGATTAATTTACCTTCATTCATGAAAGCTGCCTGTTGCAACTACTGCTAGTCTTTAGAAAATTTACATTGTAGTTATGTTGGAGAAGCTACTCTGTATTTTCATGTGGGTTTTTATGAGAAATTTAAAGAGTATTAACAACAAATTTAAGATCTCTTATTGACCCTCGTTTTTACAAGCATAAAGAGAGCAC
>RJVU01026577.1:7650991-7669266 GCA_003731715.1 Anabarilius grahami
TTTATGAGGTGTCATAAGTCTTTGAACAAGTCCTTATCGTATACTTTGGTTGTACAGTAATTCATTACTATTTCAATTGTCTGACAGGGGATATCTTAATCCTTTGTTTCCCCTAGCAACACTTGCCTACCTTTATCAATAGCACAGAGAAAAAGATAACTAAACCATTTGTGATCCAAATGCATTTGAGAGCTCACAGCTGGGGCTCATCTTAAAACTCATTACTGCTTGCCATATTTGATATTACAGCTAGAAACAGATATTTCAGTGAAGACTTTCCAAATAAAGAGACCATTTTGTTTTCCTAGAATAATTGTCCACAAGATTGGCTATGGTGAATTGAGTGGCCTGTAATTTTGTTTTCCCTTCATGGACTTCTGTTAGTTATGTTTGGTTGAGGACAGGAACTTCTGATGCTGCTGCCATGGATGGATCTGTTAGGAGCTCATATAATGAGCAAAGGTAGTTAGAGATTAATGCAAATTTGCAATGGGTGCTGGCGGCACTTTACGATGAACTAACTATAGAAAAGCCATATCTCAATGTGATCGATTATGAAGTTGCCGAATCAATTGTAGCATTAAATGAAAACAGCTTTGGTTGAAACTGGCTGACACGATTCCTGGTTCCAGCTGACTGCCATTTAATGACCATTGATTCTTCCTTTGTTTTGTAACATCAGGCTGATTGCGAGGATTAGTTCATGTCATCTACCACACTGTATTGGGCATTTACTACACTGTCCCACTATTTGCTCTCAAAATCATTCGATGCTTCTGACATTAAATCATTGCGTTGTTAAATGACCAAATATCATTTAGAATTTATGTTTGAGGACGAGGTGATTTATTTGCCTCGTCTGTCAACTTCCTGTTTTAATAGAAAGCCATAAAAATGCTCCCTTCCAGTACCATTAGAGGTTAATTTCACTGAGACTATTTTAAAAAAAAATGTCACTTTGATTTATCTTTTTAAGATATCCTAAAGGAGGGATGAAGCTTTAAATATTAATGCTTAGAAAGGGAAACATGTTCAATATGTAGAAGAGCATGTGAATAATTGACAAGGGTGTGCTGGAAAAATTATCAGGGAAAGGGATGAGAAATGTGCAGGGTTTTATAAATAGAGGTGGAGTAGAGGATGATAAAAACAGGCAGTGGTAACTGGATTCAGCATGTCAATGTGTAGAACATGCCAGGACTGGAATCTATGGAGGAGGACACGTTACTTCAAGTCAAAACTTAACATGGCTACTGTTTCCCCCCTGCTCACCCTTATATCATTCCTGCATGACTTTCTTCTGTGGAACACAAAAACCCTGCACTAAACCCCATACCCTAAATCAAATGTGATATAAAAATGCATTTGCTGAAGCAACCATGGCATTTTATCTTGCTTCTACAGGTTGATGAGTTCTTTTTGAGTATCATAATTGTATTTCAATGGGATTTATTGTGTTTGCAAGGGCACTTTGCATCTCATGTGCAATGATGTACCAGGTGAGCCCAAGCAAGTTACTAGTTACTAGTTACAAGTTGCGTTAGAAAATCCACATTTGTTGGTGTTTTACTCCCACTAATGTTCATTTCAGCTAGAAACTGCAGTCAATTATATCATTTTTGGACATTTGCAGAATGTAGGTAAGAGACATTTTTCCAATGAGCCAATGTTGAAAGTAAACATTCTTCAAAATATCTCCATATGTAATTCCAAACTGTATGACTTTCTTACTTCTGTGGAACACAAGACTAATTGATGACAGAATTTTCATTTTTGGGTAAACTGTCCATTTATGTTGGTCACTGCTCAATGATGTTAATAACCTTGAACTTTTTTTATTTAACTTTTTATTCTTTTATTTAAATGATTTAATCAACTAAATGCAAATAAAGCTAAACTACTGTGTGGTTATAGTGCTATAAATCGATCAATTTCTTAGTCTGTTTAACGACCTTCTATTTTTCAAGCTTGCAATGTAACGAGCCTTATTTCTTCCAATGATTAAGAGTCTTAATGTTCTTGATTCTACGAAAATGAATGCTATTAACAGCCATTTGACCACTTTGTTCAAAACTTTTCCCTTTTTGCAGTTTTAAGTTGAAATTAGTATCAAAAATGTTGACAGCTGACATTTTTGAATGAGGGATGACTTTTAGAAAATAACATTAGCGATTATAAACTCCTGAAGGCCTGGCAGGATATTTGCGAAGTGTTGAACTCAGGTTCAAATGCAAATAATTTTCCCTTTTTCTGTGTAGTTACGCTCTAAAGAGTGCAATATTCTTGAATTGTGGGCTGATTTGTACTTTTCTGATATCCCTCAACCCCAGCCCCTCCTTTCTGGAGGTAACAAATACGTCTCACAGGAGAACGGCTTAAATCGTTGGCGATAAAAGATGCATGGGATGTTTATAAGAAAACAATAAGCTGTTCATCAGCTATGCTGGAGGCAAATGTTAAAGGAGGAAGCTTTGTCTTCATTACCACAGGTTTAGTTTCTGTCACAGGGATTGGGCGTCTAGATCAGTCATATAGAGAATCATTATAAGCACTGTTTGGAAATAGATCTTTCATTGATTCCATGAAGATAGAGATACTTGTTTATGACATTGAATTCACAAAGCTCTCAATTAACTAATAGCAGCATTAAGTCTTAATGATGCTTTCTGACACAGACTAATGCTTTTTTTGTGTGTGTGCATGCTTCACATTGCAACAGTACTTACTCTTCTGTACTCATCATCGTAATCAGTTTAAAATACTAATATTATGCATGCTCTGAAAACAAGTATATCTGTCACAATTTTGCATCTTGCATTAAAGATGTTTAGATTTTTTTTTTTACTTGGGGAAGAAAAAAGACAAAATACTTTTTCAGTGTAGCATTAAAGCGGAGCTCAGTAAGATTTGCGAAGCTCCCCCTACAGGTTCCTTCGGTGAATCACACTGTCGTAAATACTCCAAGCGCAGCTCTGGACTACAACGACTACAACGCTCACCAGCGCAGTAGTTTTGCAAATACAGTACACTCGATGGAGGTGGGTAATTTTCGAAATTGTCTTATAAAGTCATAATATATACATTGTTTTTGAATTACCGTAAAGCATTTTGTCACTCTCGCGTGAACGTGAACATGAGGCGAGATTGTTTTTGGTCGGTGCAGCTCAACTTGCAAGTGCTGTATTCTGGCGTAGACGTGCCAGAGGGGGTTAGTGCTAGCCTCAAACACACCACTACAAGTCAATTAACCATCGTAAGGACTTAGAAAACTATTTATGAAGGTAAAAAAAGTTACTTAGTTCTGCTTTAATTATGTATGATGTAATTAGCTTTATTCACTGCTTTTTATTTCTTCCACTTCCCTTTCATTTCTTTTCTTTTGTCTCATGTATCCTATGCTTTTTGCAGGCCTACTTCAAACCCTTTAATATCTGTGGACAAACAAATATCAAGTTGCTTTGGCGGGTTGCCTTGGTCACTTGATGGTGTTCAGGCTTTTCAGTCTAATACCACATTGTGACTTTAAAAAGAGCTGACCGGCATGACAAATGAGGACCATAACCCTCAACTAACCATTGTACTGAATCTCAGCCAATCAGAGATCAGGGACAATGTTTTCTCTCAGCCCAAAATTACAAGCCAGTATAAAGGAACACAGCCCCACTATCAATCCTGCTTATTACTGTTGCAGCTTTAAGCCAGTTGAATATCCCAGCCAACACAAGACCTGCCTACCATACAACCACAAAACGACAATAGTATCACAACAGTAAACACAATATATACATTACTGCATTTTCATTGGTTTAAAGGGGACCTATTATGCCCCCTTTTACAAGATGTAAAATAAGTCTCTGATGTCCCCAGAGTGTGTATGTGAAGTTTTAGCCCAGAATACCCCACAGATAATTTTTTATAGCATGTTAAAATTGCCACCTTTTGGGGGTGAACAAAAACGCGCCATTTTAGTGAGTGCCCTTTAAATGCAAATGAGCTGCTGTGCTCGGCCTAAGAGGGTGGAGCTTCAAGAGCTCATTCTCCGCTGTCAGGATTCAGTCAGGACGCACTATAATGTCAGAAACTGCAAATATATGCTGCATGGAGATATAGGTATAGTTTAGTTTAATTACGGTTATAACTTATATTGTCTTCTTGTTTTTATCCACTATGTTAGTACAAGCCTGTTTACCGATGATTTTTATAACTTTTATTGTAATTCACACAAAATATGAAGCGTCTGTTTTCACTCTAGAAAATCACTGTAAGAGCTAAATAAAACACAGAGCAAGTGTGCATTAAAATAATATCCATAAACTCTCTCTCTCTCTCCTTTGCATTATCATCAACATACACAGCGAAGTACACAGTAACACTCGTTACAACTAACAGTAAACAAATATATAAAGACCTTTTCGGGTGGTGCTTAATAAACTGGTAAACTTTATATCCCTAAAATCAACTCAGATGAACTGTAATAAGTGCTCTCACCTTTATTACTGCCATATCCAGTATCACTCTGGAGACTGTAAGCTGGATCATGTACAGTTTGTACTGATCTGTCCTTGAGTAACAAATTTTAGCACAACCTCTGTTTTGTATTGTCCCTTTGTATTGACATTCGTTCACAAAGCAGTCCGATGTGAAATGATTCGCGCAGACATAAACTAATTTTGGTAGAGTTGAGGGAGCATTTTCTTTGAAAACAAAATTAATCCACCTCGTCTTCACCGGCTCAGATTTCGGGAGTAAATGGAGAGAGCTATGTGGATTAATTAATTCAGCTACAGAACACCTAAAACGCTTGGCAGACGTTCTCGTCAGTGCAGCAATGGCGGACTGTGTACTATTCGCTGTGAACTCGCTCAGGGCGGTTCTATGTTAAAACCATAGACAGTAAAAGAAATGGACACAGCGACCCCATTGGAACTCAATTGAGACAAGTAAAGCCCATTTTTAGCGATTTTTAGCACTTCCGTTTCTGACGCGCAGACTCAAACTAAGCTTGATGACGTCAGCAACCTGTCTGACAGATGTAAATCTTCTAGTAGCTGTGCGTGCAAACTGCATTCGTTAATCTTGCAGAGACGGCGAGCTTGAGCGGGGAGTTCTTTGGCGTGAGTGAGCAGGAGTAAGTATTCTGATTAATTATTTTGTATAGTATTTTAAAATGTAACGCCAGTACACCATATTAAGTTAATGCATACTATTAAGAAGTTATGTAAAATTATGTTCAAGAACTGATATGAATTCATACCCAATAGTTATTTAACGGCCCAGGGATCGAATATTTTAAATATAATTAAATTTTTGATGCACATGATGTTGTATAACGTTAATGGGCGCCGAATATAACCACAAAATGGCGTTAACTGTTATCTACACATCTACATCGCAAGAGAAATGGACGAATCAGTCATATAAAAAAGTTATTCAGTAAATCGCTTGGACAAAAGCGTCTGCTTTGGCCTGTTAAATAACATATAGATAATAAATGGACAATAACGAATGTCACCAATAACATCTATAACTAATGGTTGCCCTTTTCATTTTTCTTTCCTCATAGGTAAAAATACAAACTTTTCTTCTGCTAAGAATTATTGAATTAATTATTTAATGAAGTAGATAAATTATTAAAGTTCGTGGATAAAAGCTACTTCATATGTATTCACTTGCCACATACTGAATTATTTCCAATTCCCAAAAACGTTGTTGAAATATTTTGTCCCGTTGCTTTTATGGACTCTATATCTATGGGCTTCTCTCTTGACGTCTCCCCGATTGCCTGCGAGCTTCTCCTCCTGTCTGTACGGTAATTTCTCTACTGTGCGACAGAGAGTCGAGTGGTTATGACGCAATCGTTAGCCTATTTTTACAAAAACTGTTTCTACGGGGCCATAATATAACATAGAAGGTAATGGAGCCCTTTATACATTGTCGTGTATCTTTAGAAATAAATAATGGACAAATGGAGTCTTTAAACGCCTCAGATGTAAAGTTATTCGCTGTCAAAGTGACGCCAAAATGAATGGGAGTCAATGGGATGCTAACGCAAGTGAAGTTCTGCTACAAGATGGCGGCACGCGGCCGACTTCAACTTCCGGTCGACTTCCTTCCCGCTTGGTTAAAACGGCAGTGTCTGTAAACATTCGTGGGCGGGGCCTGTGGCTAATGTGACCTGCAAACGGCTTGTTCAGAGACAATGCTTATGATTTATGGGGATTAAAAAAAAGGAGTGGTTGGATTTGTATCATTACAGCCTATAGGGTGGTTGTGTACACACACTGCCAACACATATTTATGTCCAAACACCATGCAAAAGTGAATTTTGCCTAATAGGTCCCCTTTAAATAAAATATATTTTAAAAGAGAAAAAAAAAAAACAAAAAACATATATANATTCAAACTTATTTTTCAGTTTTCTTTTAAGGGACAAACCATTTAGGGGAACACAAATGGCATCTCTGTGAAAACCCTCTTTTGGAGCTTTTATTATATTGGAAATAGGGAGGAGACTCTAATAAAGATGCTCTGTTAGCATATATTGGCAAATATCTGTAATAATTCATTCAAACCATAATTATCTCTACAAATTAAATAGCTCTTGGGATTGGCTTGACCTTAAAAGAAGGTAATTTACACAATTAGCAAGCCTTTTCTTCTGCAGTGATATATAGAATAATTCCTCTGCATGTCCATTTCAGTCATTTGCTGTATATGTTTGTGTGTGTTTGTGGCTGGTTTGCATTGTCCCCATTCAGCTCTACCTAAGGGATAAAAGAGTGCTCCCAGAGTCTGTTATGAGATATTGATTCACATGTGATTGTCTACGAGACTTGTGCCTCTCAGCACTTTGACTAGGATCAGTTTTAGTGTCACAGGACTGATTGCTTATGCACAGCACTTTCCTCTGTTCCTGGGCTTGATTTGAGCAGCCACACAGCCCTGTCCTTTGTAAGTGCACTAGATGTCACAAACAATTTCATAATAATTCAATTTCATCCCTGAATTTGGTAGAATAGCAGCATGATTTGCATAGGCTTTGTTTTAGACATTTTCATGTCAAAACGTTCTCCATCCACATTATGTTTTCAAGCCTTTTCCAAAAGTTGCTCGTCCACATTGAAAATTCGAAAAACGCTTAAATAATCTAACTGAGCATGTTTAAAAGATAATAAAAGTTCAGATAGATAATACTGAGAGACCAGACATAATAAAGTTTTCATGCTATCCTTTTATTAGTAAAATATCCCACCACTTATTGGCTCTCAAAATCATTATTCCATTTCCCTCATGTCATCTTTGCTGGAATGTAATATGAAGATTGTACAAAGTAACATTTATTTTTAACAACTATGAAAATAACCAGATAACCATAGACATCTATAACATCTAAACATGCATCATCATTTTTGAATACCTCTGTTTTCAAAATACAATGCGAAAATGGCATTTTCAAATATCCACTTGGGAGAGCGTCTTCAAAAAGTTTCAGTTTTCACAGGACAAAAACGCAGTCTCCGTTTAGACGGAAGAGAACATAAAGAAAAAGATGCATTTTCAAATCTGGATTAATGAAGACGTAGCCTTAGGATGTTTTCTCATCATCTCTATTTTGAGTCTCTATATTCCTCTTTTTCAATGAAGTAGTCGTGTCACCATTCTTGAATATCTCAACGCCTGTTGTACATGATTTGCCCTCCCACACTAGTCTGACAGATGTAGTTTGACTAAATCTGTCAGAGATTTAGATTCTCCCATTCTAGTTTGACTAAACAAGAATAAAAAACTCTGCGAGTTTTAGAGCTGTCTGAATGGTGCAGCTGCGGTAGGGATAAGTCTTTCTCTTAGCCCTGAGGGAACGATCCTACAGCCATGTCATGATCCCTTATGCCTGAACTCATTTAGGCTGCTTAGAGCGCTCTCTTTTTGCTTACCCTCCCTCTCTCCCTTTTTATCTCTCCTCCAAAATGCTGGTTGGTGGCTAATGTGCTCCATGTGCTCTCCATTTAGGTCTCTCTCCCTCACTTTTTCTCTTTTGCCTTCTTCTTATTCTCTTGTGGTTATCTAGGCAGATCTGTCACAGGGACACTGCACCTCAGGACATGGCTTCACACACCGTGACAGCATCCAGCCAACACACTCTCAGCTCAGATGGCAGATTAAAGACATGCACTCACAAACACACACACACACATTTTGATGTCTTACCGAGGTTGATGAATGGTGGAAATGGAGCGAGTGTTTTGCACGGCTGTGTGGTCAGAGCTCCCTCGGTGAGTGTCTGAGTACGTACGGGGGGCGGTCAGCACGGATGCGGACCGTTAGAGGCCATATGTGTCATCTTCCCACTCATATATGGCTGGCATCAGCAGGGGTGAACACGTCAGCACTGGTGCTGCCGTTCTCCCATTTCAGCCACCTGTCAAACGTTTACTGATAGTTTCCCACCGAGCCTCATGCCTCTGACCCCTAACATACTGTAGATGCGAGTCAGAATCAGAAATGACTGCTGTGGTGATGAGACTGCGCATTCACGAGAGCACCACGACGCATGTGTGTATTGTTGACGCGAGAGCAGACGTTGTTTCGTGAACGCGTGTTGGAAATTCTGTAAATAAAGTGGTAAATTATGTTTTTTTTGCGCAAACAAAGCACTCGCTTCACTTTATAAAATTGAGGTTAAACCACTGAAGTCACATGGATTACTTTAATGATGTCTTTACTACCTTTCTGGGGCTTGAAAGTGGTAGTTGCGTAGTCTGTCAGTGGAGGGACAGAAAGCTCTCAAATTTCATTAAAGAGGTGGTTGATTATGATGTAACTTTTTTTTGTACTTTAATTAGTGTGTAATGTTGCTGCTTGAGCATAAATAACATCTGCAAAGTCACAATGCTCAAAGTTCAATGCAAAGGGAGATATTTTCTTTTAAAGAATTCTCTGTTTAAGGACTATACAACAAATGGCTGGGAGGGACTCCAACGAGCTTCTTCCTGGGTTAGTGACATCACTAACCCTAAAATGTACATAAACCCCGCCCCCCGAGAACACGCAACAAAGGGGGTGAGGACATGTTATTGCAATACAGTACCTAACACAAATTCAATAGCATATCATAAAAGCAAGATGACAACATACAGTGCCCTCCACAATTATTGGCACCCTTAGTAATTATGAGCAAAGGCGGCTGTGAAAATAAATCTGCATTGTTCATCCTTTTGATCTTTCTTTCAAAAAATTCACAAAATTATAACCTTTCATTGAAGGAAAAGAATTGAAAGTGGGGGAAAAATCACATTATGAAATAAATGTTTTTCTCCAAAACACGTTGGCCACAATTATTGGCACCCTTTTATTCAAAACTTTTTGCAACCTCCTTTTGCCAAGATAACAGCTCTGAGTCTTCACCTATAATGCTTGATGAGTTTGGAGAGCACATGACAAGAGATCAGAGACCGTTCCTTCATGCAGAATCTCTCCAGATCCTTCAGATTCCCAGCTCCATGCTGGTGCTTTTGTTCTTTAGTTCACTCCACTCATTTTCTTTAGGGTTCAGGTCAGGGAACTGGGACGACCATGGCAAAAGCTTCATTTTGTGCTCACTGACACATTTTTGTGGTGGTTTTGATGTTTGTTTTGGATCATTGTCCTGATGGAAGATCCAACCACGGCCCATTATTGGATTTCTAGCAGAAGGTCAGGTTTTGATTTTTTATCTGTTGGTATTTGCTAGAATCCAAAATACCATGTATCTGAACAAGATGTCCAGGACCTCCAGCAGAAAAATAGGCCCACAACATTAAAGATCCAGCAGTATATTTAACTGTGGGCATGGGGTACTTTTTATCCATGTGTGCACCAAACCCATCTGGTGGGTTTGCTGCCAAAAAACGCTTTTTTTAGTTTCATCTGACCATAGAAGCCGGTCCCGTTTGAAGTTCCAGTCTTGTCTGACAACTGAGTATGCTGGAGATTGTTTCTGGATGAGAGCAGAGTATTTTTCTTGAAACCCTCCGGAACAACTTGTGGGGATGTAGGTTCTGTTTGATAATTTTTTTTAGGCTTTCTGAAACTCAAGACTCAACTAATCTCTGCAATTCTCCAGCTGTGATCCTTGGAGAATCTTTGGACACTCAAACTTTCTTCCTCTAGGCGCATTAGGACGATTTAGACACACGTCCTCTTCCAGGCAGATTTGTAACATCTTTAGTTGATTGGAACTTCTTAATTATTGCCCTGATGGTGGAAATGGGGATTTTCAATGCTTTAGCTTTTTTCTTATAGCCATTTTCTATTTTGTGAAGCTCAACAATCTTTTGCTGCACATCAGAACTATATTCTTTGGTTTTTCTCATTGTGATGAATGATTAAGGGAATTTGGCCTTTGTGTTTACACATATTTGTACTCCTGTGGTACAGGAAGTCATGGCTGGACAATTTAATTCTCCTAGTCACCCTGGTGTGCTAAAAATTGTAAATATGAATGGGAATATACTTCAGAGATATTTTACTCATAAGAATTTGTAGGGGTGCCAATAATTGTGGCCAACATGTATTGGAGAAAGACATTGATTTCATAATGTGAGTTTCCCCCCACTTTCAATTGTTTTACTTCAATGAAAGGTTCGAATTTTGTGAATATTTTTAATGAAAGATCAAAAGGATGAACAATGCAGATTTATTTTCACAGCTGCCTTTGCTCATATTTACTAAGGGTGCCAATAATTGTGAAGGGCACTGTATGTTATAACCATAATTAAACTAAAATATACCTGTTCTATCTTCATGCAGCATATATTTTCTGGCTCTGTAAGCATTTTACAACAGTTCCCACATGAGCGATTTATAGATTATCATGACAGAAAATGCTAATCAATGACTTTAAGATAGTTAACTCCACATCAGCTACATAAATTCATCAACTAACCGTTCAGAAGCGTCCTGTTGCATTCAAAATGTTGTCACTTCTTGAGTCTCTTAATTTGCATTCCAAAGATGAACAAATGTCTTACGGGTTTGGAATGACATAAGGTTGAGTAATTAATTACGGAATTATCATTTTTGGGTGAACTGGAAGTTATTTTTAATTTTATTTTTTATAATTTTGTGTAATTTTAAACATGTTTATAGATCTTGAATTATTTAGTTTTATTGAATTTTACAAACAGTGCAAAAAAATATTTTTTTAGGGAAATTGAAAATGAAAAATTACTTCACAACATATTCTATGAAAAAAAAACATTAGGTTTTTTGTTTTTATGTTTTTAATTATCTCATAAATGTATCTGGTTTTAAGGATAGAGATTCCGCAGAACTTGAGCTTCTCAATTCTGTACCCACAGGTTCCGTGTTGGCCTGGAAATGAACGCTGATGAAATGGTGCCATTGACTGGAAAATGTTCTTAGTGCCATGAGCTCTCTTTAACTGACCTTGTCCGATTTCTTTAGTGGAATACTTTAGGGATCATCAGCCTAACAGTAATACCGTATTATAAAACCATAAAACTAGATCCCACTGTCTCACTACATTAGCAAAAAGTAGGCCTGTCCACCCACTCTTCTGCTTTCTTATAGTGACGGGTGAATAGTTTGCCTACGATGAGCCCCATAAGATTTTCTCAATGCCCCATACGATCTCCTCTCTCTCTCCATGTAGGACACCGTTTTAAATTATGCATGTAATATTCTACAGCTTTAAGCTCAGACACATTTTTTTTCTATAGGCGGTGTAAATAATTAATAGTGCAACCATAGATAGTAACATCATTCTATTTGTCAAGCCCTATGCAGCGGCTCTTTCACTTACCAATTGATAACATGAAGAGGACAGCAAAGAGGGGTAATGATAACAGTGTCATGTTAAGGATGAACTGCACTTTCAGCTCAATTTCTGCTTCATTTAGAAGAATAAGAAATTCACAGTATCATCAGTGAAAGCTCATGCTTAGGCAGGACTCCTCAGATCTGACACAAAATGGAGGCAGTGCAGATGAGATGATTGACAGTAGTCGAGAAACCTTGAGAGAGTCGCTGGTTTAGAATGGAGTTCATTTGCGTCTGACTTGCTGTCATTTCCCGAGGAGCAGAGGTGGTGATAGATTGAAATGACTGTGTTTGCCTTTGTGTTAGATGAGTAATTCAGTGGTGTGACAGACTGACATGTCAAGATTCAGTGCAGAGATCTGAAGAGTTTCTGTGTGAATGATCAAAGTTTAGATAAGACCTTAGTAATAGGGTGAAAAGAGTACATTTCTGATCATTTGCCATTTCTGTTGTTTTAAAATGTGATGCCACATATGGCTTAGCCTTTTACACAATATTTTTTAACTAGCAAGTGTCCTACTTTACCTGTATTTGCCAAAAGATATAAAAATCATACTCTACAGGACAGGGATGCATTTTAAACAACAGGGTGCCTCAGCAAGACAGCGAATAGTACATTAATAACAGAAAACGCACTGTTTTATAGCTTACCATTTGAGTTCTGTCATTTCAAAGTCTTGGAAGGGTTGTCTTTTGCTCTTTCTCCACAGGAAAGCAGTTCAGTACATTTTTTGGAAGTTGGATCAATGGTGTATTCACTGACTGAAATCAAAAAGTGATGGCGCTCTTGGAAAAGGAGCATTTATGTGTCTGGTATCTATCTCGGTGACAGCGAGGAGACCTGGGACGTTTTGCTGAAGCGAGAGAGAGAGAGTGATAGAAATAAATATGAAGAGAGAGAGAGTTATTACAGATTACAGACTTAATCTTTTATTTATGGAGACAAATTCCAGCAAGCTGCGCAGTGAGCTCTTATGGCATATGCCAATGTGCAGGCGTCTGATGAGGACCAGCACCCACCCGACTGGAGATAGATGCTGTCTCACTCCATTTTTCATTCTGAGACAAGACCCAGACTTTGAAATATCTCTCTTTCACTGCTTTTCCTGTATCTTATCAATTCTATAATGCGTTTTTTTTAACCCACATGTCCTGTTTAGAGTCCCAATGCCATTTTAATACCTCAGGAAATGCACTATAAAACATATATCATAATTTATTCACCTTTCATTGTATGGGCAAAAAAAGTTGAAACATTCTTCAAAATATCCACTGACCTTGTTTTGCTGTAGCTGTCATTTTAAGATGTTTCCTTTTGTAAGAGCATCACGTCTTTTGTTTTGATTTACATAGTTCAAAATGGTCCCATGATAAGTCATACGAGTCAATACTTCATACACTGAAAACCCAAACAGTATAACTAACTTATAATGGAAAGTATTTTACTATTTACCTTTTACTCAAAATGTGCCAAAAAGTTTAGCTAACTATTATTTTTGCGTTCATTCAACATCTATCAGAGATTTAAGTTAACACTAATTTCTTTTTTCAAGTTTAGGGAACTTTAAAAAATAGATTCAACTATAATCAAATATTTTAATGTCAATGTGACGTTATCATTTGACGTGCTCTCAGACGCTCTTCCTCCACACAGATACCCAGACGTTCGCAGGTCAGTTGGATTCGACAGCAAGTCAATTCAAGTCCAAATACATGCATTTTTTATTTCGATAGCTACAAAAATATGCAAGTATTCAGCTGTTTATTGTAATGTTGGTCTAATTATAGTTGGTATTGGCTACACTCACATCATCCGCCCACAGGTTAGGTTATCCACACTGTAAACCCTAACGATCAAAATAATTATTTGGTTTGAGTAGGACAAACTTAAATTAAACAAATCAGTTCAGTCAAATTATTGTTACAATATAAATTAATTCAATTTCATTGTTTTGAGCTTTATGAACTTTTGATTTAGACAAAAGAGACCACCAAAGAGAACCATCAGAATAGTTTCAATCTCAGTTCAATTTTAAATTCAGAAGTTTTCATATGGCATTTAATATTGCAAACTTTGCATAGACACCAAATTCAGAATCAAAAGTCACTTTAATATGAACTTTTAATATAATTAAAAAACAAACCACACTGAGATTTTACAGATCTCAGCTGATTCTCCTAGACAGAAAGGAACTTGACAGAAAAAGACACTACAATCAAAAGTCAGAAATCTCATTATTTCTCATCAAATTATTTTAAGATCAAATTATCTGAATAGCAAAATTCATATTCATATTTCTGTAGGACAACAATTTTTATGTCTTTCTTTCAGAAGCATCTCGGGCAAAGTTAACACATAACTATTCCTGAGCAATGACAGAGAAACCTTTGAGCAAAGCAAATTCCTACTTTTGCACATTTGCAATATAATGTATCAGAAGAAGAAGAATCAGAATCAGAAAGAGCTTTATTGCCAGGTATGTTGTTTACACATACTAGGAATTTGTTTTAGTGACAGAAGCTCCACAGTGCAACAGAGTGACAGCGACAAGACAAGACACATAATAAAGGGAATAAAATAATAATATACGAATTTACAAGATAGACAAAGTGCAAAGAAAGCAAAAAACAATATATAATATAGACAATTGACTCTGCAGTTATGTGTGCAAATTTGAAGTATAAGTAAGTGTTTTAAGTAAATAATGTGTAATAGTGTAATAGTGTTGTGTGTTCCATGTTTGTCAAGTGTTCATGAGATGGATTGCCTGAGGGAAGAAACTGTTCCTGTGTCTGGTCGTTCTGGTGCTCAGGGCTCTGTAGCNGATTTACATAGTTCAAAATGGTCCCATGATAAGTCATACGAGTCAATACTTCATACACTGAAAACCCAAACAGTATAACTAACTTATAATGGAAAGTATTTTACTATTTACCTTTTACTCAAAATGTGCCAAAAAGTTTAGCTAACTATTATTTTTGCGTTCATTCAACATCTATCAGAGATTTAAGTTAACACTAATTTCTTTTTTCAAGTTTAGGGAACTTTAAAAAATAGATTCAACTATAATCAAATATTTTAATGTCAATGTGACGTTATCATTTAACGTGCTCTCAGACGCTCTTCCTCCACACAGATACCCAGACGTTCGCAGGTCAGTTGGATTCGACAGCAAGTCAATTCAAGTCCAAATACATGCATTTTTTATTTCGATAGCTACAAAAATATGCAAGTATTCAGCTGTTTATTGTAATGTTGGTCTAATTATAGTTGGTATTGGCTACACTCACATCATCCGCCCACAGGTTAGGTTATCCACACTGTAAACCCTAACGATCAAAATAATTATTTGGTTTGAGTAGGACAAACTTAAATTAAACAAATCAGTTCAGTCAAATTATTGTTACAATATAAATTAATTCAATTTCATTGTTTTGAGCTTTATGAACTTTTGATTTAGACAAAAGAGACCACCAAAGAGAACCATCAGAATAGTTTCAATCTCAGTTCAATTTTAAATTCAGAAGTTTTCATATGGCATTTAATATTGCAAACTTTGCCTAGACACCAAATTCAGAATCAAAAGTCACTTTAATATGAACTTTTAATATAATTAAAAAACAAACCACATGAGATTTTACAGATCTCAGCTGATTCTCCTAGACAGAAAGGAACTTGACAGAAAAAGACACTACAATCAAAAGTCAGAAATCTCATTATTTCTCATCAAATTATTTTAAGATCAAATTATCTGAATAGCAAAATTCATATTCATATTTCTGTAGGACAACAATTTTTATGTCTTTCTTTCAGAAGCATCTCGGGCAAAGTTAACACATAACTATTCCTGAGCAATGACAGAGAAACCTTTGAGCAAAGCAAATTCCTACTTTTGCACATTTGCAATATAATGTATCTCTGTTTTGAAGAAATTAGAATGTGGTGGTTATTTTTGTTGTGCCTTTGGTAGAGTTTTATTGTGTTCATTTCATGGATGTAGATGTTTTTTATCCATCTAGCCAGTCGTTTCCCCCCCCATTTGTTTAAAGATTGCTCTGTTCTTATCTGTGTGCATGTCTTTCCCTCAAATATCTTGCTTTCTCTCTGTTTAACCCACAATCCAGAAAATCTCTCACCAGTTTCCCTCTTTTTCTTTTCCTCTAAATATTCAATTTTTGTCCCAAAGTGGTGCATTTTTGAGGCAGGATTTAAAGCGTTTATAGTTGGAGCAGTATGTATACTGTTCAAGTGTACAAAATCCAGAATTTTACAAAATTGCTATATCCAGCAAAGAGAACCATCAGAACAGTTTCAATCTCAATTCATTTTCAATTTCCTGCTTTCCAAACACACACAGAAGCTTATTTTTCTAATCAGCATTTAACCAGCTGTTAAGGCTGTTAACATTTTCAGGTGCCAGAGCAGCCCTCTTCTTGTGCACTATGTGTCCTGCAAGTGAAAATAGTCTCTCACGTGGCACAGTTGAAGCAGGAGTTGCTAGATATTTATGTGCAATGGTCACCAGCTCGTCATGACTTCTGCTGTGTACAGACCACCATTGTAGAGGGCATTGTTCAAGGCTTATGCTGGGCTCTGCTCTGTATCTAGCAAGAGGGCTGGGTTCCAGTGATGTTTCATCATCTGACTCCATATGAGACCGCATCAAGAGGAGACCAATTTTCTTCTTTCGTGGCACTGATCCAGCATCTGAGTAATGTGAAGCCAGTTCCTCCTCTTTTAGCATCTTTTAGCAATCATAAAAATCAATAAATACTGGTGTAACACAGTTCGTATATACGGGAAGAAGGAGGTGGGAACCGGCGAACGTTTAACAAAACTTTAATATAAAATAAACAAATACAAAACGAAAGTAATGCCGGCAGACCCTCGCGGACGTCTGCCGGCCACACAAACATAATAAAACACAACATAAAATCCAGGCCTGGTCCTCTCTCGTCCTTCACTGTCGTCGCTCCTCCTTTTATGCTCCCGGAGCTCCTCCGTGAGAGACTCGAGGCCGGCGCGCCTCCCAGGTGGAGCTCATTATCTCTCGCGCCACCGGCCTCGCGCCGTTCTCTCACGGCTCTCGCCCGCCCTGGTCGCCATCATATTAGACGGGCTATGTTTGAAATGTCCGACTAATTTACAACATTTCACTAAAACGTCATCAAAGCCGCCTTCACGAACAGCCATGACGATTGCCCTCTGTATAATGTTAGCTATACAGGGCATATGCTCGAAAGGAAGCAATCTGGATGCAGCGATTTTGCTCTCTATCTCCCACTCCTTCGCTATTTAGCTGTTAGGCGCAGGCCTTACTTCTTTCAGGCCCTGGTTAGCAACGATGTTGACTGGATGGCAATCTTTGGCAATCCACTTTGCTATGGAAATAGAGAGCCTGGTTGATGATTGTCTACTCACAGGCCGTATACACTGATCCAGTGTTGGTTGTTGCTCACGACTCGTCAATTTGCTAGTAGAACCTCTGATGTGCTTTGCTTTTAAATGATATTTTAAACTCGATGAGCTTCGATGGTAAGCCAGTTCTTCGTTACAGTGTATGCACACAACTTTGCGTTTATCCAGAGTGGCATCTAATTTTCTTTTAAATGTGAAATTTCCGCCTACCAGAGTTACTGGTGCTTGCGCCATATTAGATGCTAAGATTGATAAACTCACGACACCCAATATCATCAACTGTGTGAAGCAAATTACGTTATGACTCACCTTTGTGTGTTTCAGTAATTTATTTGCGTTAAATATGCGCTAAATTATTTTAATGCGTTAAGGATTTTGTATTAATCTCATGCGTTAACGCGTTAACGTTGACAGCCCTAATATATATATAACAAAAATACATATGTTTGCAATGTATGTGTGTTTGGACAAAGCAACAGCAATAAGAAAAATTGACATTATTATTATATATGATCTTTCTCTGTGTCTAAGTTCCAAATAATATTAGCTATTAGCAAAGAAAATGGTTCCATGCTACTTGTAATGATGCAAAACTGCAGCTGATTTATGATTTTCTATCTTTCTTTTGTTTAACTTCTGGTAACTTCTCTGAGCTCTTTGCACCTTTCTCACCCTCATTAGCTTTAGAGACCCTCAGGCATCAAGTTCCAAACAATTATTAACCTTTAAGGAGAGGCAGGCGCTCAGACCGAGGCGCAGTGCTCGGATGTCTGAATCGAATTATTTTGGGGTTACTGAGAGGGTGATATACAGCCCTGTTTGCAGCCAGCTAGCTGCCAGTTATTGGTCCCCATTGACAGGAGTGTGTGCGGAGTGCATTAAAACACATTAATGCATATTTCTTATCCCATGTACATATAGACCATACAGAATGTCCAACATATTTCTTGTGTAACCCTCTTCAAAGTCCACTGAGAGTGTGTGTGTGTGTGTGTGTGTGTGTGTGTATGTGTGTGTGTGTGTGTGTGTGTGTGTG
>RJVU01026577.1:7676119-7687034 GCA_003731715.1 Anabarilius grahami
ACATGTTGTCTTTTTTTATTTTTATTTATTTTTTTTTACTTTTCCTTGTTTTGTGTAGTAATGCAAAAACTCAGCTGTCATCACTTAAGTCTAAGATCACATCAGCCCCCTTATAATCTGTGATTATGGATTTTTCTGCATGTTTACTTTGTGTCAGTGGTAGTTTTACAATTTCAGTGTTAGTTATGTATTTCACTTTTACTATCCATTCTTGTGAAAACACAAAATAAAATGGAACCAAATGCAGTCCAGTTTCTGATATACATCCACCGACAAACAGTTGATGTTTTGATTACATCGGTTTAGATTAGCCCCTTCACTAACCTTATGCAGCTCTCTAATGGCCATAATTGTTCATCATTGCTCATCATTGCTGTGTATAAGTGGTGCTTAACTTACAAATGCAGATGAAAGAGAAAAGGAAAAACTTCTTCTACTCCCTCATCCCCAGTTGTCCTTGAACTCTGTTTTGCTCCCAGTGGGGGCATCGCAAAACACAGACCAAAAAACCTACACGTTTTTGGCTTTTGCTTTCCTTCTTCTGTATATATTATTTTTATTGGACAGATTTGTTTCTTTTATTTATTTATTCTTTTTATATATATTTAATCCCGCTAAATTCACGTTAAATGGACAGATCTACATTTTTCATGAGGCAAATGCTGCTGCTGCTGCTTTTCCTGGGGCTGTTTATAATGCTGTAGTTTAAAGTACTATAGTCTTGTTTTACTGTCTGCCTCTGTTTAAACTGAATAACAGGGAACATTAAATACATAGCTCTTTTGAATACAATCACAAGCAGCATAGATTGGACACTAAAACCAGAATGGTTTCCTCAGCTTCATTGTTACTCTCAATCTCTCCTTTGCATGCAGACAGGAAGAGGTTTCCATCGCCTGGCCTTTGACCTCTCGCTGCCCTGTTCTATTATGAGTACCTGGGGAGAGGTCATGGGTCACGAGCTGGTGGTTATTAGCAGATGTAGTGTGCGAGAGAAATGTCAGTCACATCTCTCTCTAGAAAAGGCTCCACCATGCACATGACAGGAATGGCAGATTCTGTCTGTCTCTGTTGCCCTTTAAACAAATAACAAAACCGTTATCAGTATCCTCTTGTTGTAGAATGAATGTGTGTTATTTACAATGTCTGGTTGACTGAAATCTGATTTAACAAATGCCACAGAAAGGGATTGGCATGTTCAGCCAGTCTGATAAGTCTCTACATTCTTTCTTTTCAAACACAGTAAAGCTATAGTATGTTGTAACCACTTCTTTGGCTTGATTAGCTTCTTACCTAAAGCCTGCGCTACTGATATCTCTGTCTCTGTCTCTGGTTCCACACTTATCATAGGTATCATTGTTATCTAATTCCAGCCTTATCTTCCTCTGCGGAGCACGTCAGGATACCAAGGAGGTGGGCACATGTTCACAGGGCCATGCGGAACGTCATGTAAATCTAGGCTAAGAGGCTTAGCGCCTGTTCTCTCTCTCGGTTTCCATGGTGTTCCCCACAGATAGGTGCCATCACGACTGGCCAAATGCCAAGCTTCCTTTTCCATACTTTATCTCATGCTTTCTCCCTTTCAGCCTACCTATATAGTTTCATCAGGCCAGAAGATCTATCTTGTGCAGTGCCAAGGGGGTGTAAGTAGGGCATCTAATCATCCCTGATCAGCTTAGTCCCACAACACCAAGAGAAAACATGAGATTTCACTACATTTTGTGACATTTTCTGCCCTGAGTTGTGTGTGTTGCTTTCCAGAACGAATCAATTGAGCAATCATAATGATGTTGAATGCAGTGTGTAATTGAGGGCATCTCTGAGTGGCGTTGTGACACAGAGTAGGCAAGATCTCATTTGCCTGTTGGTGGGCCTTTTCTGAGTCCATAGAGTTTCAGTAGTAGGTAGCCGACCTTTATATGCATATTATGATGAGGGTAATTAAACTTTTCAGCTCACTTCAGTAAGGTTGATTCAATTAATTTTGATTCAGTTTGATTCTAATGAATGTGAGTTACACATTTTGTTGAGATGCATATTTGACATTTTTTGATGCTTATTTAAAAAAAAAAAAAAAAGCTTTGATGTTTTAAGATACTTTTCAGAGACTTTTGGTGCTTTAAGAGACTTTTCAGAAACATTAAGAAAAAACTGTAGTATGTATTCATTTATTGGGATTTTTGTGCTATGTTTGTTTGTTATATGCCATACTTTGATTCTTGTAAAATTCCAACAGAAGTTGTTTGTGTATATGTGGAGAGTATTTCCGTATGCTCCTGGGCACAGCAGGGTTTTGATAAATTTTAAGGCTCTGTGATGTTTTTTGCTGATATTCATCACTTCCTGTCCCACTCTCTGCTGGGAACCACAGCCCACAAATCTCACAGCATTCACAGCAGGCAGCCAGGGGGAACATGCCCAAATGTAGAGATTCATGGGGCATAAAACACTTTTCGTGTCACTGCATTAAGTTGGATTGGTCAGGTGAGCTAGAGGGAATGGAGTGCATGACAGCTCATGTTCACTTCAGCATACTGATGCTCTTTACATGAGATTGTACATACTCTTGTGGAAGGTATAAATATGTACCTAGACTTTCAATATACGTTTGTAGGCCCATCCCTACATATTGTACATTTTTTAAAACTAGCACTTTAAGGCTTAAATGCATGGGTCATGAATTGAGAAATCAACCTTTCCTTGAGCTTTTGATATTCAGTTCAGTTCAATTCACATTTATTTGTATAGCGCTTTTCACAATAGATATTATTTCAAAGCAGCTTTACAGAGAATGCATGTCATGCCGCCTCCGCAGAAGAAATCAACGCCTACTTAATCATTGCAACGGTAGCCCCGCCCACTGGCGTGTTAGTGAGATGAGGAGAAAAGAGCGATACAGGACTAAAAATGACATTATTCAAAGGATCCTAATGCTAGGAATATGGTTATTTATTTTCAACAATGTGAATGTTTCAGTTGAGCTTTATTTATTTGTATTCGGTACATTTTACTGTGAATTCTTTGGTAAATCAATTCCATTACAGCGCAGGCTTTGCAAAAAGACTTTTACGATATGGACTCGACAGTAATGCAACAACATGTAAGTAACTGTGTTCATTCTAATGCCTGATCTGATATGTCATGTTTCAAACCAGTGACTAAGCAGTCAACTTGTTTCTCTCAGTGCGGTCACAGTGTTTCTCTTAGTAGGATGAAAATAATCTGTTATTTGAACGGTGATGAAATTAGATATAGAAAGCAATCAAAGAATGCTCCCTTTACAATCGCTGGAGCTGTCAATCAAACAGCTCGAGTTTATCAGTGACTGAGTTCTGGACTCGTGCCAAAACTCCCGTTTTATTCCACAAGACTCTTAGTTACATAGAATTTACACTGTTAGTTATGATGAATGCATTTGTTAGTGTGCAGAAATTGAGTTGCAATGACGAGATCACTGCTTTCATGTGCTCAACAACATGTCTGTGATCGGCTACAATATTCATCACTGCAACCTTTCATGCCATGATCTAAAAAGAATGCCATCTAAATGTAATGCTTTTCACGATTAGTTAACCTTGAGAGCTGTAATAGTAAAAATGAGTTAAAAGATTTCTAGAGGGTAATATTTAGCTGTTTCATATTATCTAAAATCAGGGTGGGGAAAAAAATCTTTTTATTTCTAAATTATGATATTTTTGATGTAAAATGCATACTAACATTATAAGTGCACCCCAGGAAACATTATAAAACAATAAAACAACACAGTTCATGACCCCTTTAATGTTGGCTCATTTGATCCTGGTGATATACTATCATCTACTCATTATGTTTAATAGTGGTTAAACTGATCGCTGTTGATGCGTACGGACCAGGCCCCATGGTTCGCCATATGTGATTCACGGATTATTTGCAAAGTTTAACCATCACACAGTGAAAGGTTATCATTTGCATATGTTTTCTGTTGCTAATTTACACATACAAGCAATTTTAAACCATTCCAGTGCAAAAGAGAACTCAATTCGCTACTTGTGCCCGATTATCTGTGTGCACAGCTGCACACACACACAAAGCATGCGTGCCCAGAGAGGCGTGCTTCAGATAGAGCGCAAACACCAAATTGACTTCTCTTTTGTGTCTCCTTGTGCTTGAACGAACACATACACACAAAATTATATCAAAATACCCTTCTCGGCAAGTATTCTCGTAAACACAGTTGGTTATGTATATGTCCTATACAGTTGAGAAAGAAATCAGATGTGTATCATTATATTGGATCTGTGCATTAGGTCTTAAAGTGACAGCAGCTTAAAAATACCTGTTGTTGTCTGTGTCATTAATGTTAATTTAACAACAAAACACAGCTTTAACACAGATTAATCTATATTTAATTTATAAAGTGAACACTATAGCGTTTTTTTACATTTAGGCCTAATTATTACTGAATACTACAGTTAGACCTTACTCAGTTGATAATATTATTTACTGTATCTATGTTTGTGATTAGTGTATTCCCCTCCCCTCTCCACACTCAAAAAAATGATTTTTTGATGCTGTTCACTTTATTTAAACAACTTATTTTGATTCAACACCATTGTATTAGGTTTCTGGTTCAAATTTAATTGATTCATGTTAAATTGACTTAAAACGATTACTTTTTGACTTAACTTAATGTTTTAATATTAAAATAACATGTTTCAATCAAGTAAACTCAACCAGGACTCAATCAAACAGGACTTTCACTTCCCATCATGCTTTGCAAAGGGGCTGATCTGGAAGAGTAAATGTTGAAATAAAGTGTTATTTTAAGCAGTTTTTAGCAACATGAGAAAATGGAGAGACTTTTTAATGTTTACTTTCTATTATGTTGGTATTTAAAAGTTTCTGTTATGTTAATAGTTTTAGGGGTTACCATTGTAGTGAAGTGTAGAACATGTGCTTATAGGGTTGAGGACCTGCTAACAACGATTAATGCTGATTTAATAATAAAAACAACTATTTTGGGCATGCCATAGATGGAATAAAACCATCTTCTGGCTAACACCTAACAACAAGAGTATTTACAGAGTAAATATTTTGTAAAAGTTGTGAAAATTGTTCTGGAATGCATCCACTAAATAAACTAATCAATTAAACTGGATTTTTCTTAAAATTTCAGTTTGATATTAATATTAGGATAATTAAACTTAATGGTTTTGAACAAAATTAAGAATTCTAACCTGATTCAACTAAATGGCATTGAGTTAACTGTATGTAATAAATTTAAGTTAACTGAAATAAATAATGTTAATTAAATGCAACATAATCAAATTACGTGGAACCTGTTGACATAAAAAAATTAAGTTAATCCAACGTATCATTTTTTTGAGTGCAATTAATATATTTTTTTCTTGCTTATCTGAAAAATTATTCGATCCGTGACTCAAAAACTATAATATGTTTTGTGAGTTTTATGAGTTTTGTAATCCGTTGAACCACTAATGTTTAATGCAAAGAAATTAAGCATGATATTTGCATTTTCTGGCCATATTGTCCTTCTCAACCCTGTTAAGTACTCGAAAGTTATGCATGAATTTGCATTTCTGTATCAGTCTATTTTTCATCTATTCCATGTGCTTTGCTTCCGCTATCATTTATTCGTCCTGCGTTTGACCTCACAGAGACTCACCAATCAACACTAGTCATTTTCATGTATCTGTCTTGCCCATAAGTAGTTATTAAACTAAAATGCTGTCAGGGAGAGGCAGCATGATTTATATTACTACTTTCTAACACCTCATGCTATAATTATTGGCTGTGCTGACAGTAATACCTTTTCCTGGCTTTCAAAATTCTGAGTAGATCCAAAAAAGGCTCAAAAAAGTCCCAGGGTAGGGTTGCACCAGCAATTTGTAAGTTCTTACTTAAATTGGAACATAAAGTCCACACTAGAGGCTAAGTAACTACTAGCTAGTTTATAACTAACTCTGTTTCAGTTTATCCATCATTCTAACTTATTTTGCCTCTTGTAACTAACAGTAAAAATAAGTTTCAATTAAATACAATACTACTTAATCATGAATAACACAATAGGTATTTTTATATATAAATAACATTCAGAAACTGTATTTCAAATGAATAAGGTAAAATAAATACTGATACAAAAAAAAAAAAACAGAAGAAATGACATTTATTTATTATGACTCATTTTATTGGACATGCACTTATAAGGACAGGTTCGTGTTGAAGAGCCGCTAACAAAGTAATCTTTTTACATAATATTCTCTCTCTTAAAATGTAAGCGAGTGTAAATGTCAGCGTTATCATATATGTCTAAAGAATTGAAGTCTGTCGGGTAAAACAAGCGATTATTGATGCAGTTCAGTCAGTCTGCTATTTTATTCCAACTATTACTCCTGATCGGATGCTTATGTAAATGTTTAGTTTATATAGAGTTACGCTTCAACTAAGTTTAAAGGTGCAAGCAAAAATATTTACTAGTGCATAGGTTGTAGCTTTGTGCCCATTCATGTCAAAACTAGACTAAGTTGTAACTTACGCACAGCTGGTGCAACCGGCCCCAGGAGGGCAAACAGCATGCTGCTTTCTTTCATGTATTTGGTGAACTTTTCAGAATTGATATCAATGATGAATTCAGCTCAGAAAGGTCTTTGTATTTTATAAATGAAGCTGAAACCACACTGTGGAAAGATGTTTGGCCAGTATTGACTGCTTTATTCAAAGGTGAGTCCTCTGGAAGGGTGCATTCATTCTTAGAAAGCTAAAGCTGTGCCTTTTCTCTGAATAGTGAGAGATTTTTTAAAATCATTAAAATCATTCATTTTTTTCTTTCTTACATTGTTTGAATATGGTTAATAATACCATGACAGACTGTGAGACCCAATCTTATTTCAATTTTCATGTAAATATGAAAAAATTTGAGCTGTAAGAGATGTTCTTGTACAAACTGACAGCAGCTTATGAAGCTGAAAATGATTTTAAACTCGATTGAGCTGCTACTACCACCCTCCCAGCTTCCTGCTTCCTATATATGTATATATTTGTCAGCATGCAAAATAAAAAAATAAAAAATAATAATGGGCAAAACATATTCTGATTGGCTAACCACAGACTGTTTACAGAAACTCCTGGCTTTTACAGAGATCTGTGTGATTATCCTAGAATATGGCTGCTGATCCTAGAATAAAACTGAAATAAATATATGTACACTGCCCTCCAAAAGTTTGGAAAAACCCCTGACAAAGTGTGGTTCCCTTTCGTGGGAACTATAGACGCTACGTCAGTTGACGTGATGGGAACCTTCTGCATTTTTGTGTTCGTGAAGCACCACTGTATCCAACCAATGAGAGAGAACGTGACGTCATAGGCGGGCGACGTCGCGGACTATAAAGCACGCCCGGAAACAGAGAACGCTAGCTTCTGTTGTCTTCAGTAAGCGCTATCTGTATCTTGTCTGTCTTATTTACTGTTGTTTGTCTCGCAAAAGTGATCTCTTCGTCTGAGGACAAGAGTTTCCAAGCACAAAANTGAGTAAGGGAACGAGACGCTACGTCGCGTTGCCGTACCTCCTGCATGCCTGGAGCGCTTCCTTCAGACATATCACAGAAGCTAGCGTTCTCTGTTTCCGGGCGTGCTTTATAGTCCGCGACGTCGCCCGCCTATGACGTCACGTTCTCTCTCATTGGTTGGATACAGTGGTGCTTCACGAACACAAAAATGCAGAAGGTTCCCATCACGTCAACTGACGTAGCGTCTCGTTCCCTTACTCAGGGACGTTTTGGACGATATCAGCATAAATCCTTTTTTTTTTGTTGGTGCAAACACATTAAAGTAACTTTACATTATCATTGAAGACATGCAATAATAATTTTCATGTTGATTACATAAAAATGGCAATATATATGTCAAAGTCAGACATGCCCCTTTGCCAGCTGTGATGCCTGGTTACTGGTTTAAACTTGGCCCAGGTTTGTAAAAGATTTTTGGGTCAGCACACCTTAATTAGCTTCAACAATTGATTGCCAATTAAGTTTAGAATACAATGAACCAATTAGAACCCAGTTTAGGTCAGATAGCTGATAATGGTGGATATTTTGATGAATCGAAAATTTTTGTTTTTTTCTATGTATAAACTGTTTATATAATAAAATATGTTTCCGTAGTTTGTGTTGTCCCTTATTAGTGCAAAATTATCACAAATTAAAAAGGATTCATGCCAATATTGTCCAAAACCCCACTTTTCTAGGGCGTTTCCAAACTTTTGGAGGGCAGTGCATATGTGTTCAGTTACACACAAGCAGCTCATGATCCGGTGTTTTCAGTGTCTCCGAATGGCTTGGTATGCAGTAATTCTGCTTCACTCAATCACTATCTCTGTATCTGTATAACACAACATGTACAACCATCTTCCCAAATGACAAGTGCTTACAAACGGGCTGTTATCAACAAAAGCTCAAATTTAAGGGCTCAGTTAACAGCTAAACAGTTCCAATTTCAGTTTACATTTTTTAAACAATTACAAAAGTAATATTTCTTATTTTGTTTTTTTGTTTTATTATTATAATAATTGTTACTATTATTATTATTTAGTCATATTAATATATTTTAAATATGGCCAAATTGTGCAGCCACATAAACTGGCACATTAAATCTGGAGAGTTTTTTTGTTTTGTTTTTTGCATTTTAAATTGCAATCACAGTTAGATTTTTTCCCCCTAAATCATACATCCCTATCACCTAATTCAGTGATATTTGTGTGGCAAACTGTAGTCTTTTATTTATATATTTTTTAGACTTGAATAATGCGCCTAAAATTACTAGGACACTCATGTTACACCTGTGGGTGTAGAATTAGGAGAAAATGGAGAATTTTCAAAGTGAACTGTCTTCCTCCAGACATTGTAACTACAATTTCTGGAGGGAAAATAGGACACAGTAAATTTATAATAATGTCTGCAAGACCAGGCACTCTCAGACAGAGGTAGCTGTGGGGCGTGTATGTGTGTGTGTGTTTATATGAAGGAGATACAAGACTTTGTGTTCTTCTACAAATATGCTTCAATGGTTGTATGTTTGATAATTGTGCTAGTCAGAGTGAGAGAGTGTTTGACACTGGCCCTCCCTATTAGATCCACACTGAATCATTCATAAATGTTGCAGCGCATCACTACAGACATCCACCCCCATCTCACTCTCTCTTTCTGTTTCTTTGTGTCTCTCTGTCAGCCAAGGGAGAGGAACTGAGGTCTGCAGATGTATCTTGGTCCTCTAGTGCCTCACACCTATTGAAGTATTCATATCATCCTCTGTACAACAGCAGCTTCCTGCAGAACCACCTCCAACCAATCACAGGGCCTCACAAACCCACAGTAACCAATTAGTGTTCACATCACTCTAGCAGTGCTTTTGGCCAATGGTCCCTCAATATCTGGTTCGCTCTAACCTATCAGAGGTGTCTGCTCAGCATGGCAACTACACTGTAAAACTTTACTGTAAATTTACAGGTAATTTCTAACAGTATTATACTGTATTTTCATAAAACAGTAACATGCTGTATATTTTACAGAATGTCTGTAAATATACAGTAGTTTTCTGTTTTCAGCCCGTTTCACTCGTAATACAGTATAGTACTGTAGAAGCATTGCATTATGGGATTGATTTTTTTTTTTCGCGCTCATTTCAAATTTCTAGGGCAGGCATACATTTTAGTTTCTCTCCCAACACTTTTAGTGTTTCACGTCAACTCTTCAGGGTTTAATGTTATCATTAAACGATATTTGAGTGAATATAGTGTGCAGTTTTAAGCTTTTGAAGCGTCAGTTTGCCGAGACGCGGGATGACTGGACGGCGCTGCTGAGAAGACGGAGATGTTATTTTCCGCCTGATTAATCAAAACGTTTGTGCCTGTGTCGAGAAGACGGATAAACGATTGTTCGGCTGAGAATACGGTAAGTCAGTTTTTTATGGTGCTTTTTGTTCGCGTTTCTATTTTGTCATGAATGGTTTGATCTCGAAATGTTAAACTTCTCATGAGCAAACAGTTAACGTTTCTCTGTTCTCAGCGCTTCACGCAGTAACACTGATGTTTCGTGTTATAGACAACCTTAGCATATGTTATTCTTACAACCTGATATTTAAACTGATGTGTTTATTTTGTTTTTTTTCCTCTCGTTTCAGACTCAATCATCTGATGTAGCTCCATTGTTTACGTAAGTGTTGTGCTTATTTTCAAGTGTGTCAGGTTTATGACAAAGAATTCAGTGAATAAACGATTTTATTTTGTCAATTATTTTAAGCAATATTTTAAGATGCATCTTTTCTGAAGTGTAACAGGACACATTACTGAGATCATATGATTAGCTGTGAGTCCTTCTGTTCACAAAAATGCTATGGTGAATGAATCCACAATATTCACTTCTCTCTCTGCTTTTCTGCTTTTAGGCTCTTTGACATATCCCCTAAACATGGCTCAAGAACCAGGAAGGGGGGAAAATGACCCTCTGTGAAATATGGTTATGTTAACGTAAGTATTGCACCTAATTTCACTTGTGATGTAATCAGGTTTATGGCAAATAATGGACTACTTGCACTGAGGCTTGTAACACACGTTTTGAAATAATACAACTTGCCTATTTCTGCTTAGTGATCGATGCTGCAGTGTGTGTGAGACCTGATGAATAAGTTCAGGACAAACCTTCATTTATTTTTATTAAATATTTTAATCCCTATTTTTCATTGACAATCATTTCACTGTGTGTAATTCTTAGTATTCAAATTCTTAATATTCAAAGTATATTTGTCAGTCCGCTGTCAGTGTGTTACTGTTTAAAGGGTTAGTTCACCAAAAAATGAAATTTCTGTCATTAATTACTCACCCTCATGTCGTTCCACACCTGTAAGACCTTCGCTCATCTTCAGA
>RJVU01026577.1:7687790-7698674 GCA_003731715.1 Anabarilius grahami
TTTTTTAGGTACTTTGACATCAACAATGAACACGGCTCAAGAAACAAGAAGGGAAAGTGACTTCCAAGACTGGCAACACTGTGCAAAAAAGGAGCAGTACTGAAAAACTTGTAGGCCTACTATTTGTTTTTACTCCACATTTGGAAAAATGTTAAATGTAAATAAGATTGCTGTATTGTTCATTGATAACTGCTGAGTGCATTTAAAATGTTGACCTTTCAACATTGCAATTTTCTGCTAACTTTCATAAAAAAAATAATAAAAGTTTTAAAACTCAGAGTATGTTGCTTTCCATTTCCTTTGCCATAACATAACAAAAGTATATTTTTTAATTATTTAATGACAAATATAAGTTTAGTATGAAAAGCTGTATAAATGCAGTTAATAGCTGTAGATAAACAGTATAATGCTGTAAAAGTACATAATATTACAGCAGGATACTGTATTTGATAATTACAGCACTATACTGTAAATGTTGTTTACAGAAGTAGTACTGTAAAAATACAGTAAGTGGCTGGCAACCCAGCTGCCAGTATTTTACTGTAAATTTACAGCGAAAAGTTTTACAGTGTAATCATACTGCCTGCGTAATACATGCGGTAACCATGGGATCCATATGCCAGTCATCAATGGTGCAAGAGGTGTCACACAAGGGTTTACAGGAATGACAGGCAGCAGAACGAGGTTGGTGGGCGGCCTTCATGCCCTGTGGGAACAAGTGTAAAACACTGTCAATGCTTTCCCCCAAATATGAAAATCATTCGTAAATCTGGTGCAACTTCACACGTCTAACAAGGTGCATGGAATAAAAACAAAGCTATTTTTGAACAAAACCAGCAACACTTGTGGCGTGGAGGGATCAGAAATGAATAAAAAATAGAGCTAAAAGATCAAAACTTTATTTTGCCAACGCGTTTCCTTTAAGTACAAACAGAGACAAAATTACTAAGAGAAGAGAGGAGGTAACATTGACTTAATTAGAAAAAGAAGACAGGCTTTTTGGATTTTTTATTTGAAAAGTCTGTACTGGGATTTATGAGGAATTAGTCTTAAAATAATTTTTATAGAAATATTTGTATACTTTGTTATAAAGGTGTGTATTCTAAAACTATTTGATTGTTATCTACATATACTAAAAATAATATATAAAAAGTTTTGTTGTTTTTGTTTCTTCATTTACTATAAGTTTTGACTAGTTGATGTTCACCAAAACTATATATGTGATTGGTGTTATTTGCATATATTAAAAATAATTTATACTAAGTCCTTTTTTCATTTAATTTTTTTAAGTAGTGTTCAATGCAAGGAAACCATTGGTTGATGCATGATCATTTACTATAGGTTTTGTGATTGGTGGATGTTATCATATGCAATTTATTCATTGGTTAATGGTAAGTTTGAATTTTGTCTCTGTTTGCACTTAAAGGAACCTCTACACACACCTGTAACCTTTTAGCCCTGACAAAGGCCTGTGTGCCGAAACACGTTGGCAAAATAAAGTTTTGATCTTTTAGCTCTATTTTTTGTTTATTTCTGATCCCTCCACACCACAAGTGTTGCTGGTTTTGTTCAAAAATTCCTTGATGAATAGAAAGTAAAAAACAAACATACAAACAAACAAGCAAAAAACAGCATTTATCATAAAAAAATTTATAAGAAATCAATAACAGGTTAATTAAAAATACAATTCATTTATAATATATCACAGATATTTAATACTATATATTTACAATTTAATTCTGTTTTTTTTTTCTTCTTCTTTTAGCTAAGTAATTAGCTTTGTGCAATGAATAACTTTCCTGACATCGAAGGGACAAGCTGTTTTATTGACGGCTCTTCACGGTTGAAACACTGTTTGTGCGATTAGATGAGAGATGATCCTTTTGGCCAGTGGCATTTGTCCCGTCTGATGTTCTTTTATATTTTTCGTGTTGTAATTTTGTAGTAAAGAGGAGCTCTGTTCTGAGGAGAGACACCATGCAGCGCTTTTGTCTGACTTGACAACTGCATGATTTGACATATCACTTTTTTCCCCTTACAAATGGGCTTTTGCAACTTATGATTCATTTTGATGGAGCATGTCACTTTTTTTACCACATACTTTGACTGTCACATATTTTAAAGATCATATACTGGTTCAGTCCATTAAATATATATATAAACCCCATTACATGAATGAAAATATGTGATTTGAAGAGATTTAAAGGGCAATTTTCTTTCTCGACTTTGAGCATATCAATGTGAAACAAAAGAACGTCTGTGCTAATGGTGACATCTGACATGATGTTTTAATGAGCTCTTAGCTTGAGAACGATTCCTTTTTCATCTGGTCTTGCCCCTTCAGTTTACTTTAGCCTCAGGAGGTCATGTATTGATGACTAACAGTGCCCTCCACAATTATTGGCACCCTTAATAATTATGAGCAAAGGCGGCTGTGAAAATAAATCTGCATTGTTTATCCTTTTGATCTTTCTTTCAAAAAATTCACAAAATTATAACCTTTCATTGAAGGAAAAGAATGGAAAGTGGGGGGAAAATCACATTATGAAATAAATGTTTTTCTCCAAAACACGTTGGCCACAATTATTGGCACCCTTTTATTCAAAACTTTTTGCAACCTCCTTTTGCCAAGATAACAGCTCTGAGTCTTCACCTATAATGCTTGATGAGTTTGGAGAGCACCTGACAAGAGATCAGAGATCATTCCTTCATGCAGAATCTCTCCAGATCCTTCAGATTCCCAGCTCCATGCTGGTGCTTTTGCTCTTTAGTTCACTCCACTCATTTTCTTTAGGGTTCAGGTCAGGGAACTGGGACGACCATGGCAGAAGCGTCATTTTGTGCTCACTGACACATTTTTGTGGTGGTTTTGATGTTTGTTTTGGATAATTGTCCTGATGGAAGATCCAACCACGGCCCATTATTGGATTTCTAGCAGAAGGTCAGGTTTTGATTTTTTATCTGTTGGTATTTGCTAGAATCCAAAATACCATGTATCTGAACAAGATGTCCAGGACCTCCAGCAGAAAAATAGGCCCACAACATTAAAGATCCAGCAGTATATTTAACTCTGGGCATGGGGTACTTTTTATCCATGTGTGCACCAAACCCATCTGGTGGTTTTGCTGGCAAAAAACGCTTTTTTTAGTTTCATCTGACCATAGAAGCCGGTCCCGTTTGAAGTTCCAGTCTTGTCTGACAACTGAGTATGCTGGAGATTGTTTCTGGATGAGAGCAGAGTATTTTTCTTGAAACCCTCCCGAACAACTTGTGGGGATGTAGGTTCTGTTTGATAATTTTTTTTTAGGCTTTCTGAAACTCAAGACTCAACTAATCTCTGCAATTCTCCAGCTGTGATCCTTGGAGAATCTTTGGACACTCAAACTTTCCTCCTCACCACGCATTAGGACGATTTAGACACACGTCCTCTTCCAGGCAGATTTGTAACATCTTTAGTTGATTGGAACTTCTTAATTATTGCCCTGATGGTGGAAATGGGGAAAAATAGCCATTTTCTATTTTGTGAAGCTCAACAATCTTTTGCTGCACATCAGAACTATATTCTTTGGTTTTTCTCATTGTGATGAATGATTAAGGGAATTTGGCCTTTGTGTTTACACATATTTGTACTCCTGGAAGTCACTCCTGGAAGTCATGACTGGACAATTTCATTCTCCTAGTCACCCTGGTGTGCTAAAAAATTTAAATATGAATGGGAATATACTTCAGAGATATTTTACTCATAAGAATTTCTAGGGGTGCCAATAATTGTGGCCAACATGTATTGGAGAAAAACATTTATTTCATAATGTGAGTTTCCCCCCACATTCAATTGTTTTACTTCGATGAAAGGTTAGAATTTTGTGAATTTTTTTAATGAAAGATCAAAAGGATGAACAATGCAGATTTATTTTCACAGCTGCCTTTTCTTATATTATTAAGGGTGCCAATAATTGTGGAGGGCACTGTATATTTGGCTGCAGTGAAACTGAAGAGACACTTTAATTGTGCTAAAAATCAGTGGCATTGGATGGAAATATTCAAAAGGCTAAATTACATCATGCCTTCGGAGTGTGTTGATTTCTATTATGTATTGTTATGCGTGTTTGTTGGTTGCATGTGAAGTTTACCATTTATGATTCTTTGTACTGAGTTATTGCAGGACTCATAAGGTCACACTGGAATCATTCTCTGTACCATTGTACCGGCTCAACAAAGCAGCAGATGACACATCCCCCATCCACAGATTTTTAATTAGACTCTCTGAAGCATCCAGTCTGGTGTTTTTCGTGTCCTCCTTTGCTTTTTTCTTCTGCTCGCCTCAAATGTTGGTCTTAATCTTTCTCTCACTCTCATTAGACAGGTGCTTACTTCCCATCTTTCCCGGGTTTGTTTGTGTTCATATCTCTTCAACTATCCTTTAATCACCAGTGACAGCTTAAAGGTTGTGTGTAGAATCTCTTTGCTATGATGTTTTCTCTGAAGCTTCTGCTGTTGGTATTCATTGATTTTCTTGGATATTCATGCAACTTTTTTACAGTTTGTTTAAATGAAGCTTGCAGCTCAGCCTTGATTAGACTATAGAAAATGGCCCCTCAAACACATGATCAAAGTAAATGTGGAATAAGCTATGGCCATCATTATAATCAAAGACTCACGCCACATAATTCTATTTTATAGCGTGCAAATTTCCTTCAAGTTGAAAATTATGGTTAGTTGTCTTCCGTATCTACTTTCCTTTATAGCCGTATAATCCTACAGCTTGTGTGCCTCATTTTCTCATCTAAATCATCAGTGTCAATCAGACTTTTTCCATCATTGTCCTTTTTTTTTCATGTGGTTGCAAGAGTTCAACTCAGTTACTTTACACCTTTATTAATTTTTCTGACTTTGATGAACAGGAAAGAACAGCATTTGGAAAAAAAAATTGTATCAGCAAAACAATTTTTTTAACATTGATAATAAAGAGAAATGTTATTTAAACACCAAGTTAGCATACTAGAATGATTTCTGTAGGATCATGCGACTCTGAAGACTGAAGTAATGGCTGCCAAAAATTCTGCTTCACCCAAATTGCATTTTACGATATATTTAAATAGAAAACTGTTACTTTCAATTGCAAAAAATATTTCACAAAATTACTGATTTTAAAGTATTTTTTTAATCAAATAAATCAACTTTGGTGAGCATAAGAACCTTTATTCAAAAACAATTTTAAAAATTAAAAGCACCAAACCTTTGAACAGTAGTATATAACTGTTTTAATATATTGTTAAAGGGTTAGTTCACCCAAAAATGAAAATTCTGTCATCATTTACTCACTCTCATGTTGTTCCAAACCCGTAAAACTTTTGTTTTCGGAACACAAATTAAGATATTTTTTGATGAAATTTGAGAGTTTTTATGTAATCCATAAGTAGTCAATGTGACTCCAGTGGTTTAACCTCAGTTTTGTGAAGCGACGAGAGTGCTTTGTTTGCGCAAAAAAAACTAATTTACCACTTTATTTACAAAATATTAATCTCCAACATGACATGAGTCACATGGATTACTTTTATGATGTCTTTACTACCTTTCGGGGTTTGAAAATGGTAGTTGCGTACACTGTCAATGGAGGGACAGAAAGCTCTCAAATTTCATCAAAAAGATCTTCAGTTGTGTTTCGAGGTTTGGAACGACATGAGGGTGAGTAATTAATGACAGAATTTTCATTTTTGGGTGAACTTTCATTTTACAGATTTAATTTGGCTTTGCCATTTTTGTTTCTTTAGTTCTTCTATCAAGAACTGCTAGGGAACCTCTAGTTGGGAAACCTTGCATTTGCAAGCACCTTGAATCAATTAATAAATACTGTTGATGTTCATGGAATTAGTTTTAAGCCTACATACCCTTTCATCGTTTGATCTCTAGCTAATTATGGCAGCTTCAGCCTTTATCAGCCTTAAGAATTCATTAAAAATCTAAACCACACAATCTCCTCATGCAGGTGGTATCTTCTTTATTTAATTCCTTTATTAGATTGTTAGTGATATTTTAATACTTCCATTAATAGCTTCTCTGATTGTTGTGCTCAACATTATAGTTCAGTAGTTTTGCCTTTTTCTGCAATATTTTAAGCAGAGTGTGTATGTTGTGCACTGTAACACTCAGTTGTGATGAGATAAAAAAGTGACTAATTATGTGTCAGACAATGGCTAGAGGATTAACTAAAATGTGCTGAAATGTTCAGGAACTGTTATGAAAGAAAATAAATCATGTTAAGTTGCAAAAAAGTGGAGTGAGAAGTTTATGGTTAAGTAAAAACTTGTCAGTGATTAAAAACAGGCATAAAATCCAGTCAAAGGTTAAGGATGAGGATTCAATTTTTTACTTTTTAATTTGATGTTGCATTCACTCTATTGCTGTTTCAGTTTAAATGTACTTCATAGTCCTCCTCAACCTTGTATTTAAGATTAAAATGTTTTTGATTGATTCTAGGGTGACAAAAGTGCCATCAGGATGATTTTTTTCTCACATTTGTGGAGCAGGCTAACCTTCATGAAGGGAGAGTCTAATCATAGTGTAATGGAAATGTTCAATAAAGAAAGTTTTAGCATTCTGCACACTATTTGCTCTGAAGTCTAGACGAATGAGAGAGGAGAGCAGAGGAAATAATAAAAAAGGGGCCACTCTCCAAAAGAGAACACAATGCAATGAATGCGCAATCAGAAGATGGTCAGTATGAAATGGCATTGTCCTTGCTAGATTGCTCTCATTGGGCAAAGTATTGCAATCAATGTCTATCTCTTTGTACCACACACCACCCTCACGTCTTTCTGGATGATTCACACATTCGGAAGAGAATGACTTGCCGATTGTCAAGCGGCAACATTACGAATCCTGCTTTTAGTCTGGTCCATTGTGATTTCGCCGCGTGCCATCTGCAGAGCATGTAGGCAGGAACATAAGTATAATGGTCCCGCATGAAGAAAACTTAATGACGTTGAGTGAAATCTTCACCACCGTTTATAGCTGTGCCTCATTAATGTCTAGTGTGAGAAAACAGTCATCCATAACATTGTTTTATGTTTTATTAACTGTTTTATGAAGTCGATATTCCTGCCAAGTCTTTTGTTGAAAGTGAATATGGATACAGTCTACGGCCACCTGTTCACATGAGAAGTAAAGGCAATGATTGTCTTACTTGATCACAGCAGTGGCTCCTTTATGTCTGACAGTAGGGGTGCTGTCTTTGTCTTCACAATTGGTGTGAGTTCTGGGTACAGGATAGGACATTTGGAATGCATGAGAACTATAGGGAGCACATTGAGATTTGTAGAAACTAGAGGGATTGAAGAATGAATTGAAAATGACAGATTGAACTGAACAAGAATAGGGGAAGCCACTGTTCCAGTCGGGAGAGGCTTGTCCATGTTTTGGATTGATGCAGGGAATTTCAGATGGGAGAGCTTAGCATGCACAGATGTTCTTGAAAGTTCTGGATGTAGAGTGGGAGGTAGAGGTAGGTAGGTCAGATGACAAAGAGAGAGGCCTTCTGTTGCATTAAAGTGCCAAGATTGTACCAGACACAAGTGTTGAAGGGATAAACAGTTTCCTATGTCCTCTGAAACACCCTTTACTTTTCTGCTGCTGTTCCTAGAGGGCTTTGGCCAATTTCCCTCCTTAATCCCTTTCTTTTTGCCCTCTATATCTCTCTTTTTCCTGTATAGCCTGTTTTTTTCCATCCCTCCATGAGTGATTTTCACTGCTGGAAATCCTGACCTCCAGCACTCTAATATTTTGAAGGCTGCTGGGGGATTTAGTGTGTGTCTCTTGTTGCCTTTAAGTCATGTCAGAATGATGGTATTTATGAGATGAGCACGCATCAACACCACCACATGTCGTAATCACCGGTGCAGATTTTTAGGATTTTCTGTGAGCCTTGACATGTCAAATTGGTATTGATCATAAACAATAGTGAATGCTAACTGTGTGGTTGTTTACTCACATTTCATGTTCACATAAATTATGAATAGTGATAAACTATTCACTCTTCTCTTCTCTTCTCTTCTCTTCTCACATTTTTCTCATGATGTCTCTTCTCATCTTGCCTTGCCTCTTTTCATATTGTTTGTTTTCTCTATTCTTGTCTTGTTTGACCTCCCCCCTCTCTTATTTTATCTTGTGTCTTCTAATCTCTTCTAATCTCCTTCAATTCCCTTCCCTTCCCTTCCCTTCCCTTCAATTCCCTTCCCTTCTCTTTCCATTTCCTTTCCTTTCCTTTCCTTTCCTTTCCTTTCCTTTCCTTTCCTTTCCTTTCCTTTCCTTTCCTTTCCTTTCCCTTCCCTTCCCTTCCCTTCCCTTCTCTTTCCATTCCCCTTTCCTTCCCTTCCCTCCTCTTTCCATTCCCCTTTCCTTTCCTTTCCTTTCTCTTTCCATTCCCCTTTCCTTTCCTCTTCTAATCTCCTTTCCTATCCTTCCCTTCCCTTCCCTTCTCTTTCCATTCCCCTTTCCTTTCCTTTCCTTTCCTTTCCTTTCCTTTCCTTTCCTTTCCTTTCCTTTCCTTTCCTTTCCTTTCCTTTCCTATCCTTCCCTTCCCTTCTCTTTCCATTCCCCTTTCCTTTCCTTTCCTTTCCTTTCCTTTCCCTTCTCTTTCCATTCTCCTTCCCTTCTCTTTCCATTCCCCTTTCCTTTCCTTTCCTTTCCTTTCCTTTCCTTTCCTTTCCTTTCCTTTCCTTTCCATTCCCCTTTCCTTTCCTCTTCTAATCTCCTTTTCTATCCTTCCCTTCCCTTCCCTTCTCTTTTCTTTCCATTCCCCTTTCCTTTCCTTTCCTTTCTCTTTCCATTCCCCTTCCCTTCCCTTCTCTTTCCTTTCCTTTCCTTTCCTTCACCTTCACCTTCCCCTTCCCCTTCCCCTTCCCCTTCCCCTTCCCTCTTTCCTCTTTCCTTTCCTCTGCTTTACCCTCTGTTCTATTGCATATGCACACAAAATGTAAATCTGTCTCTCTTCATCCTGTTTTTTCACATACACTATAATCCTGAGAGTCCTGGCTGCTGTTTGTAATTTGCCATGTATCTGTGTTCTTCCACAAGCCTCAGAGAGACATGCTTTGCTCACCCACTGAGAAAAATCTCTTATCTGTTTGCTCTGCATGCTAATCTCTGGCTCCAGAGCTGCATTTGTTGAAGAGTTTGGCCTTGTCTCTAAATCCTTGCTCCCTCTGTGTCATTCGATCCATTTGAAGAGCACCCCTCAGTAGACTTAAGCAGACAAGACCAGTTCAAAGTATATCAATAACTCTCAAACTCTGGATTTATACATTTTAGCAAATAGTGATCAAATTCTTGACAGCTTAAAAGCACTTATGAAAGAAGTCTCATAGGGTTAAACTGAGATGCATCCCCTCCTTGGGGAGAATAATAACTCAGCTGGGAGGACACTCACTAGAAGCTGCCCTGTGCTGTTAGAGCTCAGTGTCAGGATCTGTCTGCAGGCTGTGGTGCTGAAACAGTAGGAGGCCTGGAGCTGTCACAGCCCTCCAGTGCTGAAAAGAGTGCTGCAATAGGGAGCTGTCGTCTTCTGTGGTGCTGAAAGAATAGGATGACGCTGTCCACACCCTGGGGTGCTGAACCATTGCGACTTACTCTGGGCTACAAAAGAGATGTTTATAATAATAATAATAATAATATTTTCCCAATGAATAAATGTATAATATATGGCTTTCTTTATTGACAATATAGTTGTCTATATGTAAACTAAATGTATTTTTTATTCATTTAATTTGATTTAATCACAAGATTAGTTTTCAGACAACATTTTGATTATAGAGCTGTTCTCTATCAACTTTTCTAATGTTTGGGCAAGATTGTGTTTATTTTTGTGTTGTTAATGAGACTTAGGTTAGGTCATATCTTTTTATTGTTTGCTTTACTATGATGTAAGCAAAATTTATTGTGTGCATGCTGTGTATGTATGTGTTTTGCAAACATATAAGTGTGAATACAGGTGCCGCTATGTGCACATTTGTGTGTGCTTGTATGTTTGTATACCCATGGCATGATTAAAAAAAGGATTTGCCTGCTCAGTGGGCTGAGCTGTGCTCTAAAAGCCAATTACTGTTTAATTTACCCACTGTCAAATGTAGTTTTTTCTCTATATTCTGGGTTGCACTGTTTGGAAAATAGCTGCAGGCATATTGATTGAGAATAAGAATAAAATAAGACCCAGAATATTTCAGTTGTGACCCAGGAGGAAATGTGGAAAAGGAGGGGATGCAATGCAGGCTCAAATGAGTCAACCCATTGTATATTTATGGCTATACCTTACAATTGAGATTATTATAACCTCTCTTTCCTTTTTTCAAGTTCTGACAGTAACTAGATATGGTTTAATTGCCCCAGGTGACATCTCAAGTCAAACATAGCCTCATGCAGTCAGTTCCCATTACTACTGCCCATCCGTCAGCCCCTATGGAATTGTAATAATGCACTGCTTGTACCACACTTCCTTCCAATTCTTCCCCATCAATGACTTTTGTTTCAATTCTATCTAGGGCTTTAAAGAGGTCATACCATACATTTTTCATTCGATGTTCACTCCAGTGGTTCACTTATGTTGGTAAAGTAAAAAAAAAAAAAGGCAGAAAATCACTAACTGATTTTCTGCTGTATAGTTTCAATAAGTGGCCTTTTTTTTTTTACAAGATTTAAGTTTTGAAAGTTACTATACACTACTGTTACGTTGAGTACGTTGTTTTTTGTTTGTTTGTTTGTTTTAAAGAAATTAACATATTTTTTCAGCTAGGACACATTAAATACATTTATAATGTTACAAAACAACAACAACAAATATATATATAAATTTATATAAATATATATAATATATCAATTCTGTTCTGTTCTGTG
>RJVU01026577.1:7699800-7789542 GCA_003731715.1 Anabarilius grahami
CAGAGCAGCAGAAAAAGGCTGAAACACAGCACAGCCCTCTGAGGGGAAACCACATGGCCTAAAAAGTGAATAGCGAGAGGTGCTCAGCTCTTGTGTAGAGACTATTCTTGTCTAATACGTGGTCTGGACATGTTTCTGTTGTGTACCCTGATATGAAATTCACTGGTGCCTCTGCTAGTCATGTCTCCACACCTACTATTCAGTTGTACTTCACTACGACCCGCTGCAGACCCAGTCCTTGTTAAATGAACATTTCTATGATTATGAATATAACTAATTTGGATATTTATCTTTCTGCTTTTTGCATGACTTCATGTTCATGTTCATACGCTGGCTTAAATGCACATCTTCTATGAGGATTTGATTAACATGTTTTTTAATTTTTAATTTAATTTTTATTTATTTCTTAAAAGACTATATACTACCATTCAAAAAGTTTGGGCTCGGTAAGAAACGCTCCGTTTTTGTGTGTGTCCCTTTAAATGCAAATGAGCTGCTTCTCTCAAAAGGGGGCGGAGTTTCTGGAGCTCGTGTTAGCACTTAGCATTGCCTCACATTACCTCACGCAGACTCACTGAAAATGTCAGAAACTGTCAGAAACTGTTCAGCCTTTTATGTTCAAAACGAAGTCGGACAAAGATGGAGAGACTCAAGAAGAAGTGACAACATTTTGAATGCAACAGGACGCTTCTGAACGGTTAGTTGATGAATTTATGTAGCTGATGTGGAGTTAACTATCTTTAAGTCATTGATTAGCATATTCTGTCATAATCTATAAATCGCTCGTGTTGGAACTGTTGGAACTGTTGTAAGATGCTTACAGAGCCAATATAGCTGCATGAAGATAGAACAGATATAGATTAGTTTAATTATGGTTATAACTTGTCATTTTGTCATCTTGCTTTTATGTCATGTTATTGCATTTGTGTTACATACTGTAAGGCAGTAACATGGCCTCACCCCCTTTGTTGCGTGTTCTCGGGGGGCGGGGTTTATGTAAATTTTAGGGTTAGTGATGTCACCAACCTGGGAAGAAGTTCGTTGTAGTCCCTACCAGCCATTTGTTGTAGTCCTTAAACAGAGAATTCTTTAAAAGACAATATCTCCGTTTGCATTGAACTTTGCAGATACTGTTTATGCTCAAGCAGCAACATTACACGCTAACTAAAGTTAAAAAAGTGAAATCGCAATGAACCACGTTAATATATTTGAAAATGTCATTTATTCCTGTGATGGGAATTTTCAGCAGCCATTACTTCAGTCTTCAGTGTCACATGATACTTCAGAAATCATTCTAATGGTGCGTTCAAGTCTTGGCATTTCGGCGGCCTGAAGATGCACATTTTTGAAAACAATACCATTATCGTCTCCCTTCGTAAACTACAAAAATTCAAATTTGTGAAAACGCTGATGTCATGCGTATATGTATTACATGTTCAGTCTATAGGTGCATTATGTTTCTATACAAAGTGGCATTCCCAACTAATGGCCTGGCATACACGATACATGGTTTTAGTCGTTTTCGCAGATCCATGTGAACGGGGATCGGTTTGACAACCTAGTTGTCTGTAAAACCTTTTCCGTTTTTAGTACATCATAGACATGTAACGTATCCTTACACAAGGGACAAGAAAAGTGTGTGGTATAAGTGTTTTTTTATTGATTTTTACACTACATGACAATTTTAGAGACATTACATTTGAAACTTTTAAAAAAAAATTCCCTTTATCCTGGAAACTCTTATTTGTCATTGTTTGTTCAAGTACATCCCTTTCCCCTTTGCTGACTGAAATCTCTTATGTGCTGTGCAGGGCACCCTGCGTTTCCATTCAATCTGGAATACAGTGGCGTGTAGTCGGTTATATGATGTGTGTGTGTGTGTGTTGCGCCATTGTACACTTGTCTGTCTTTATCCCCATGGGATCCTCAGTTGGTCCATGTGGTTCTTCACAGGGGGCTGTGCTTTGAATGTAACACTCTGGTGTTCTATGTAGGTCAGGCATAGCGTCGTCTACGTGCGTTGTAATCTCTGCACTCCCCTGTTAAATCTAACGCGTGTTTGTGTGAGTCTGATGGTATGCTTTATCTGCTGCTCTCGAAGATGCTAATGGGTGGCCATGAAACTTTAAATACCCTTGACTGATTCAATAATTTAATAATGATCTCTCGGAAGATTCCTCCTACGCACGGCCCATTTGTTTTCTCATTCCAGAGGTGGAGAGAAAAAGTGGCCATTTGGAGAGGCTCTGATCTCTTTGCCTGCACAGTGCTTAAGCAGTTAGTGCTGATGTAGGAAAGCGAACATATTAAAGAGAGTAAAAGTTGTTTTAAACATGCTGTGACTAGTTTTATACTGCAGGCCAGAGCTGCTGAGAACACTTTCCATGGTTAATGTCTTGCTAATGCATGAAGAAATTATTGAATGAACCGAAAAGTTGAAAGAATAGCTTTTGGTTCACATTCTCCTTACTTATAGGCAGCAGCTGTCAGACTCACCATCAATAACTGTCTATTTTACTTTACTCGTTTCAACTTTCATGGGGTTCACAGCAGTTCCCATTAGATTCAAGGATATTTGGCATAATACAAATACATTTGTTCTACTTTTCAGTAGTTCTTTCATTGCATGCATACACTATGTATGCATAGCAGTGGGATAGCAATCCAGATTCATGATAGCAAATTACTGCTTTTACTGATTTTCTTATGCACACTGACATTTGATCTTATTTCTTAAGTGCAAATGTACTTCACAATCATTGAGTTACAGTTGTAAGGCTTGATTTTCCTGTTAAACGGAAACTCAGATCAAGCATCCTGCAATAAAGCAATAAAATTTGCATAGAGAAGAAAATCTCAAAGAAGTGGCAAATTGACAACACCTTGCCCTAACCCAAAAAGGACAATGCCTCCCCCCCCCCCACACACACACACACAAACACACCTTCCCCTCTCCCTGACGTAAGTCACTGAAAGTTTATATTCTATGTGTATATATATTGTTTTTCCCTTTCATGTTTGGTATCATTTTAAAGGTCTCAGTGCGATTGGTAAAATGGTCTCAATTTCACAGCAGTCACTGGTAAGAAGATTGAAAACTAAGGAAAATTCTGTCCTATATTTGGGTGGTGCCTTTTGTGAAAACCCACTCCTCTCCCCAAAACAGGTGTTGGTGTAATAAACATTTACGATCCTTTTGTTCTGGTCCTGGTATAAAAGGTAAAGAGCAAAGCAGTCAGGGGGGGATCTTCTGTAGTCAGAGAACCCCACAGAGATGGGTGAATGTCTGAAGACATTCACCCATGTCTGTGTGTATATGCATTTCAACTGATGTTATGCATTCACTATTTCTGAATTGGCTTCTAATTGTCTAACTGTAACGTAAATGGCATGATACATTTTTACTTGAAGAATAAAATGGTTTATTCTGTATTATTCTTAATTCATTATTTCTAGTAGATCAAAGCAAAGGTATTACCTCAAATCTGTGTTCAGGATTGCTCATACGAAAGGTTCATTGATGGAGCATAAGGGCACATCAATTGAGTCCATTTCGATTTCTGACAATCACTGTCTTAAATAAGTTGCAGTTTTCGTAAATATATGATAACTATGCTTTTTGTTACGAGTAAGCAGAGCGCGACCGACTTAAAGGTAGATATTTACCCTGCATCCAATGTTTAAGATCAGAACTGACGAGTTTGTGTCCGGGAAGAGCCTTTAATCGGCCGAAGTGACTCTTCTAAAGCGATACCGGGTCTGCGGCGAATGAAATAATTGAAACTATAAGGTAATCAGAATAATCAAAAATCTAAATTGAGTCATAACTGATTAATTTCTAATTGGAAGCACAACCTAAGAATAAGAATCATTTGAAAATGGAGTCAGATTAAACGAGTGAAATTAAGTAAACTTCACAGTGACGCTGAAAAGGCATACACGCGTTAACCTTCGCCCAACGCCGTCGGACTCCGTTTTTGGGCCGATGGGGGGTTCCTTACACAGTGCTTTGCTCTGTGAACACATGTGTGGATGCACTGCAGGCTCTCTTCTCTTAACTGTCGGTATATTCTCATTCTGCAGATGGCAGTGGTCCAGTCCCTCCTCTTTTTCCACTGGGATGAATGGCCTGCAGCTACCGCTCTTAATTAATGATGTGTGAGCCTGAACTACCTGTTCTTGTCTTTCCAGCAGGATCCTAGATAAAAGTATTCAACTTCTAAACTCTATGCTGGAAACAATGGCTGAGGTATCTTAGATTATTTCACTCTGAATCCTCACCCTAACTGCCTTTAAAAAGATTACATTTAAGTATTTTCCTCCAGTGATTTTCCATGTGATAATATCAAATTTGGTAAATGTTTTTAAAAACGGCAGTGTTGGAGTCATGTAATCGGATTACTTTTTTCAAGTAACTAGTAAAGCAACGCATTACTTTTACATTTACAACAAAAAATCTAACTTTTTTGTTGAAAACAAGAAACAAAAAACAAAAACAAGAAAGTCCCGTCTAGGTGATAACAATAAATGCAAAGGTAACAATGCATTACTTTCCATAAAAAAGTATAACTAAGTAGTGCTATTAGTTACTTTTGTAGGGAGTATTGCAATACTTTTAAAAGTAACTTTCCCCAACACTGAAAAATGGTTGCATTAAACATGCATTATTTAATATGTTGAACTTTGACAGCCCTATAAATACACTTTTAATTTTTTTACACTACCATTCAAAAATTTGGGGTCAGTTTTTGAAAGTCTTAAATGCCCATCAAGACTGCATTTATTTAAAAATTGTGACCTCATATCAATTAAAACAGTAATATTGTAAATATTATTACAGTTTAAAATAACTGTTTTAATATAATTAGTGCCTGAGCACCGATGGTGTGAGGACCCTATTGTAATTGCTCGGCCAATTATTTTTGAGGGCCTAAACATGCTCGAAAACTTTGCACACGCGTCAGAAGTGGTGAAAATGTATGTCCGATATGGGTTTCAGAATTAGGTGTGCAAAATGGCTCTATTGCGCCACCTACAAAATTTCAATTAAGTGCCCTTCGTGCTACGTTTCACGTACAGGTATGAAATTCGGTAGACACATATAACAGACCAATACCTACAAAAAAGCCCATGGGTGCAAAATCTGAAAACACAACAGGAGCTTTAATCAGATCAACATCATATTTGGTCAGTCTAATCTAAAGGCCTTTGAGACGTTAAATATCGAAGATCTAGAGTTTTCTCCGTAGGGCGTGTCCGTGGTGGCCTGGCAAAGTTCGATGTTTCACCATGAATCAGGAAGTTGTTGTAACATACAATGTCTGATCTGCCACAAACTTCACATGTTTTATAGAGTACCTCAGGGATGACGTGTTTTTGTAGGCCAACCCGGAAGTTAGCGGTGCACGGGTTCCCTCGATCAAAAGCCTATGCATTTTTTCCACTTAGACTTTAGGAAAATCGCAAAAAATAAGCTCTGTGTTTAACAAAGGGTTATGACACTTACACGTTTTGTCTATCAAGATAATCTTTACAAGTTAACACAACATTTTGAAGCCTAAATAAAGTCGTCAGATATAAAAAGCTAACAGTAGGTTGTAAACGGACTACAAACTAACTCTATTAGAGTCCTGACCTGAAGACATCTACATGGCAATATTCAGTTACAGTCATAGCGCCACCTGCGGGCAACAGGAAAGTCATGTTTTACACTGTGATTAACTCCTCATAGACATTTTAACAGAACCACATCATATATAGTCAGTCTAATCTTGAGGCCTTAGCAATATTACATTGTGATGATCTTGATTTTTCGCTGAAGGGTGTGTCTGTGGCGGCCTGACAAAGTCTGATGTGTCTGATGAGGAAGCTGTTGTAAGTCAGGCATACAATGTCCGATCTGCTCCAAACTTCACATGTGTGATAAGAGTCCTGGCCTGAAGACATCTATTTGCCAATATTCAGTTAGTCATAGCGCCACCTGCTGGCAGCAGGAAATGGCATGCTTTACACTGTAATTCACGCCCAGAAAAACGTTCAATATGCCACAAAGTGCCAAACATTCTAGAAACACGTAAAATCATGCAACATTTGGCTAAGTGCTAATGTATGTGATTAACGCCACGAAACAGGAAGTTGTTGTAACTCAGGCATATAATGTCTGATCTGCTCCAAACTTCACATGTGTGAAAATGGTCCTGGCCTGAAGACATCTACATGGCAATATTCAATTACATTCAAAGCACCACCTGTTGGCAGAAGGAAGGGGGGCACTTTGAAATGACTTTGCCATATTTCCCTTGTATTTCCTCGCTTACATGCATGTCGCCCACTGTTCATTTTTCCTAAGGCCAACGGGTGACGGTGAGCCCGGGTGCGAGGGCCCTTTCATCGCTGCTTGCAGCTTTAATTTAAAATGTAATTTATTCCTGTGATGGCAAAGCTGAATTTTCATTAGCCATTACTCTAGTCTTGTCACATGATCCTTCAGAAATCATTCTTATATGCTGATTTGGTGCTCAAGAAACATTTCTCAATATTAATGTTGAAAATAGTTGTGCTGCGCAAATTTTTTTTTTGTGGAAACAGGGATCTTTTTCAGGATTGTTTGATGGTTCAAAAGAACAGTGTTAACTAGGGATGGGCATGATTAATCGACGATCGATAATTGATCGTTAAGAATTTCGTCGATCACGTTAATTTGTTATCGATTAATCTAAAGCATTTTTTTTTAAATCTAATGCAGGTTGCGTTGCGTAGTGTGAGTCTTGAAGCAATTAAATGAATTTCACTGTGTTGCAGCAATTAAACATTTTACCACCAGGGTGCAATATTTGACACCATACTCTGTGGAAAGTGAACGGAATAAGGTTCCCCGGGCTGGCCAAGTTAGCGCGGAGGTACCTGTGCATCCTGGCAACGTAAGTCCCCTCAGAGCGGGTGTTTTCGGCGGCTGGACTGACGGTCACCAGGTTGCGGTCGCGTCTGACCCCAGATCATGTCAACATGCTTATATTTCTCAACAAAAGTCAGTAGACTGGTGCAGAAGTTGTATGCAAGTTACTAAAGTTAGTTATTTTTCGCGAGGCTTTAAGTAGCCTAATTTGTTAAGTTAGCCTAATTGTTAGGAAGGCTAATATCTGGCCCTTTCTTCTGGCTTGGATAGTTTTGAGTTACATTTTTACAAAACCTGTCAGATCTAAGTATTATTATGTTTTTTGTTTAACTTATTGTTTAACATGATTCTTTTTTATTATTATTATTTTGGAACAAATGAGGTCTCTGTTTAAGAACGCCGGCTCGCAGCTGCAGGTTCCACTGCTTTAGAGCACCGCATATGCACACGCATATATGTTTCGGTTTGCCTAACTGAACGTAGTTTAACTGTCTGCCACAAGTTGATCTTGTAATAAAGGTCTCATCAAGGAAAAACACGCTGTATTTTTGTATTCATTGCATTTTTGAATTATAAAAGTTAAATAATTAATTGTATTATAAAAATATTAACGATTAATCGATAGTCGATCGTTAATTCTCCCGACGATCGACAAAGAAAATTTAATCGAATGCCCATCCCTAGTGTTAACATATTAATCAACGTTTTCATTTTTTAATTGTCTTTTTCTTTTTTAAACATTTACCAAATTTGATATTATTGCAAGACTATGTCTCTGCTTCAAATGCTCAGTGATGTTATTTCAAACAAACTATTTCGCACAAACGCACATGCACAACAAAATCATAGCACAGGGCATCTGTCTCTGATTGTTTCAGTTCAAGCCTATTTTAAATCATGAAAAACCTTCAGGTCTTCCTGGAGCTGATGTCTCTTTCATGTACAGCTGAGGAATCAAATGTTGCGTCCTGTCTGACCTGTATGTGAGAATAACAGTCTTTTCTGAGGTGTGCTACTTCAGTAAGCATCAGTATTGATGGAATCAGGCTGGAAGGAGACTCGGGTTGTGCGGCATTGATTTTGTCTGGTAGCGTTCACGCCCGGAGCTCTGCTATACTTTTCTACCCTGCATAAGCTTTTGTTTACAAATGCCCTTTTTTTTATCTGACACTTTTGAATGGAGTAGTTTCATCCTTGTTGTTTGTGTGTCTAAACCTTTTATTTTTAACGGTTGTATTAAAAAAATTAAAAATCTGCGCCTCTTGCTCTCTTCTTCTTGTCCTTTTCTCACTCTTTCATTCTCTCTATGTCTCATCTACGATTTCCTTGTTACCCCCTTCGCTCCATCTTCAAAATCTCCTCTTCCATTCCTCCCTTTATTTGTACCTTGCTTTCTTGTGTTGAGTATAGCTGATTGGTATGCTAAACATTCAGCACTGCAGACTTTGAGACTCTGTTGCTGGCTGAGGGAATGAAGGCCTGCAATTTGATTGACAGGGTGAGTGGTAATAAATGATGCCGGTACTGGCTGGTGAATGAAGCACTGTAAATAAGAAGTGCAACACACACACACACACACACAGGATCGTGGTGGAAGGCAGGTATGAGACAATACGTGCATTAATGCAAGTTTACTGACTTTAGTGCAGAGAAGGTTAATAGTACAGAGACTTGGGACATGTATAGTCAATGAAGGTCAGTTTCTCAGGAACCAGACATGGAAATACACTGGCGTTAATGCAGGTATTCAGTATTAAACTGTTTTACTGACTCACATAAGCAGCAAATGCTTGCATCCAGATTTATCTTCATGAATTGAAGCCAAACGTCAATACCATACTAAATCTTCTCCCAATATACAAGGCAAATATAACTATACTATACTATACTATACTATACTATACTATACTATACTATACTATACTATACTATACTATACTATACGCAGAGTTAGTTGGATATGAACATTTACAGTTTAGCTTAATTTCTATGAATTCCTAAGGGCAAGTTGGGTATGTTTAGATGTTGTTAAATTTCTTTTAGACTTTTAAAAAAATATATTTTTAGGCTGCAGTCCGTAACTTTTTTTTTGGTTAAAAATGTTCTAAAATCAATTTTTGAGCAAGTACATAAACATCTCCTTACCTTAGCCCGATTCACGAAGGTAAGCTTGTAATAATGTTTTATAATAAAATTTCCGAGGGAAATTCAAGCAATGCAGCCATTCGTCTTTGCGTCATTAAGTCACGTCTGTAAACAGAAAGAAGGAGTCCCAGCTAGTAGGATGATGCTGGTAGTGGATCATTTATAGCCTTTTCTCACATCAGCTGCAATCATTAAACTTATCATTTTGATGGCGGGTTGTATTCCAGAAAGTCACGCAATGCTGATGTTGTTAACATTAACAATTTAAGTATAAAAATAATAATAATTTGAATGGTTTGATGTGATGCAAGCTAAGCGATCGTTAGATTTAATCACCACTGGCAGCACGATTTATTGTAATGCTTTTTTTCCTTCAGTTGGTCAGAACAAAAGTGGCAGACATGTTACTTACTTGTTCAGATGACATTTTCCGGTGAAAATTCTTATTTTAGTCGTACTTCCGAGAGGTAGAATCTGTCATTCCAAAGTACATTATCCATACCGGTGTGGTGACTAACAGCAAACATTAGATTCATCCGCGCTGAGAAGCTGTGCCGAGGCACAACCCATGTGAAAATGATAATTCCGCAAATAACTGCAAGTGCAGGTTTCAAACAGAGATGGCGACAAAGAGGCAAAACCTACGGACTGCAGCTTTAAATAACCTTTTTAGAGTTCACTAAAATAGTTAATAAATGATCTCACAAATGGAGTACAAATATCCCATGTTGTTGTAATTAATATGCGATCATAAACAACATACTTTATCAGTTTTAAAGAGTCAAAATGGTGTTTAAAATAATTGAGATAAAGTGTAGCATTTTGATCACAATGCATGCTTAGGTTGGTGCAAAATGTGAGTGCGCTTTTTTGGATTGATGTCCTCCCCATCACTGAACTTTGAGAATGGAGCCCACCTCAAATTGATCTAATTGGACAGTGGACGCTAAACATCATTTGAAGGGTTTTGAGTACCTTACAAATAGCATGAGTGTGTGTTCATTTGCCTGGGGAGCATGTTCTCTTCTCTTTTGTATGGCAGCCCTCCAAATCGCCACTCTATAGTCAACCATAATGAGCTCTAAAATCCTGTGGCACCTCCTCAGGCCTGTGTCTGTTTGAACGTGCAGTCGATGTATACAATTTCCTGCTGCTCTTTGTTCTTTTTTCTGCTTCCATTTAACATGAGTTTAAATGCTTTGCATATTCACATATCAAATTACTGATAGTCAGACCTATTATACAGACAAACACATAGTGCTAATTAGCAATCAGCCTAATGTAATTCATCTTTGCAGCTGGATGTTTAATTGTGATTTAGACTTCAGTCTTTAATATAGACATCAAAGTTAAAGATTATTTCTCCACACTCCGTTTTTTCTTCAGTTTTATTTGTAGTATACGCTTAAGCAGTGAGATTCATGAACTTTTATTCCACAAACTCTCAGTCAAATGGTTTGCAAGTGTGTATGTGAACATATGTACAGTACTTTTGGGTGTGTTTGTGTGCTTGTTTGATTAATGCTTTCTGCTCCTGAGGACATTATTTACAGCTGGAATACTGTCAGGCCAGCCAGGGCTAAAGGAATATATGCCAAGGCGTGTCTATGTATGTGTGTGAGCAAAAACGCATGCACCTCCCCTACTAATTTTTTTAGGGGTGCAAGCACAATGTACTGGGAACCTGTTTAATTTAGTCAAGATTGATGGGGCAGTCGTGGTCTAATGGATAGAGAGTCGGACTTGTAACCCAAAGGTCATGGGTTCGAGTCTCAGGTCCGGCAGGGATTGTCGGTGAGGGGAGTGAATGTCCAGCGCTCTCCCCACCTTCAATACCACGACTGAGGTGAGACCCTTGAGCAAGGCACCGTACCCCCAACTGCTCCCCGGGCGCCGCAGCAATGGCTGCCCACTGCTCCGGGTGTGTGTTCACGGTGTGTGTGTTCACTGCTGTGTGTGTGCACTTGGATGGGTTAAATGCAGAGCACAAATTCCGAGTATGGGTCACCATACTTGGCCACATGTCACTTCACTTCACTTCACTTCACTTCACTTCACTTCACTTCACTTCACTTCACTTCACTTCACTTCACTTCACTTCATAAACTGTATAAACAATCTATTTTGTCAGAAATGTGTGCAACTTAGGAAGTATGATTGCATGAATTCGACTGTTTTTTAATTAATTTGTTTTGTTTTGTTTGAGGATTGTTTTATCGGTTACACTTTATTTTAAGATGTCATTATTACAGTGTAATTATACATTTAAGTACTGAGTAATAATAATTAACTACATGTACTTACTAATTTAGAGTTAGGGTTAGGATTATGGTTTGGTTTAGGGTTAATTGCATGTAATTATGCATAATTTATAGTTATTAATACAGTAACTACATGTAACATGTGTAACAATGTAAAAATAAAGTGATACCGTTTATCATTTTCAAAATACAAGTAGCCATTTATATGTGGCTATCAAAGTGCCCACAATACCATCAGTCCCATGGCTTAGAACAGTGTTTCTCAACTCCAGTCCTCGGGACCCACTGCTCTGCACATTTTGTATGTATCCCTTATTTAACGCACCTGATTCAGATCATCAGCTCGTTAGNAAAATAAAGTGATACCGTTTATCATTTTCAAAATACAAGTAGCCATTTATATGTGGCTATCAAAGTGCCCACAATACCATCAGTCCCATGGCTTAGAAAGCATATCCTTTTTCCAAAGCCTTTTAGGCTTTTCACCTTTTGTGTTCTGTTAAGGCCTTCACTATTTCCTTCAGATTTGTCTACCACCCACAGGTTTTTCATTGCCATGGGAACTACTGCAACGACCAAAATAAGGCTGCCCTTGATTGGTTCGTACATCCTCCCAAAACACCCAATGCAAGTCTGCATGGTATTTTATGGATTAAAACTGCTGAACTGTTGATCTTAGCGATGAGACAAACCTTCTGTTGCACCAATCACGTGTCCAGAAATAACAAACAAAAACAAAACAGTGGGCAGCCACCTGTATCTCTGGCTCCATGGCTTTATTGTCTTCGAATCCGGCACATTTGTGCTACTCTGCTTCCTCCATCCACTCCCTGCATGGATATATATCCAGAGTGCTCTTGTGAAATGTGGAGGTCTGTGGTAGGAAATCGTATCCGCAAATCATCAGACTGAGACTATGAGCTCCATTAGAGGGGAAGAGCTGGCCGTGATTCACTTTGTAAACTCATTAGGGATGTGAACATGGCATACTTTCAATGTTCCTCAACTCTCTACAAAGACCTTGGACCATCTATCTTGGCATAATGACAAACCAGGGAGTTGCTGCATACCTACCTGTTTATATATCCTTAAAGAGAGTAGTCTTGTTTAAGTGGCGATGTTCGTAGGTTGACGAGTAAAGGCAGGAAAAGCACTTTGCCAAGTGCACACTGAGGAAACCATCCATTTACCTGCATGGAATACAAACACAGTCTTTATTGTTCTCTCTGAATATCTGGTCGACATTTGGCACATACAAGCACACATGCATGCATAAGCCATAATTTTCCTTTTTTTCTCTCTCTGTCACTTTCTGTCTTCTTTTTTCTTTTTTGTACAGAATGACCTGCTGTTTCATGCATTAATGCACCACTAAGCTGGCAGTGAGTATGTTAAGCGGCTTTCAGGCAATGCTTAGAGGGTCACAGGGCCTTTAACATGGGTGCCACAACAGTGGGTGCCAAACATGAGGGAGAGGGACAGACAAAGACGCCACAGCTTTGGTGTAAAATCTGAATAAGATTTGTAATGTAGGGGAGACTGGGGCTAGTTGTCACAAGGCTTTATCTCAGTAACTATAAGGTTTCTCTAGAGGTGGTTTTGTATTTTGGTTTTTAATCATCTATTTCGAAACCCCCTTAAATTAGAAACATTTTTGTTAATTTTGTGTGCAAAGAGGTCTGCTAGACTTAGTGGCAGGATGAGATTGCTAATTAACTTTTACCCTATCAAAGTTTGTGCATGCATTGGAGCGTGTGCGCGTGTTATATCAGCATAAACATCCTGTTTAAAAGTATTCATAGTGCATGAAGCATGTGCCTGAGAGAGCAGCTTTTTATAACCTCATTATAATTCATATAGTTTAGCACATGTGCTTTGACTTTACTGTGTCTTCTTTGCTGGAGATGGTTTGCTGAAGTGCTTTAGTTTAGATTATAATTTTTGTCAAGCATGTCCTTCATGAATGTTATGTACTGTAGCTTTATATGCACATACTGTATGAGTTTTTCTCTGTTTGTCACTGTCCCTTTTTGGAAAATCCAATGATCTATTCTTAATTTTCTTTTTAGGCTGTCTATGTTTTATGCTACCTATCGGAATTATTGTAAATATGAGTTTCCTAGTTAAAAATAGGTCATGAATGCCCTCTGAAGTTGTATTTACCACTGGGAAGCTCAGGGATAATTTTGATACCCAAGTTCCTGAGTTGGGGGTGCCATAAACTTTAAACATGGCAAGCGATTGCTGCTGTGAGTCTGTGACTGCTATTCTTTATTAGTTTTTTCCACAACAGCTACATTGCCTTGTCTTGTCGTTAAAAGGTGCATATTTACATATATGAATAATTATTTGAATAATTTGCATATTGTATGTTTTATACATAACAAAAATAGCCTGTATTTGACCGAAATTCCAGAATCGTCAGCAAGCTGACTATCTAGGTAGCGTGCGTGGTGAATGTTTATATGGTCACCAATGAATGGGACTAAATATCATTTTTGTCATGACAATTCTCTGAGTGTTTGGCATGGCAATGGGCATGACAATGTTGTATGTTTGGTCTTGGCGGAATAGATCTGCTACGCTGCTGCAGCTGCTTTTATTGCTGCTACTGCTGCTGTAGGTTACTGCTGATGCTGCAGAGCAAGTACGGACTTGCTACTGCCAATACATACACGACACACTGCTGTGAGCAAGTAAGACTTGCTGCTGCTTTACAATATGTCGTAAATGATTTACCCATAGTAGATCTATACAGGTGGAGCTGGGGAAAGTGGAGGGTTTCTGAAGCGAGCTGCACTGCTAAGGCAAATGCTAGCCAAGTATTTTGAAGGTTGAGCACGCAAGCTCATTGGCTACTGATACAGCAGGAACCAATCAGCTGTGCCCTATAGATAATGATGTGATTATGAGCAGGTTGAGTTAAAGGACCTATTAGCCTGTACCATCTAGAGTTTCAAGGCAGAACTTTGTATTTTAACTTTAATAAGATTTTCCCAATAAATAGGCAAGAATAAACCTGGTGTTTTCAAACAAAGCACTTGAATGCAACAAGCTTGTAATCACAACTTGAGAAGTGGGAACATTTCCGATAGCATGTGACGGCAGCATAATTACAGAAGCGTTGCTAGTATGGTGTTTTGTTTGCTTAGGGAGATGTGTCAATATTGTACCAGTCAAGGATGTAGTAGACCTCAAAAATATTCTCACTCAAAAACACTCTCTCCATCTGTCTTTGACAGACAGAAACCTCAATATTATAGTTTAGCTATATCTTACCTACCTGAAAGTATTTGCATATTGCCTTCCTTTCATCTATTTCATCTAATATATTTAAGGGTTTCAATGAATATGAGTGCATCAAGTTTTATGTTCCAGACTATAACTTTGGACATATTTAGATACCACCAATATGTAGAGCTTAAATAATGCATGATCTTCCACAGTAGATAAAGGAAGGGAGAGTAAAGTGCATTCAGAACAGATTTATTATTTTAAAAATATTGCTGCTCTGCCACCAAATAATTATTCATATAGTGTCCTTTATGTGCTTGATACTCACAAAATTTCCTGACATCCTCAAGGTATTTAGATGTAGAGAAGAGCAGATGGTGAGTCAGGAGCATGAGCTAATCAGACGAAGTTTGGCTGAGCTCCAGTTGAGAGTAGTATGGAAAAGTGAAGTGTTCTGGGAGAGGTGTAAGGACTATTTTTGTGGACACTTTTTTATGATTCCCCTTGTCTCTGCAACATGCTGATTTTTTATTTTTTATTTTTTTCATTTTCTGATTGATGTATGTATTTGGGGTGCTGAGTGTTTGTTCATGACACTGCATAATCAAGGCAGTATCAAGGAAAGCAAAGCTCATCAGTCTTTCATCGTAACTCTAATATTAACAAGACAGCCTATCAGTCATTTTTATATAGCGCTTGCTTGCTCAGAGTAGACAAAGAGAAGATTATATGACACAGAGACGTCTGAGTAATGTTGTGAAGTATTTCAATTTAAAGTAAAGGTTTTCTATTTAAAAGTATTTGAAAATGTAAATTATTCCTGGGATGGCAAAGCTGAATTTTCAGCAACCATTACACTAGACTTTCATGGTCACATGATCCTTCAGAAATCATTCTAATATGCTGATTTAGAATTTTTTTTTTATTATTATCATTGTTGAAAACAGCTATGCTGCTTAATATTTTTTTGGAAACAGTGAAAGATTTTTTTCAGGATTCTTTTATGGATAAAAAGTTCAAAATAAAAGCATTNTTTAAATGTATTTGAAAATGTAAATTATTCCTGTGATGGCAAAGCTGAATTTTCAGCAACCATTACACTAGACTTTCATGGTCACATGATCCTTCAGAAATCATTCTAATATGCTGATTTAGAAAAAAAAATTTATTATTATCATTGTTGAAAACAGCTATGCTGCTTAATATTTTTTTGGAAACAGTGAAAGATTTTTTTCAGGATTCTTTTATGGATAAAAAGTTCAAAATAAAAGCATTTATTTGAAATAGAAATATTCTGTAAACATTATAAATGTCTTTAGTTTTGATCAATGTAATGCATCCTTGCTGAATAAAATAATTCATTTCTTAAAAATATTACTGACCCCAAAAATTGCATTTAAAATTCATTTGGCTGATAATGACTGATAAAACGCTTGATGCTTCTGAGCAACATATGTCTGGTTTTGACTGAGAAGTGGGGGAAACCATCTTGTTTGAGACCCAACTGTCAGTCTTTTTCATCCGAGCAATTGTTGTCCTCTTATATTTGGTTCTGTGGGCCTTGAGAGACACAAAGCGAGCTGATGCTCAGGGCTGACATTAGCTGACAGTGGAATACTTGAAGGGATGAAAGAGGAGTTTGGGAGTTGTAAAAAGTGAGAAAAAGAAAAGCTAAAAGGAAAGTACAGTAAGAAAAGTGAGGAGAACAAGAGCTGCTCCAGTCATACCATTTGGCCACCCTATTTTCAAGAGACATCTGTGATTAGAGGCCATTTCTTCTGAAAGAGAGATGACCAAGCTCTTTTCCCTTCCATAGTGGCCAGAATGGGCCTCCATTAGAGATGAAATCAATAACATGTATACCACGATCTCCTGCTTGTCTGCATTGTTCACATAGACCACAGGTACTAAACACTGCCTGCCTGGGTGAGCTGTGGGAGAATGGCAGCCGGACACTGACCCATCAGTCAACAGCTACATCAGCAAGTTGACCTTTCTGTTATACCCACTCTCCATTTCCTGCTGCTTTTCACTAATGGAGAGATGAGAGGATGAAGGGATGAAAGAGATGTCTCTGTTAAGCATAGCAGAAAACAAATACCTGGACGGTTTTCTGGACCATCGTACTTGAAGTGACAATTCACACTTAATAGTGTGTCAATGTCTTTGCGTTATTCTCGGTTTCCGGTTTTATTTTGTAGAAACCATGGAAACACCAAAGACGCTTTAATATATTACATGTTTTAATAGACAAGGGAACAACTGTTTTGATATATTTATGGACAGAAAACGTCTCGGGTTACTTGTGTAACCCTGGTTCCCTGAATAAGGGAATGAGACGCTACGTCATATGACGCTACGTTTATCATTTATCAACACAAGCCATCCAGCATTTAATATGATATTCTAAAATGGATCTAGCTTACTGCAGTGTGTCTCAAACAAGTGTCTCGCAGCAGCCACCGAGCGAATGCACAGAGTAACGTTATAACATAATTTTCAACACACTCAAATGTATCTAATATGATAAACAGAGCTGCGTTACCTCATACTCATGACCGGAAAAGCGGAAGCGGCGCCGGCGCCGGCGACTCTGGCATAATAAAAGTTCCGCTGCTCGCGGCATGTATTGCGCAATCGCTCCAGCAGCCTCGTTCAGCTCCCACAACACTCGGTCCTGCTCTGCTTCATACTACAGTAATGTTAATAATCGCATCCACGAACATGATTTCTGTCCGAGTCCTATCCGATTATTTTCCACTGGCTGTGAGGTGAAGACCACATGTTCCAAGATTCCGCGCTCAAACTTGCCGTCATCAAGCTACGCCTTTGTTTTGAATAAGTGACCTCTAGCGGAATTTTTTTTTTTACATATTGTACCTTTAATAAATATTTTAGTTATAGTTCTTTTAATATTATATTATATAGGGGCCTTCAAATTTCGTGCTGGACAGTGAGAGGCCTTTGAGTCAAAAATAACTACTGGTTTAAAATGTTGAGCATTTTGGTGTCTTTTAGAATTACATTGAGTCCCACTGCTACAGATAAATCAGACATGTTGTCGGGTCTAAGTGATTAGAGAGGCGTTGAAGTGCAGGGCTCAGATTTAGCCAATCAAGTGGGTGGTGAAGAGAGGCACAAGCTTATCCGTGTAACGACATCTTGTCTCTGTAAGCCACGTTCTGACTCTCTGCCAGGTATTTCATGGCTCTCTTCACCGATGAATATCTGTGGTCGCTACGGTGATTCTGGAGACAAAGACGCCTCCGTCCCTCTCTTTAAAGATGGTATCTATGGTAACTGCTGGAATCCCACAGCTGTAACAGAGTGTCGCTATTTTCAGAGTTGGTTAATCAGAACAAATGAATACATGCTTTGTATTTTCTCTCTCTCTCTCACCTTATGAGCAGGTAGTGTGTGACTTCAAAATGCATTCTGTACCTTTCGTGGTCCGCTTGTGTCAGCTACATTTTGTCTAGAGGCTCCGAGGCTGAGAAATGAATGACACTAGCAAAGAAATGGCAGGACATGTGTAATGGATAGGTGAGATGTAGATTAGAGAGGTCTAAGTATATGTCAAGCGCTTGAAAGTGAGATGTAGTCCACAATGCAGGAGTCTTGTTTATAGCATTTCTTCACCATGGATACATTAAAAAAAATCTCAAGAGTGAGAATGTATTCATGCTCTGTTAGTGGAGTGAAGCGGAAAACTGAAATCTGTCAAAAATCCAAAAAATGTGATTGTGTTTTATTAATCAAATAACAAACTGAAACAACAAAATAGTCTTTACAGTGGTATGCGGAAGTTTGTGAACCCCTTGCAGAATCTGTGAAAATGTGAATAATTTTAACAAAATAAGAGAGATCATACAAAATGCATGTTATTTTTTATTTAGTACTGTCCTGAGTAAGATATTTTACATAAAAGATGTTTACATATAATCCACAAGGCAAAAAAGTAGCTGAATTTATTAAAATATCTCCGTTCAAAAGTTTGGGAACCCTTGATTCTTAATACTGTGTGTGGTTACCTGATGATCCACGACTGTTTTTTGTTTTGTGATGGTTGTTCATGAGTCCCTTGTTTGTTCTGAGCAGTTAAACTGAACTCTGTTCTTCAGAAAAATCCTCCAGGTCCTGCAGATTCTTCAGTTTTCAAGGATTTTTTGCATATTTGAACCCTTTACAGCAGTGACTGGATGATTTTGAGATCCATCTTTTCACACTGAGGACAATTGAGGGACTCAAATCCAACTATTAAAAAAGGTTCAAACATTCACTGATGCTCCAGAAGGAAACACGGTGCATTAAGAGCCGGGGGTGAAAACTTTTGAACAGGATGAAGAAGTCTAAATTTTTCTTATTTTGTTGAAATATATATTTTTTTCATTTAGTACTTCCCTTCGGAAGCAACAGAAGATACTTGCATGTTTCCCGGAAGACAAATTAAGTACAATTTACCTTGATCTTTAAATTCAAAAAGTTTTCACCCCCTGGCTCTTAATGCACCGTGTTTCCTTCTGGAGCATCAGTGAATGTTTGAACCTTTTTTTATAGTTGGATTTGAGTCCCTCAATTGTCCTCAGTGTGAAAAGATGGATCTCAAAATCATTCAGTCACTGCTGTAAAGGGTTCAAATAGGCAAAAAATCCTTGAAAACTGAAGAATCTGCAGGACCTGGAGGATTTTTCTGAAGAACAGAGCTCAGTTTAACTGCTCAGAACAAACAAGGGACTCACGAACAACCATCACAAAACAAAAACACAGTCATAGATCATCCAGGTAACCACACACAGTATTAAGAATCAAGGGTTCACATACTTATGAATGGGGTTATTTTAATAAATTCAGCTACTTTTTTGTCTTGTGGATTATATGTAAACATATTTTAAATGTAAAATATCTTACTCAGGACAGTACTCAATAAAAAATAATATGCATTTTGTATGATCTCTCTTATTTTGTTAAAATTATTCACATTTTCACAGATTCTGCAAGGGGTTCACAAACTTCCGCATACCACTGTATATATAATAACCAAAAATATGTATATGTTTTATTTTGTATGGCCTACATTGGCCTTGACAACAGCTTGCATTCTTGTTGGCATTGTTAATATGTACCTTTCCACAGTCTCTGTTGTCATTGGCTTCCAAATAGTTTCTAGTTGTTCCCAAAGACTTGCTTTTGTTGAAACTTTTGTGCGATCTATCTTTGAATCCATTAAATCCCAACAATAATTATATTTTAGCATTAGAAACACTACTGTGATAAAAGAGCTTACGCATAGTGTGGATTAACCATTACAGAAACATAAAAAATGTGTGTGTGTGTATGTATATATATATATATATATGTGTGTGTGTATGTATATATATATATATATATATATGTGTGTGTGTGTGTGTATATATATATATACATATACATTTTGCATTCTTTTATGTTTTTTCAGTATATATTTTGCAGTTGATTCTCTTTTGTAGCTTTACATGCATACTTTCACCCTTTGACCCATCTTCACAAGAAATAAAATTTCAGTGTACATCATTATTCATGGTCCGACCTTTGGTTTCATTTTAACACAGCTCTGAAGGGCCCTCTGACACCTCCCGCTGAAGTTTCATCAAATTTGCAAAAGAAAGACATTGATTTTCCAAACACACTCTGAATGACTGTCTGGAATTGAAAGTCAGTGTTTGGCGTCAACATCTTGCAAAATAGGGTCTGCCTCCCTTTTCAGTTAACACAAATGTGTTGGTTAAAAATCTCTTCACATGAGTTAATTGCAGTGTTGGCGCCCATTGGGCGGATGTATTGAGCCAGAAATCACTTGGCATGTTTCTGTATCGCTCTCTTCCCCTTTTTCATTCCCTCTATCTTTTATGTTCGGATTGCTCAGCTGACATGAAACAAATGACTGTGAGTTGAGATCAGGGTGCACAGCTGAGCCACTGTAGATTGATTTAAAGTGAATTGCTTTCATTTCTACACTGACGATACGTCGCTCCTCGTAAACAAACTTCTCTAGAGAGGAAATGAGAAAATTGTAATCAATGCTGGAGTACCCGCAAGCAGACATTCATTCCTTTGGATTAGGGCAGTTAGAAGAAATTAGACCTCAGGACAAACATCAGGAGAAAATATCTCAGTGGGAAGCAGTTTAGCGGGTCTTGCGTTAACGTTTTATTGAATGTCGCTTATTGCCTCTGACTTGAGGTGACGGACACTCCTCGCACGTCAGGCTGAAAGGCCGTTTTTATGTTCGATAAACGTTGGTGCATTCACCCTTGTGGGAGGAAAAACAGAGCCACACTTGTCTTCCAGAGACAGACCATTACTCCCTCATTGTTTGCTGAGGTTGTGTGTTGTAAATAATGCACACCAGCTTTGTAGCTTCACTAAGTTTTACACCAGGTCACCACCACCAGTAAGAGCAGAACATTAGCTGTGATAAACCAATGAACAGAGACCAGCTGAGAGTTTTATCTGTGCTGGCATGAACTTGGATGTCTTGCCTAAAGTTTGATAGTCAATAAAAACAATCTGTTTGACTGTGTGCCTTTTTCCTCTTAAAACACAATATTCTGGACAATAAGGAGTGATAAGAAATGGATTTACTGGTAGGATTGACTCGTTTGGCTGATTTTCTGGTTTTAGAAGGGTTTTAGGCAGATAGTCAGTCTGTGAGTCCAGCTTACATCATTTAAAGCCAGGTGCACAGTGTGCGATTTATGATAGTCCTTTACGATTGTTGCTTGTCAGATTGTACGAACATGATCCTCATGTCACACTGTGGGATCTCAGCTGTCATTTATGTCGCAACAGTCAAGATGCGATAAAAACGGGCGTGCATGAAAACTTGTCCGGAGTTTTACATCGTCAACCCATACACATTCGGTGACTGTGAGCTGCATTACACGCGGGACTTTATCTTAGGATTATAGGAATCTTTTAGGATTCTCAAAATTTGTCTCAGATGACCAAATTGTGGCCAAAATCGCAAAAAGTGTACACTCGCCTTAAGACTAGAAAACCATCTTTGGTTAGATTGTTAGATTTTTTTTTTTCTCTGCATGATTATAAAATACATAAAGGGATAGTTCACCTACAAATTAAAATTCACCACTCGTCATTTACTCTCATGTTGTTCCAAACCTGTATGACTTTCTTCTGCAGAACACAAAAGAATGTGTGTGAGTGAGTGAAAGAAGAGTCTCAGAGGTTTTTGTCCATAGAATTAAAGTCAATGGGGTCCAGTGTTGGTTTGAGCCCACTTGACTTTCATTGTATGGACAAAAACAGTTGAAACATTCTTCAAATGATCTTGTTTTAGAAGAAAGAATGTCATACAGGAGGGTAAGTCATATTTGAGACAATTTTCGTTTTTTTGATGAACTGATCCTTTGTCACAATCATTCATCAAGCATTATGTCTCCATTCCATGTCTTTATTCCTGAACTATAAAATGTTGACAGTCCCAAAATGGAGTTTCTCCACCATCTCATCAATAACGTTTTGTCTGTCATGGTGGCCTTAACTAACCTCCGGACAGGCCACTGTCCATAAGGAATGTTATGTCTTCCCATGCCGTAATTTTACCTCTGAGTTTATCACCGTTGACCCCAGCTTAGACGTTACTGCAGGGATTCATCTGCTGGCTGCCCGTAAATCAGCAGAGTGCTGGTGTCTACATCCTTATCTCTAGCAACAGTCCTCAAGGGAGGGTCCAAAGGCCGAGAAATAGATTAGCAAGCTGCTCTAAAAGCAATCTCTCCCAGCTTCTCTCAATGGTGTCGCCAGCTTCGGTTTGTCTTGGACTCTGGAATGCAATTACAGCAAATTTGGCATTATGTACCTTCTTTATGGTGATAAATACCCAAGATGCTACATGTTGCCTCTAAACAGCCCTTGTGTGCAAGAAGTGCTGTCTGGGTTTTCCTTTCCTTTATGTCTTTAGCAGCAGAATTGCACCCCAGTTTACAATTTACATTTCAATTGCGTTCCATTTGTATGTTTCACAATTGAGCAAATCTGTCATACGCAGCAGAAAAAACTAAAGTGGCGCCATGAGTATTTAACAGGCATTATGGCAGTGCTAAACAAGTACAGTATAGCCCAGGTCTAGCAGAGAAAGTAATGTGTAGGCCTTAGTCAGGGTAGCACATATTTAATTTCATGCTATTGTAAACACTAGGTCTATCCTTCGCAGCCTTGTTTTCATCTACATAAAATTTGATATGAACCTTACTAAAGTCTATAGCTGACCATCGATTTACCATTTTTCTGGTATTTTACTTAACCACATTGAGGCGGAATAATGAGTATAATTGTACTGAAAGTGATTAATTTATTGTTACAAATAAAAGGTCACAATCAATAGCCAGATATTCACTCTTTACCTCATTCCTTATAAATTGTTTTCCTACTGTATTACAATTATAGATTCTGATACATACCTCATTATTACCTTAAAATACTAAAAAAATACCTTAACAAACAGAAAAAGGATGTTTTTGGACCATAGTGAAGTAGCATTACCATCATCCAGGACAAATCCATCCCCCCTCCAGCTGGACATGTGTCTTTCTGACAAAGCAAGATGCGCCAGCAGTGCAGAGCAGTTTGATTAGGAGATAACTTACTCTGCAATTCAAATCATCTTCCTTCTGGGAAGCAGCAGAAGCACTAATTCAATTCTCTCACCTTTACTTATTAATTCACGTTCAATTTTTAAACAAGTTTGAGCATCTCATGTTTATTGATGCCACATTTTTTGAATCATCAGAGTAGGAGAGTTAAAAAGGGCAAACTTGTAAGACTCATTAAGCATTGATCAAAAATAAAATAAATTGTTTTAACAGTACCTCATTTTGCTGTACGGCAATGCAAATCGAGTAAACTTTATCATTTTGTGCTGTACAGTATATGAAGATGTATGTTTGCATTTGGCACTGTTGTAGAACATGTTTCCAATGTGTTTTTGTTGTCGTGGATGTGTTTTTTTTTGGTTGAGACAAAAAAAAATTCACTCAGATACACATATTTTGATCTCATCTTGCTGAGTCTCACCCTCAAATGGCCAGGCAGTCTGGGCTCAAATGAGATTAATACACAAAACTAGATGACATGAGTGGCAGAGGTGAAATGTGAGGCTGTGGATTCACCATTAGGAGTAATTTGTGCAACATTACAGCCATAGGAAGCCTTGGTGCAGATGGGCTTTTAATGGTCATGTGTCAGTCATTATAGAAATGACAGTCCAAAAGTAGGAGTGACTGCTAATTCACATTCTCAATCAAAAGTAGCTTTTGAATGGCTGTTAATGGTTGCATAGACAACAATTAATACTGTAGGTGAACCACTAATGGCCACTTGTCAAACATGAAATGCATAAACTTAGCCCAGTGGCAATCCATCATTTACAAATGGGGTGAGTTTGGGGATTTGGACCTCACTTTGTGTTTTGTAGACAACTAATATTATTTCAGTAATATAGTTAGCCAACTTTAAAAATTGTGATCAAGAAAGTATGTTGAACATGTTTTGGACAAGTACATTTTTGTTTTGAGAATTATATTTAATGATACGATTGATTTGGCAATATAGTTATACCCTTCTGTATTTCTTAACTCCAATTTCTGATTGACTGGAAAGATATATATTTGAGGAAGAGAACCTATTTGAATGTTGTGACCAAGGCAGTTTTGGTGGGTGTTATCATGTTACAACATAATTTATAATTTCAGCATGTTTGCAAACAAACCAGAGAACATTTCCACCTTCATCCCATTCACACATTTTCTGCCATAACGACACTGATTTCACAGTCAACAAGTGCTATTGAGGACATGTCAAATCTGCTATTGATGGATGCGTATTTTTCTCTCTATGCTCTTGAATTTTATATTAAACTGCAAAGCCTCATTTAGATGGTAATTGTTTTACATGGCGACATCATGCAATTTCAGCATTTACAGATGCTAGTCAGTGCTTTTATTGCTGTCCAAACAGGAAATGTCTGTGTTTTTCTCTCACCACCCATGAGAAAATTGCCTACTGTTTTATGACAAGCAAGCGTGTAGTAATTTAATGTCTGTCCAAATTGTCATTTATTACTTTACATGAGGAATGGAAGAATTAATCAGTTATAAATCTGTTTTGACCGCTGCTAAGTCCCGCTTGGCTGCTGTTTGACACTTTTGCAGGTAATGAGTATTTGGACATTTGGCACAAAGGACACTTGTTTCAGAGAACTTTGAATTGAATACAAAAATGACCTGTATGAAATTCAGTAGTTATTTCTGAACCCGTGATGGTTGAAAGTGATAACTTTAGAAAAATGTTGGTGTCTCGTGGCTGTTAAGATGGATGCAAATAGCTAAATATTTTTGGGTAGCTGTTGTGCAGTAGTATTAGCAAATGGAGACATATTTAAAGGTTTTCTGAAATTCAGTTGTTTCATGTGGTTTTCAGTCCCATAAATAGCTTAACTCTTGTGTAGTATATAGGACAGTGTTTGACTTTAACCTTATCTGAGACAAGTGGATTTTTTTAAGGAGCAAGTGAGAGAGAATTTTACTTGCTTGACCAGAAAAGGCTGATTAAATATAATTTAGGGACACACTGAAACGTTGGCCACAAAACACTTTGGGGTAAGAATGATTCTGATTTTATTACATTCAATGTAAACGTTGATTAATAATGTATAATGTATTGCTGGTAACAAGGTTGCGCCAGTTGAGGCTCGAGCGGCCTGTCTATGTGTTTGAGAGAGACTCTAGAAGTTAAAACAGCTGAGCACAACAGCACAATATTAGACACAATATTGACTCTTTTTGCTCTATTTCGCCAAGGAAAATAGTTCCAAACAATGTCACGGCAGAATACGTGCGTTTTGGTGGAGCCATCATGTAAATGTTCTTTTACAGATGTTACCCTGCATTCACATTTACGTTTTCAAAGCCGAAATCCAATAATTTCAATAGGAATCTACGCAATTTAGAATTTTATGTGAGTACGAAAGTTTCACCATGCAGACTTCACAGTTAAGTTTTGGTCATGCAAATTCGCCGAGTTGACCAACAGAAAGCTGCTTGGTTTAAAAGTGGCTTCTGTGCTTCATACATCGGTACATTATTGACAATAAACAATGTATCTTTTTTGCCTGTTTTTGCTAATGTGACCACAACTTGAGAAACAATTACAGGATTTACAGGCTCATGATATCATGTAGCAGATCCCTCTGGCAGTGGCGAGTTCCATTAGATGTCTGCAATGGATAACTTTAAGAACACTGTTTTTCATTCCAACAATCATGATATTTGACAAGCCAAAGCCCACATATAACAGGCCAAGCTTATTGTGTTCCCTTATCAGCAGTAGATCGTGTTGTTGGGGGATTCAGGCAGATTGAGTAGATATCTTCAAAACCCACCTGAGATTATATGTAACAAGTTTCTTTTGGGTGATTTCTGAAGTCTGAGTTACAGCACTTTGTCTTTATAAATCCCTTGTGTTCCAGAAAATTCTGGATTCACCTTGACAGGCAGTATCCAGTGACATTCAGATCTTGTAGAGTGTGCTTTAGTATGACCCACCATGCCTTCTACAGAAGTGTCAGTAAGGGAGAGAGACCTGTCACACATGTATGTATGAGCACACACTCTCTCACACTCACTCTCACTCAATCTCAGTATAGTCCCCTGGGCAGCGCTGCATAGAAATAAACGTCCTGGGCACTACTGCCAAGAGTAGCGGTGGGAAGTATGGTAGAATGATCACAACATACCTTCATCCCCCTTCTTTCAAAATTCTTCCTTCCATTAAATAACAATCTGTTATTTGCAGTAATACTATTTTAAAAACTAAAATTGATTCAGTCTTGGGGCAACTCAAATAAGCCAACACAAACCAAGCCAGTGATAAGTCCAGGGGTGAGGAACACATTTGAAACTAATACGTAACTAAAGAAACAAACATAATCAGCAACCAATGAAACCAAAACTAAACAGAGCGGGGAAACAGGAACTAAAAGAAACAGAACAGAATGTCAAAATAAGGGACCATTATTTTAACTTTGAGCACCACTTTACAATGCTCAACTGACCAGTAATGCGTCGCCAGGGTAACGCTGAAGATTCATTTTATAGAGACCATGGCATTGATTCAATGCATTGACCAGTGCTGACGCCATTCATAGGAAATGCCCTTAAACATTGACTGGATGCTATGACAAAGATTTCACTTTCCTCTTCGGACTTGGCAATTTTTTGTTTTCACAAATATATGACTTGACCTGAGGAAGGACAGACGCAGGTAATCGCACATGCTCAGTCAATCTGTCTCACTCGCTGTCTGTTTAGTCTTGTTTAGTGCAAATTTACGGAGCCTCTGTACAAATCACAATTGTACACAGAGTCTTAAGTAAAAAAGGAGCCAGTTAGCAGAAAAAAAAATACATTCTTCACTCATGTTATCATTTTTAACTTATTTAACATTCAATACACCTGCATTAAGTGTAAAACAAAAAGGGCTTATCCTTATGAAAAAAAGAAAAACATTGTTTTTGTGAACATTGCGGTTGCGGCAGTTGCTTGCATTCCTCTGCGGTTAGCTTGTCAGTATCGCAGTATTACAATATTGCAATTATCGTGACAGCCCTAGTGGGAAGACAATGAGAATCTGGGATTACAAACCTGGGGCCGTATTCACAAAACATTTTATCTTACCACTAAGAGTTCTCCTAAATAGCAGTGAAAGTTCTTAGCTAAGAGTTTTCTCTTAAAACCTATTCACAAAGTTGCTGAGACAAACTTTTACTAAGGAACAGACTGAAGTCTTAAGCTAAGAGTAAGGGCGGGGTTGACCTCGTTGCTATGGACTATACACACAGTGATTGGCTGATGAGGGAGGAGTCAACGATTTAATCATAGAAATATTGTAGAATGAGGTGTCATGTTTCTACATTAAAATAAAGGTTTTAAAATACAAATGTTGCCCTATTCAAATAAATATTTTTTAATAAAAATGTTGCCATAGTCAAAATAAAATGTTGCCATATTGTTGCAATAAAGGTTTTAAAATGTAGGCTAAGTGTCACTAATTAAACTAGTATATACAGTTAATTGTCCATCTCTTGGATGTCTGCATCTCAAGAGAATGCAGAATTCAAGCGACAAATTATGTTTTATAAACAATGTTTGGGAGAAACACATTCAAACAGTCTTTTTAATCAGCTCAAGAGGAGGAATATATATACACACGCGAGAGCCGACTCGCTTATAGTTACTTCGGCGGTTTTCTGCATCCCTCCGCCAACCCGCTCCTCACTCGGCTGGGGATATGGGGAGAACTTTGGTTTTGGGCTAAATTTCAAGCTCGGAGTCCTAGATCCCCTTGGACAGCACACCAAATACGCTTATTCTATATATATATATATATATATATATATACATTTTACTCTATTCAATCATTTGTAAGTGTGAACTCATGAAAACCACTGGCACAGGTAATCAGACAATATTTATTTATTTATTTGTTAAAGATTTTTTTTGCCGTCTCATCGTAGATTCAAATCTATAAATCAAAATGTATTGCATTTATGAAGAAAAGGTTCAGCACCCAAAGCTCTATTGCTATTCCCTCAATGGTGTACAGTGTCTTTGGGTGGATTAGGACTGTTTGTGATTTGGTCTTAGTGATTTAGGAGTCCTCTTGACTACTCCTAACGTTTCACAGACTTAGGAGCTAGTTTTAGTGTTAAAATGCTTTGTGAAATACTCTTAGAGCAAAACTTTAGGACTCCTAAAATTAGGACTGACACGCCCATTATTTTTAAGAGTTTCTCCTAAATCTGCAAGTTAGGAGCTACTTTTAGCCTTAAGATGTTTTGTGAATACGGCCCCAGATTACTAGTAAACTACAGTAGGAGCATATACATTTAATGTTATGGAATCAGTCACACACTGATGAAAGGCGCCAAGACGTACTGTGCCGCCTTGCACATTTTTTTTATTTAAAAATATGTAAAATTTATTCTGGTTCTTTCTGCAGGGGTATGATGTAAATCAAGCTAAAGAAGGACATTTTTGGATGTATTAACACTTGTATCATCAGATATTTACTTGTGAATACTGTCTATCATTGCATTTTCTCAATCAGGAAAAATCATCTTACTACCACACAATCTTGTGATAGTGAAGGATGAATAGTGGCTTCCATGCAGGTCTATAGATTCAGCTGGTGCTGTACTGTATGCTCTAAAAGCAGTGCTGCCTTTCCAAGACTATTTTAAGCCACTATATGGTGTCTTTGTAAAAAACAATATCAACATCACAGGGACTACTACTGAAATAAATGGGCATTTGTATTGGGGTCAATGTTTTTCAACTTTGAAAGGTTGAGTTTCCGGCAGGAAAACACTTACTGAGAGGAAGGTAGAGAACATGTGCATTGGATAGTAGATAAACTTTTTTTAATGCTTTTGTTGCGGAAGGAAACAGTTTTCCATTTTGGAGAACTACATTTACAGCCATTTATTCTGTATTATTTATGTGTTTTCTCTGCCCCCCACCCTCCTTTTTTATTTTTGAGATGAGACAGCAAAAATGCCTATATGTTCCACAAGAGAAACAGAGGAAAGGAAGGATTATCTATCTATCTATCTATCTATCTATCTATCTATCTATCTATCTATCTATCTATCTATCTATCTATCTATCTATCTATCTATCTATCTATCTATCATCTGTCTGTCTGTCTGTCTGTCTGTCTGTCTGTCTGTGGATCTGTGATTTATTATAATCTACATAATATACTTTTCCCACCATCTGATTTCAGATTATGTACATCAATCAGATGAGCAGGGAAGCTAATCCAATTTCACTTAGATTTTTCTTTTTTCTTTTGCACATTGTACTGGGTTACCTGGGGTCCATCTGTTTTCTTTGTATTATTGAAGTATTATAAGAATTAGATGGTATCTTTCCTCCCCCGTCTCCCTCAACAAACATCCTAAATGCTTATTTCATCACTCAGGTATATTCAGTCTTTCTTTATACAGTCCAACACATCCAAAAACCCTTTATGCAAATTATAGCTCTAAGCTATTTTATTTTCTCCCATGGATGGTTTGCTTAAATAACTAAATGCAGTAATTAGCATGGAATTGTTTTTCTACAGATATTTGTTCCCCACTGTTAGATGTGTTAAATTACATTGCTGTTCCAATACTAAGTGTATACATTCCTGTAAATGATATTGGGTAAACAAAGAATTGGCTATGTCTGCTGTAATTGTTGTGCCCCAGTCTGAATGCTAAGTCTGTTACTAATGCTAACATTCAATACTGTTAGACAGGATGAAGTCCAAACTCTCTCAGAAAAAAATATATGGTACAAAGCTGTCACTCTTTTAAGTACTAATATACATCCTTCATGAGCAAATAAGGTATAAAAGGTGCACCGCCCCAGAGACGGCTGTTGTACAGTTTTTTCCTGAGAGTGAATAAAAGACAGACATGGATGGATTTCTCTGTGTCCAAACCTGTGACCCCAGCAGGATTCTCTCTCAGTGGCACAGCTCTATCTCTCTGTAAAGTCCATGATTTGGCAGCCTTTTCATCAGGGTCCACTCACAGTGTAGCCCACACACCAGATCTGCTGCTCCAGATGTAGAGCCAGATGTGAATGTCTATAGTGTATACAGTAAGTGGATTGGGAAAGTGAGCCTGACAGTCCATAAGCCCCACTGCATGCTTTCAATTTGAGACAAAATGCACAAAAATAAATACCCAGCAAGGTTTGAAGTCATTTTCATGTTCTCCATCATTGTCCCTCCTCAAAGTCTTTGTCCATAAGGGGCTGTTCGTAGAGGATGTGTTCTTGCATTCCATCTGTCCTGTTTTTTAATGTTTTGGTAGGTATTTAGGTCTACATAGGTAGCAACTCTGCATAGCACACAAATGCACCACACAAAAGATAATTGATTCCAATAGAGTTTTATGTTTGCATATTGCTAGGCTAAGGATGTGATGCTCTAAAGGCCCATTCACACCAAGACTGAGTATGACAACTATATTAGCATCCAATAATAGCACACTGCAGTTATGTTAGTTGCCGCTTTAAATGCTCAAGCTCTTTAAAATCAGTGGTCAGTTTTTTTTCTTTTATTTTTGAGCAGCTGAAATCATTCTGAAAGTGATTCCAATTATATCGTTCCTCTGTATCTTTAGCATTTTAGTTGTGGTGTGGACTTTGCTATTATCTTGATTATTAAAACTTTATAGTTATTGTTAATTATCGTCCTTGACGCACACAAATTTTGGGGAAAATACTACATTTTTAATTGGACTTTGCTTCATCTGTCATCTTGTATCATCATTGCAGTGCATTCAAGCCTTTTAAATAAAGTATACATGCAAACTATGTATTAAAATGTGGGTATACATAAGGTAGCGTAATGAAATTCTCTATGTTTTGGAACTTTTCACATTTTAAGTGTACTGTACATGATGCCTTAATGCTGTCTACAGTGCTAACTAGGTTTTGGGACAGAGAAAAAAAGTTCAACTCAGATTAGTCTGGAGACACTTGCAAGATTAGTATATTCATATATGGACAAGCATATTTAGTGTTTATATTAACAATGGTGATTTTAGATTTAGATTGTGTCCTGTGTGAACAGTCTTTGTTCTCAGTCTCCATTTAGTAGTTAAGAGGTAAACCAATCCAGTGCCCCTCATAACCTTAGGGTGTATGTGTGTTAGTGTGTTCGTTTAGCCGTCCCTAGCCCGCTTGGAAGAGGTGGGCCAGAGCACGGTTCGGTTGGGCTTGAGCACGGTTCGCATGCAGTGTGAGCGCTAACCGTGCCTGAGCACGGAACAGCTGCTACTTTGTGTGCGCTATACTGTCATCATTATGATGGCAAACATATTTATATCTACTCTGATAGTACATTTATCAATTAATGTAATTAATTCGAGAGTATTTGGGTTTATAAGGGGTCTGATTCTCACCTTATTGATGAACAGAAATTGTAGTTTGCGAGTAAAGTGCAAATTCCTCCATTAACGTCAGCTGCTTTCGTAATAATCCTCTGATATGTGCTATTGAAAATGCGTGCGCGGCATAAATTATAAATAGCCTATATTAGATAGTATTTTAGCGAAAGTGCATTTCTTCCTGTTTTTTTTTTCATTCAGAAAGTTACATCGTATATGACGTAAGCATGCTCCGGCCTAGAACGTTAAGTGCAATGTGAGTGCAGGCCAGCGGGGGAGTGGGGAGGGGGGACAATCGCGCTCGGGCACAGTTTAAGGCAACCGTGCCTAGTGTGAGTACACCCTTAATAGCAGATTTCTCTTGTACAGAAATCCATCTTCAGACCCGATTAAATGTAATTTTACAGTCAGTACTTGGAAAGGTTAGCTTTATTCAGGGCTATTCAGCTTAAGATGGCTCCCTGGTAGGGTGTCTGGCTCACCCCCAAATCCATTGCCTTGACAACAGTATCTCACACCAGTCACAGAATGTCTGCCAAGCTAAACTCAAATAAATAAAAGCTACTAGCAGGGGCACACTGCAGGAGTGTTCCATCTGTGTTTTGTTAATTGATACTCTTAGTTAGTGAGGATTAACAATAGGATGACCACATTCACCCCACCTTGAGGATGGTCTTGGACCAGTTTAAATAGCTCAACTATATAGTCAGGTTTAGTGTCTATATATCTCGCCTGTCTCAGGACTACTTTCTTAGAGTCTCTCTTAAAAAGACCCATTTTTAATTCATATAATCTTTGGCACCTCATTACCTCGAAAAGTGTTAACAGTAATGTTCCCTGCGCCTCAATTGAAATAATCTAATTTTACGCAAGTTTTGTGACTTCCTCTCATTAATGGAGTAGTCTGGAGTACATCCTGGGGGTTTTGTTATACAATGAAACATGGGCTTTATATTGAAGTGCTGATTGGTTTGTAGGGGATGCTTGTACCTGTCACTCAGACAAATGACTTGTCTCCTCTGGATCAGTCTGATGCACATTATAGCCCATTCACTGCATCTGATAATGCCCTTGAAACTACCAGCCATCAGCTTTAATGCGGCGTGCGAAAAACTAGCAGGCATTTGAGTGTGTTTGTACATGTTTGTGTATTATTGTAAATGTTTTTTGGAGGTTTGTGTAGATCTGAAAGATCTTCCAAGTGGGAAGGTTCTGTAGAAATATGTTGTGACAAACACTTCCATGCAGAAATGGTTGTGAAAGCACACTGATATGACAGATTATGTGAGCTGTAGGTCATGATTAGGCCAATGGTCTAATAAACTGTAATCACATGCGAGGAGCTCAAGGAGTCACAATATCCGTAATGCTGTCATTTATAGACTGGCTTGAGGTCACTGACTGACACGGGGGCTGTTCACCAGCGGGAGATTATGGGAGTCATTTACCTTGAGCTTGACGGTGCCAGTGGTTTAACCTAAAGCCTCCAATCCAATTAGAGCCGGATGCTCAGCCTAGATCTGCCACACACAGACCTCTCGGTGACCTACATATTATGTGCTGTGCAGGGTTATGTTCATTTTAAATCTAATGTGATTAAATGCATCTACGGCATACAGGACTAACTGCAGGTGTGTTTGATCAGTTGCCAGCCATTCTGCATAGTTACTGGCAGTTACACAGCAGCAGAGTGCAGTTGTCAGACTTAACAGTTCGGTTTTAAACAGGAGTAAATTGTTCTGTGACCAATATGACCATGTCATGTGTCATGGTCATGTGACCATGGTGTTCTTTAACTCCATTGGAGTTTGAGGACTTACACCAGCATTTTGTATTTGAATTGCTTCTGTAAAACTGATGTTTGAATAGGGCAATTAAACATCACATCTGTTAATAAATACAGCTGTCACACGCAAACATTGGATCTTCAACTTTGCATGATTTTTTCTTTTCAAGGATTAGATTTTTATTTAAACATTTAGGTTGAAGGTCACATATTATAATTGACTTGGAAACATTTTACAATTCCTTGTCCAATTTTTGCTACTTTTCAAATAGGCTTTGTTTTATCCTTGTCCCAGAGCCAGACTTTTAATCTTAAAATTTGAAAGTCCATCACATAAATGTGAATTACATTTTAAGACTGATAATTTAAAAATAATCATAAACTTTTTAATTGTTTGTGTAAAAATGATCTTTTTGTCAAATTATGACTGACCCACAGTTGCTGTCATTTCATCACACCAAACAATTTTACCTAGTTATTTATTTATTTATTCATAAAAAAGGTTTGTGTACTTGCTTACCAAAGATACAACAGTTTCAGTGAAAATATTTAGATTAAAATAGGCATTTTAGGTATGAAAAAACAAAGAAAAATCCATTTTTTTCTTTTTCTCATTTCCAATCAATCTGTAAATTTGTCAAATTATGTAAAAAAAGTGTGAAAGTGGATACAAATTTGAGATGTGGTAGAAATTACTCCAATTGTCATTTCTTTCTGGGAGGAAAAGTATGTATATAAACTGTTAGTGTAATAAGATCTAAAAATAGAATATATTTTTTGCAGATCCACAGGGCCAAAAGTGCCTACAAGAAACACAAACAATGGGCCTTTGAATTGACTTTCAAGATCTGTAGGTGATTACACATTTGTAAACCAAAATGTGAATTGTGCAGACTTCCACAAACAATGTCTTCAGTCAAGTCAAGTCACCTTTATTTATATAGCGCTTTTTACAATGTAGATTGTGTCAAAGCACCTTTACATTGATAACTGGTATATCATTTTGGCTGAACAGCAGCTCTTAAAGAATAGTTTCAATGCAGGCAGATCAAAGCACTGTTGAATATCAAATGTCAAGTTAAATGTCAAGTGTCCCCAACTAAGCAAGCCAAAGGCGACAGCGGCAAGGAACCCAAACTCCAACAGGTGACATCAGGTGGCAAACAGGTGGCAAATAGGTGTTAAAATGGAGAGAAAAAAAACCTTGGGAGAAACCAGGCTTAGCCGGGGGCCAGTTCTCCTCTGGCGAACAGTGCTTTGTTACGATTCAGATTGCTATCATAAGTCTGATAGGATCGCAACATTTAAAAGTATTTATTTCAGTTCCATCCAGTTGAGGATCGTATTCATCACGCCGGTATGGACGGTTTGTTGAGGAGCTGTGCCACTGGCTGTCGTGTCGATGAGGCCTTCACAATGGATGATCTAGTTCACTCGATCTCTGCTGATACTTCAGGGCTGTGTTGTGGTCCTGTTAGGGCGCCGGTCCTCGGTCTCACCTGGATACGGCCCAGATACGGTTGACTACGGTAAACCTCAGGATAAACAGAAAGACTAATATTAGCGTAGATGCCATTCTTCTTCGGATGTAACGAGTACATCTGGTGTTATAGAAAGTGTTCCCGGTTCCGGCTGACCTATTTTATGCAGCCTAATAATCCTTTAACGGATTTGAAAATATAAATTTATAATGTGTTATGTGTATGCCAGGTTAAAAAGATGCTTTTTTAGTCTAGATTTAAACTGACAGAGTGTGTCTGCTTCCCGAACAATGCTAGGAAGATTGTTCCAGAGTTTAGGTGCCAAATAGGAGAAGGATCTACCGCCTGCGGTTGATTTTGATATTCTAGGTATTATCAACTGGCTTGAATTCTGAGATCGCAATAAACGTGAAGGACTATAATGCATTAAGAGCTCGCTTCGGTGCTGGGGAGCTAAACCATTTAGTGCTTTGTAAGTAATTAGCAAGATTTTAAAATCTATACGATGTTTAACAGGAAGCCAATGCAGTGATGACAGAACTGGGCTAATATGGTCATACTTCCTAGTTCTTGTAAGAACTCTAGCTGCTGCATTTTGTACGAGCTGTAGTATATTTATCAGGCGAGCAGAACAACCACCCAGTAGAGCGTTACAGTAATCTAGCCTTGAGGTCATGAACGCATGAACTAACTGTTCTGCATTTTTCATTGAGAGCATATGTCGTAGTTTAGATATATTTTTAAGATGGAAGAATGCGGTTTTACAGATGCTAGTAACATAGCCTTCAAATGAAAGATTGGTATCAAAGATCACACCCAGGTTCCTAGCTGACGATGAAGACTTAACAGAGCAGCCATCAAGTGTTAGACAGTGTTCTAGGTTGTTACGTGAAGAAGTTTTTGGTCCAAAAATTTGAATCTCTGTTTTTTCTGAATTTAGTAGTAAGAAATTACTGGTCATCCAGTTTTTTATATCAGCTATACATTCTGTTAATTTTGTGAATTGGTAAGTTTCGTCAGGGCGCGAAGAAATAGAGAGCTGAGTATCATCAGCGTAACAATGAAAACTAACGCCATGCTTCCTAATGATATCTCCCAAGGGTAGCATGTACAGAGTGAAAAGCAACGGTCCTAGTACTGAGCCTTGCGGTACTCCATATTGAACTTGTGTTTGATATGACCTCTCTTCATTTACTACTACAAACTGATAACGGTCAGATAAGTATGATTTGAACCATGACAACGCAATTCCACTAATGCCAACATAGTTTTCGAGTCTATTTAAAAGAATATTGTGATCAATAGTGTCAAATGCAGCACTAAGATCCAGTAACACTAATAGAGAGATACAACCACGATCTGATGATAAGAGCAAATCATTAGTAACTCTAATGAGAGCAGTCTCAGTACTATGGTATGGTCTAAATCCTGACTGGAAATCCTCACAGATACTATTTCTTTCTAAAAAGGAACATAGTTGTGATGAAACTGCCTTTTCTAGTATTTTTGACAGAAAAGTGAGATTTGAGATCGGCCTGTAATTGACTAATTTTCTTGGATCAAGTTGTGTTTTTTTAATAAGAGGTTTAATAACAGCCAGCTTAAAAGTTTTTGGTACGTATCCTAGTGATAAAGATGAATTCTTATTTTCGATATTAAGAAGATGATCTATGACCTCTGGGAGCATCTCTTTCAATAGCTTAGTCGGTATAGGGTCTAACATACATGTTGTTGATTTTGATGATTTAACAAGTTTACACAATTCTTCCTCTCCAAAAGCAGTAAATGAATTGAATTTTTCCTCAGGGACACTACAATGCACTGTCTGACGCGATACTGTAGTAGACGGTTGCATGGTTATAATTTTCTCTCTGATATTGTCAATCTTGCAAGTAAAGAAGTTCATAAAGTCATTACTGCTGTGCTCTTTGGAAACATCAGAAGTTGAAGCTTTATTTCTTGTTAATTTAGCCATTGTATCAAATAAATACCTAGGGTTGTGTTTATTTTCTTCTAAAAGTTTTGAAAAATAGGCAGATCTAGCAGTTTTTAAGGCCTTTCTGTACTCAATCATTCTCTCTCTCCACGAAATGCGAAATACTTCTAGTTTTGTTTTCTTCCAGCTGCGTTCCATTTTTCTGGCTGCTGCTTTTAGGGCCCGAGTGTGCTCATTGTACCATGGCATTGGATTAATTTCCTTAATCTTTTTTTAAACGCAAAGGAGCAACTGAGTCTAATGTGCTGGAAAAGACAGAGGCAATAGTTTCTGTTGCAACATCGAGGTCTTCTAAGCTGTCTGGTATGCTAAGGTGATGAAACTGATCAGGAAGATTATTTATAAAGCGATCTTTAGTGGTAGAAGTGATGGTTCTACCATATTTATGGCAGGGAGGCAGTTTAGCCGCCAGGGTCAGAGCATCTACATAGATTAAAGGATTTTTTCATTTTAAAATTAATATTACCCCAAGATTTACCCTCAAGCCATCCTAAGTGTATATGACTTTCTTCTTTCTGATGAACACAATCAGAGTTATATTAATAAATATCCTGACGCATCCAGGCTTTATAATGGCATTGAACTTGACCAATCCTGAGTATGAAGCTCAGGAAAGTGCATCCACGCAACGTCAGTTACACTTCCTTCGTAAGTTGAATACGGAAGGTGGTCTGGCGTAATATTTTACTTTATAACTTGTTAAATATGGATATTTTTCTTACACAAACGCATCGCTTCACTTCAGAAGGCCTTTGTTAACCACCCCATGAGCTGTGTGAAGTATGTTTATGATGGATTGAAACACTTTCTTGAGCTTCATACTCGTCGGTCCCGTTCACTGCAATTATAAAGCCTGGATGCGTCAGGATATTTATTAATATAACTCTGATTGTGTTCATCACGAAGAAAGTCATATACACCTAGGATGGCTTGAGGGTGGAAAAATCTTGGGGTAATTTTCATTTTAAAGTGAACTAATCCTGCAGAGGCAAGTGCAGAGACATTTGTTGTGTCATGTGTTGTGGTATTCAGCATTTTGTGCTCTTCGCCTTCCTGTGCCTGCCTACTTTAACCCCGCTGACCTTACGCCCTGCCTCTTATTTCTTTATTTGTACCTTTCAGACTTTGTTGACCTTTTAAAGAGTGTCTGAAATGTCAGCAGCACATAGACTGTCTGCGATCTCAATATATGGTGGCATTTCCACAGTTAGATGGTATTGGGGACTGTGCTGTTGCAATTTTAACTGGTGTGATTGAGATTAAGGAAGCTTTTTTGACCCCTTTCTTTTATCCCTCTTGCCGCCTAACACTCTTCCTGTCTTTTCTGATTTTTGGGGAGGAAAAAATGTCCTTTCAATATTTTAGTCCTTGAATGCAACAATGGATGTACGCTTTTCATTTATTGGTACAGCAGTCTTTAAAGACTGAGGCATCTTCGGTCCTTTGTAAAGTGTTCACTTGGATGAGTAAGACCTGAACCCTCCAACCCCTGGCCCTAATTTCTCTGAAACTGGACAATTTCTTTTGAAGCATAAAATGTGAAGGATAGCAGTGTCCATCTGGTGGATATCTTTCAGAGCACGACATGTTTACTTCAAGAATCCTGAGTTTTGTTTGGCTTCATACAGTGAAATGTTTGCTTTGGGTATTAAATAATGGAGCATTCTAATGGGAGCAGCTGTCAGATAGGATCTTAATGTTGTCAAATACATAGAATACAAAAGAATCCGATATCAGAATGGTGAATGGAAGCAGCTGTGCGTAAGATGGTTTGGTTGGGGGAAAAGATTTTAGTCAAAGATAAGGCTGGTCCCAATTGTCTGGAGACTGTATTTATGTAGCTATTGTTTTCCTTTGGCAACATGGTTACAGTGTTTCTTAAAAATAAAGTCTGTAGTAAAGCAACAAAATAAATCCATCTGAAAGAACCTCAAGGCTTTTATTTTAATATTTGACAAACCTACATTCTAAAAAAAGATGGTTCTTTGAAGGTTCTTTACATGTAGTAACAGTTCTATTTAGAACCGCATGACCCTGAAGAACCCTTTACATGCTGAAATGGTTCTTTGTGTTGGAGTTTAGGGTTCTTTTTCCCACCTTTTTTTTTTTTTTTCAAATCTGTAACTGTCAAAGCCACATCATTACTGGTTTTCTGGAGCTTAGCCGTTCAATTAAAATGACTTTTGTCTTTTGTCTAATTATGTTGAAACAGCAAATGATCATAGGCTATATAATATCTAGTACATTATTACAATATGTGTAAAGCCTGGTTAATATTCGCCATCATTTTTAGCCCATGACAGTTTACTCATTTCTAATGACAGCTCAGAGTCTGTATCACGCAACACCTGTCACAAACCTGCAAGACTTGCTATCTTTTAGACCCTGCTAGCGAACTCAACACCTCCTCACTTCTTTTGACAGGTTCCAACTCACCAATTTATCCCTTCACAAAACCTTCAGCTTGAATAATCTTGAGATATTTCTTAATAGAAATCTTTTGAGAAGTGTTTTCTGCACCACTAGTGGTACCAGATGGAATTTCATCTGGAATGAATGATCATCTCCAAACAGGTGATTGTTTAAAAAACGATGTATATTATTGTTTCATTCAAATATGCTTGAGGTGGTTGCATTGTTATTTTAAATCGTTTTAGAAATTGTCAATCATTTTTATTGGAATTCCCAGTGAATAAACAAGCATTTTAATGCATGATGTCCACTACAGTTTTTACTCTTTATTTTGATAGTCCACTTTAGACATTCTAGTAACTATAAGTAACTTTGCAGCTACAACTTTATAACTCTCATTAATTTTAACATGTCAGCTAACTCTAACTTAGTAGGTCTGTTAGATTAAGGTTAGTAGAATCAATGGACCCTTCGCTAAGCCCCGCCCTCCTTAGTTACTGTTGCTACGCCTGTCAAGCTTTCGCACCTGGCAAGTCATTTACAGTATGTATGCACCGGTGTCAGACATGTCCAAGGAGATAATTAGTCATTTTTAGCGAACAGGTGAAATATCTGAGAGAGCAAGACAAAAGGGACTGCAGTATGCATTCGAGGGATATACCCACGACTTAATATGCAACCGATTAGAAAATAAATTGATCAAAATTGAAGCTAAAGCTCCCAGCGCAAGCAGCAGCCACTTCATACGATGACCATTCAAATGGGAAACACACAAATTGAGGAACAGCTTTGTTCATCCACAGCAGGTTAAATGAAATTTGTGAAAATAACCTAATAATTATAAATCAAACAGCTTATCCATAAGTCTTGTGGAATAAACACAAGACATTAGCCTGACCACTTTGCAATGATAACATTCTCCCGCTTATATTTTTTGCGTGCCAGGCTACTCCGTCTTGCCTTTAATCATCTTATTTTACGTTCAAATATATGCATTATGAACAAAGAACCGTCATTATTTCCAAGCAATGATGTGCTGAGTTAGCTAGCTAGCTAACCTACCCGTCAGATTGTCCTACCCGGCTTACTGCATGTGCGCATCAATATTACATCATTGTTGTCATGATAAATAACACAAAATTACTGTACTTGCATTATTATAAGGGTAGGTTTAGGGTTTGGGGTAGGTGTAGATGTTAATAAAGCCATAAACCACTTTAATATCACGCTGGAAGCACAATCTGATAGGTAACGTTAGCATTTTTCGCTGTCAGATTTTGCTACCTACTGTTTCAATGGGAGGTAGCAAAATCTGACAGGGTAGCACAAATTGTCAGAACACCGGCACTTCTCCCCTTGGGTTTTAGGTTTCGGGAAGGGAAAAAATTACACCATCCCGTCCCAACTTTTAGGATACCGGGTATCAGATTTACACAATCCATACACACAACGCTTCGGCATGTTTCCCTCGCTCTAAAGCTTGACAGACCTCCCGTGCCTGTGGCGGTTTTCGGGCGTGGCTTAGCGAAGGGTCAATTGACAAGTATTTGCAAAGTTACTGATAGAATGTCAAAAGTGGACTATTGAAATAAAGTGTTGCCTTTTTCTCCAATTAAGGAAAATGATCTGAAAAAAAACAAACAATCAAAAAAAAACATTAATAGCTGAATAAATGTATTCCTTAGATTTTATTTTACTGAAAAATAGAAGTAGATATAGAGCTACTTGGTGCTTCACCAATTTTGTCAGCCATTTTGAATTTATGTTGTCATAAAAAATATATATATATAAAGTGTACGGTCATAAAGAATATTGGGTCAGGGTCACAGATGATCGCCCATGTTTGTTTGTTTTTTTTGTTTTTTTTTGGATTTAACATACCCTGAATGGGTAATTTATTTTAATGATGTAGCAGACAACATGCATTTAGAGTTAAACTGCAGTGGGAGTAGTTACTTGATATACACCTTTACCTATAAAGAATAAAAAATATGGGATATTTTGGACAAAATTAAACTTTCTAAACAAATAACTATACAGTACAAGATATAATTTAATGTTATGTAATGTAATCAGTATAATGACAGTGATCTAGAATACATCATATTCGTATATTGTTAAAAACTAAAGGGTACTATTTGACCATATTTCCAATTGGTAAATGGTGATGATACAGCATAATTTAGTATACTATGAACTTCTGCTCCCTTTATCATTTGCTGTTGTTACTTCCTGCCTATAAACTTTGATGATTGTTCATACCCAACTAAAGAGACTTGCGCCCCACACACTCATCCCCTGAGATCTGCAAGTCTGTACCACTACCGCTGGTTAAGCTTTTACACCACTTAATGAGATGGAAGGGGGTTGAGAGGGAAAGAGAGAGCCCGGAGACATCGACTTTCATCAATGCCTTGTTTTACACTTTGAACTATGATGAACATAGAAAGGCAGGAGATAAAATATTTTGTACATGAATGTAACATTTAGATAATGGCGGTTATTCTCAGCCCACCAAGACGAGTAGGATTTATTTTTACTAAAATAAAAAAAGTGTAAAAATATTTGCCGTGGGCATAAATTTCAGTTGCTAATGAGCTTAAAATGTACAGTGGCAGCAAAATTAATTTTGACATTTAAGCCACATTTACAAATGAATGAATTTCATTACATTAAACAACAAAATATCAAACCAAATGGCATTAGATTTAAAATAAAAATAACACAACTTAACTTTTCAAGCAAAACAATAAACATATTGATTGATTGATATTTTATGTCTAGTACAATTAAATTCAGACAATTAAGTTGGCTTGCTTAGTTGGGGACACGTTATTCGGCAATATATTGATTTGACTGTACTGACACTACTGGAATGAGAACTGAATTGAGCTGGATGATAATATCACTGTTTTCTACAGAACTGCTTAGAACTGAATTGATCTCATTTCATATTTGATGACCTTTACAGTTATTGAACTGAATCAACACTGAACTGACTCAGTTGAACAATTCACTATTTTCTTTATAGAGCTGCTTTGTAGCAGAATTGAACTCTGTTTGCATCATTAAATCATTATTTTTTGTAAAGCTGCTTTGAAACACTATTACTCATCTTTTGGTTTCATTTGCCTTCCTGTGAAAGCGTTTGACTACTTGATAATAAAATCTGATGTTGGACGTGTTGGCATTCAGATAGTCTCTCACTCACTCATGAATATTCCTGAGGGAGTGACTTGAGGGACTGCTTGTCCAAGGTAAGAGTGACAGGGAGAGGGATTTAGTGCTGACAGGGGCTATTTCGCTGCCACAGGCAAGATCAATAAGGATTCGGCTGTCTGTTGTTACTTGTTGGCCATCACACACACTCATGCAGAAAGATAGTGGAAGATATATATATATATAATATTCTCATTCTTGTACTTTCTGGGGACTTTATTGTCCATCGACATTCAATAAGGGTAACTAAATCTGATCTCATAACATGGCCTTCAGAGAATTCCAGAACATACCTGTCGGTGCATGTGTTGCAACTGGATACGTGCCGTCCTGAACCGGAACTCAGCCTAGCAAGGTCGCCAGGGCCCATCTGTCACCTAACTATAGTTACCAAGTTGCAACCAGAGTATGTTCACTCTCTCCTTGTGCCCTTGTCTCTGCAGCAGGTAACATAGGTGAGGAAAGAACCCAACAGTATGTGCCTTTAAATATAGTTTAACATGCATTGTTTACCTACAAAATTAATATTCTGTCATTATTTACTCACCCTTATGTTGCTTTAAATCTGTGACTTTTTTTCTGTGTAGCATTTAGAAATTTAGTATAATGTTGATGTTGCTGTTTTCAATTGACTGTCAAGCTCCAAAAATGACAAAAAGCACCACAAAAGTTTCTTTGTAGAACTCAAAATGGTTCTTTTATGGCATTTCTATACAGTACAGTGCTAAATGTAATTGATTCTTGTTTGATTTGTAACTAGAAACACCAAATTTTGAAAAAGCTAAGAAAAAAATATAAGGTCAAAACAAAAAGTAATGAAGTATATAATATTTTTATAAGCTTTCTGTGTTTGAACTTTGCAGTAACCACAATAGTTTCAATTCCAAGTTAGTTAGGGCACATATTTTCACCTTGCTGTAAATAGATGCTCACAAACAGAAATTGCATTCGCTTGTCTTAGGAAGTAGCCATAGCAACAGTAGGCTGCATGAGCACTTTTCATTAGGTTCATTAATGGATGGTACATAATTATTGCTATAATTTATTACTGCTTTTATTACTGATAGGGTGTTTTTGTGTGTATGTGTCATTTTTGAAGTTTGACAGTTCCTAGCCATCCATTTAGTTTCATTGTGTAAAAAAGAGAAGGTCTCTCTTTGTGGTGTGCAGAAGAAAGAGCATCTTACAGGTTTGGAACAACACGTGTGAAGTAACTGAAAAATGTTTGGGTGAACTATTCCTTCAAAGATAGACCAGACAGAGTAACTCATCTCTTCATCACTGAAAGGCATAACATTGGCTCGCCCAATTACTGTATGTTCAAAGCAAACAACACAAAAGAGCAATCTAACCTTCAGCATCTTTTATGATGCAACATCTGAGTTAAGTAAAGTTCCAAAATACAGCTTGGGGTGTCAGATTTCTCCTTCAGACCTCTAAGAGGGAATAGCTAATGACACCATGGTTTAACTCTTTCATTGCTAGGAGAAGCCATCAATGTGTCCATAAGCGAATAATATTCGTTTGATCCCATAATGAGTTTTTCATTAGATCATGAATAAATCGTCCTTTTGCATTTATTTCAAAGAGATCTGTATTCAGCTGATTAGAAGCTATTTAATGGATATTACAGATTCCTCTTATGGCAAATACAATTACACAAAACAGGAGTGGAAGCCAGCAGCTTAGTTTGAAAAGGGAAGATGTTTCAGAAAGGCTTAGAGTTAATGTTTTAGGGTGATAACTGTGGAAAGCCTGTCTATGTATGTATGTATGTATGTTTGTATGCATTCTCAACTTTCAACAGATGTGTAATTGAAAGACAGCGGTGAATATAGTCAGTCCCTCAGACCATTGACCACAGTATGCAAGGTCAATACTAGACACTGTTTGGACAGACAAGCAAAACCAAACCCTATGCTTCACCAGCCCAGCACTGACATATCGATTTGCTCATATAAGACCTGTCCTTTAGTGAGGAGTGGGCTGCTAAGTGTTTGCTGTTACTTCACTCTTGAAGGGTGAGCCTGGGATCTGTTCGTACTAAGAGGCATCACTGTCAGTATAGAGGAGGAAAATAAGCTTTGTTGAGGAAGGATGTTCCCGTTTCCTTTTGTTTGCTGAATATACACACTCCCAGAGCCCTTAGAGCACACGGCTATGTGTACAAATGCATTGTCATCATCTGAAAATCTTAAAACCCTGTTTTGTGCCTCACAGCCTTGGAAACCCTGGCTTTTCAAAGCTCTGATTCCAGTGTTCAAACTTTTGAAACCAACAGCATTTGTTCCCTAGAAACACAATGGCACTGTATGCACAGTAGATTACAATTACAGAAGGATTTTTGTGTGTGCATTGCCGCAACACTTTTGCTCTGGTCACTTTTTATATCCTTACTGTTATTTGACACAGATTAAATGGCGAGGAAAGTCGCGGGTTTTCTGGCAGGTTTTTAGAAGACTCCCCATCCCTCTGTTTGTTGTGATGTTCTCCCCCTCAGCAGTCGCACTTTTCCTTTTCATCTCTTCATCATTCACTTGTTTATATATCTGTCTCACCCTGAGCGACTGGCAACAGAGCACATCATATTTCACTCATTACGATATTCCCGCTTTCCCCTCCAAAGGTTATTTTGCTTTTCCCGCAACCACTTCATCTTCCCACATATTATCTCATTAGCTACATAGAAAAGGGCAAAGGTCATGTGCACCGTATCATTTGATTACGCCAAGTTGGCACAGTACTTCATGTCTTTCTGCCTGTTTGTCTATCTGCCTATCTCTCTGTCATTCTGTCTGTCCATCTATCTATCTATCTATCTGTCTGTCTGTCTGTCTGTCTGTCATCTTATATAGTATTATACAGGTATTTCAAGTACATTTGGCATGTATAACCTTTGAACTTAAGAATATATCAAAAGTTTTTGCACTTTTTATTTCCATTTCTGTTTTAAAAATGTAGTCTTGTCAGTAATTTTCAGTAACATTTTATACCACAGTATTCACAGCATATTTACACACTTACTGGAACTAATGAGACAAATACTAATGAGCTACATGCACTTACTGTATAATTATTTTGTGGAGCTTGTGTGGGAGATTTTATAGAATGTTTTCACATGAGACAAAACTACATGACTTTGTAAGGCGCTGAAACAGCTCGTCAGCTAATTAGTATGTGGTAATTAGAATGACAGAAGACACCATTCTACCACAGAATACACACATGGCAAGGACATTTGAAGGACTTGTGGCCTGTTCACAAAGAACATGTTTTTGCTTTCACTACACTGCTTTTTAATTATATTATATGTGCAAGCATGTGCAAGATTGGACTGTTGTGCTGCTTCTTACTTCTTTTTCGGCATCTTGTGTTTGTGAGCATAAGAATGTTTTATGTGTTAACGCCCCTTGAAGTACAATAACTTGTACAAAGTACAAAGCCCCTTGAAGTACAAAAAATGTTCCAGACCACAGTGGTGTGTTTGGTCATCAGTGAACCTGAGAGAGTCCGCATTACTTTTATTTGTCTCGCTCCACCGACTTGCAGTAGCTGCCAGAAGTTTGAGACACTGATGTCTACGTATAGAACAGCCGTCGGATCTGCACCCTTTACACTCACTGCAAAACAGTTTCCTGCAAAATGTAGTTTTTAGTAAGAGAATGTGACCAAAACCACAAAATCACTTTCACTGCACCTCAACAGAGGAATGATCTATGTTCCCTTAAAAAATTCAGTTTTAGTATTGCTGTATTCCTCATTTGCAAGTCGTTTTGAATAAAAGCATTTACTAAATGAATATATATCATTTTAAAAAAGCAGACAGAACATTAAAGGCATTGAGAGCTTCATATAAAAATATTTGCTTAGTACTTGAAGATATATTTTTATTAAATATTCTTTTTTATTAATGTCTTCATCTAAAGTCGCTGGTTTATTATACTTGAAAAACTATTTTCTTATGATTCCTATGATTTGATTTATTTGAGGTCTTGGAAGCTCAGATGTTCTGATACTCATTTCAGTGGTGTATGACAAATTTCTGTAAACCCACCCATCAGAAGTGATGTTAAGTTTGTTGTAGGGGTGAAATTATGGTTTTGATGGAATCTACAGTCATGTTTAAAAGTTTGGAGTCAGTAGGATTTTTGTTTTGTTTTTTGTTTTTTGAAAGAAATTCATTTCTATTTCAAATAAATGCTGTTATTTTGAACTTTGTTAATCAAAGAATTCTTAAAACAATGTATCATGATTTCCACAAAAATAGTAACCAAATGTATTTTTAATTAATAATATTAACTGTTTTAAACATGGAAGATAATTCTTTCTCACTACATCATCATATTAGAATTATTTCTGAAGGATCATGTGACACTGAAGACTGGAGAAACAGCTGCTGAAAATTCAGCTTTGCCATCACAGGAATAAAATACATTTTAAAATATATTAAAATAGAAAACAGTTATAGCTGTTTTACTGTAATGTTCATCAAATAATTGCAGCCTTGAGCATGAGACTTTCAAAAACATTAAAAATCTTTTAACCCAAAACTTTTGAACCGCAACTTTTCAGTTTCTACTATCTGTGTGCAAGAATTAACATTTCAGCTTTCAAGCATGTGATGCATAATTTCCTGTGATTGTGATTTATATATGCCTCTTAAGACTTTTTAGCACTGTGAAGATGGCTCTAGAAAAGCAATTCTTAGCTGAATTTAATTTCCTCCCAACACCAGAGTGACTGTGTGGGCGTCCCATGCGCCCTTGACTTATATCTATGACTTTTTATTGTCTTCTCAAAACTCACAGAGAGCATTTCTGACTCCTGTGGCTTACCGTAACAGCAGAGCATATGTCATTAAAATGAGATTAGAAAGAGCTCTTTGCTTGTTGTGCATTTTGGCTCATTGTTTGAGTACGGCTCCACCATTCTAATATAACACTGGATAATGCGTCTCCCATTGCTCTCTCGCATTCAGCTGACGGCACACTATTCTGAGGAGGGCATTATTTGACAAAGAGCTGCTAGGGAAAATGTTGAATGGTGGATGAGATCCAAACACACACACTGCTGTATCTCTGGTGTGAAAATCTCATTCTATTCCATCAACGAAAATATACACCCACACACCAAACGAGGGGTAAAATGTTTTTAAGCACCTGGTGATTGAGATCCTACCACACAAAAAGCTCATCTCGCACAATATGCAAACACAACAAAACCTACTTAAGCTAAATCAGTCTGGTTCCAGATGTATGTAAGAGCAAGACGTATCCATCCTTTTTACATCTGGACTGCTCGTGTTCCTCTCATGGTTACACTTGTTCTCCTCTGTTTCTTCTCCTTCGGAGGAGCAATTACTGTCAGCACGCCATGCTTGCTCTCTCTGCACCTGTCCCTGCTTCTCCGAAGCTTCCCCTCTCCTGACACAACCTTGTGTAATTACCCAGCAAAGGATTCAGGCTCCAGCCTCCACAATGCCACCACCGTTAGCCTCCTTGCGCTTCAATTTTAATTGAATCTCAAGTGCTGATTGTGAAAGGTGACTAGCTTTGAAAGCATTTGAGGTCTTCCAGACATATTGTTTCTTTGGAGGAATGGGGAGATGGACTGAAATTGCGAGGGAGATTTTTTGGAATAAAGGACATCAGTGTTTTGGGGGTCTTTTATTTGGTTTGGTTTTGATGAAACGTCGTTCGAGCTTGTAACTCTTAATAAAGTTCATTGGATTGTTAACCATTTTGATTAGTCATGTCAAGTGATTAGCATTTGAATTGAATTATTTAGCCCTCAAAACATGTTTGTACTCTCAGCTGTACTCTGTATGCAGTGAAAACAATGAATGCTTATTACTAGTTTAGTGAAGCGGTATTAATTCAAGGTTTACCCTTAGGCTACTGTTTTACTGTATCAATTTAGATACGTTTGACTCCCTTCTTCTCTCGTTTTCACATTTCAGCCAAAATTATCTTAAGCTTGATGTTTTTCCAGTTAGTTCTGGGTAATTTTTTCATATAAGTGTTGTTCTAAAAGTCTATTTGTTTGTTTGTTTAATGATAGGGTTAGGTGTTAGTACTTGTTTCAGTGTTGTATAGGCAGGCACCACAGTGATTGAAATGACCAGTGAAATCTTTATAATTGGCAACAGAGTGCCAATTATAAAATCACATTGCTTGAGTTTTAAACAAGAAAGGTTTTGGAACATAACATGCATTGTAGTTACATGTATTACCAGATCCACTGTCTAACTGAATTGTGGTATTTGAACTTCTCTGTACAACAAATTAGAGACATTATTGTCTCGTGATACTCCTTGTACACAAATAGACCTGCAACAAATCTGTTGACTCATCACAAAGGGGATTTTGAGGCATCAACAGTTTTACAGTGAAATTCCAGAGATTTCCAGAATTTTTTTGTTAGGCATCATGAGAGACAAAGACAAAGCAATAAAACATGTCTTTTGATTGACCTTTGACCTCTGCGAACATTCTTGAATACATTTAGCCCATAATTATGTCCTCTGTATCTTTATGTTGTGAACGAAACTGTCCAATGACACTCGACTTTGTGTTTTTCTTGTGACCTTGATTTATATGTGTAATTCTGTGGCCTTCATCTACCCCAGTGGTTCCCAAACCTGTCCTGGAGTACCCCCAGCCATGCACATTTTTTATGTTTCCCTCATCTATCACTACTGATTCAACTTATGTGCTCATTAGTAAAGACAGCAAGACCTGAAATGGGTGTGTCAGAAACAGGGAGACATATAAAATGTGCAGGGCTGGGGGTACTCCAGGACAGGTTTGGGAATCACTGATCTACCCCATTGACCTCTGGGAGAGTGTTTTCTGTGAGTTCATAAGTAATGGCAAATGAATCTCCTACACAACACTTAAGAAAGTGTTATTATGTAAGACAGGTACACATAAGTTGCTGTGTGACTATACACAACTCTGTTCTGCACTGTTGAGGACAGTCATTCTTTTTGTCCCAGCAGCCATCAAAACATGATGGAATACAAGCAACATACGTTGACACAACTGCAGAGTAAGAATTCTGCAGCGGGTCAGTATTGGTTTCTATTACAGTACAATCACTCTCAGTTAATAGAATCATCAGGGTTTCCGCCCAGCTGGACAGAGCTAGTTCATTTCTGGAGTGGACATCGGTGGTTGCAAAGTCATTTTATATTAGCTTTCCTCTGAGCGCTGTCGACAGGAAGATTGCTGGAGATTCCTTTCTCAATGTTTGGTTTAGAGGGTAAAACTCTAATGCTAGTTTGTTTCAATGGATCTGTGTCCTGAGGCATTGACCTAGAAGCTTTAATCTAGGTTTTCCATTACAGCATATACAGAATGCCACAGGCTGGTCATGTAGCCTGCTTAAAGGAAACCATTGATTTTTTTTTGGTGATGTCTGACATCTTAAGTTTTTGAGTTCTTGATATGGCAACAAAGATGATTTTTTTTTCCTACTTTACAAACCGTTTAAGACAGTGTGCAAATGTCATGGTCATTTTGTTGGTTTGTTTGTTTCTTGCACAGCCTAAAACAGTTTTGAGGAAACCTGTATGTAAACCAATGAGAGAAATTAGCCTTAAATGTGTGTGCTTTACTTTGTGGGGAAGCAAAATCATATGTAGAACCTTTGAAGATTGTGAGCTTTAAAGGCATTTAATCTTTCATGTAAACTGTCCAACTTTGGCATCTTTTAGCACTTTTGAAATGTTTGTGTTTTGGAAATATTGATCTCTCCATATTCACTCAGTAAATAAGTACCTCAGCAATCTGTTATGCTTTCAGAGTGTGAAAAATGTGAATCTCACATATTCATACTTACAGATATGCATGAAGAGAATTAGCTGTGTGATTAGCAAATATTGGTAACACAAGCATGTCCATGTCACTGTACATATGAAACAATGCAAGACAGAAGGGATAAATGTATAGGAAGTAAAAAGAAAAAACAATCATTTTTCAAATACTTGTCAGATGGATTTTACAGTGTATAGTTGTAGCACACATTGATGTGCTGTAGATTAGATTGATGCTCTCAACGTTGACCACATTTGTGCTCACCTGCAGTGAGGAACCTCTGTCACTGTCAGTAAACAATGATGAATAGCCTTCCATTTCCTCCTAAAGTGGTTATGATGTTCAAGTCAGTTATAAAGAGTAATTTCTAATGACTCTTTGGCTTGCTGATAAGTAATTCCAGGATACAAAATGGCAGCTGTTAAGATGCCAAATGTGCTTATGGCATGAAATAAACACATTGGCCACACAATAATAGTCGATATTAATAGAAAGTCTGATATTACAAAACTATGTTTCATTTGATGTATTTTAGGACCGTTTTTATGCCATATTCTGACATTAAACCAGGGGTTTCAAATTCCTGGCCTCTCAACCGTTAATGTTGTTCAATGCAGTCCTCAAAACAATTTTAATTTTCTTCATTTTTGGTTTGGCCTTTAATGTTTTCTTGTAGTTCTCTTAAAGAATTTATAAACAGTATAAAAAAATTCATTTTTTTTTCCCTACATGACTTCTTACAGGTCTAAAACAAATGTAAATGTAATGATTATTCTTTTTCTGCCCTAGAAGCGTCTGACATCAGAGACTCTGTAAGAGTAATTTTGTAGAGTTGTAGAAATCCCACCCACTACTCAAATTCATTGACACACATCCATCAGACACAAGGTCACACTATATTAAACACTTTTGTATTTTTGGTCATATCTCTTGAACTGTAAGGTTAACAAACCTTAATATTTCCCCCTCTGATTTCTTGAATCATACGTTATCTCTGATTTCAGCTTTTTTTGTTTGTTTGTTTGTTTGCTTGTTTCTCGCCAGTTCGATTTTCTGTGAAATTTACTTTTTTTAAAGCCATTTGTCCGATTCTGACAAAACTTGGTATGCATCATGCCTAGATCCTACTATTCTACCTACATTATACTTTGTTTTTTTGGTCCTTACATATTTAAACTTCTTATAAGTCATGAAAAACAGACCTTTCAGTGTTAAGTGATCTCTCCCTCATACATAACTCTTGAACTGCACCAATAACTGTATCTAGTTCAAATTCATGGTCGTAGAAACACTTGTATTTGTCAGGTAATTTGAGTTTGAGCCTATTTTTCAAACTCTATAATTACTTTTGCCATTAGCAAAGCAATCACACATGTTTGTCAAAGGACTCCACATTATGCAGTGGTTGGTGTGGAGGTGAAGCCTGAAATGTGCTGGAATGTGGCTAGAAGTTCAGAAAGGTGCTTTGATTCAGGGAGCTCCTTCTTGACTTCTGAAACTTTTGAACATGATCTCCATAGCAACTGCAACAATGGGAGCAGTTGCTGCTGGTATTATTATATGCTGCTTAGTGACTGGCATTTTGAAGTTGAGATGGAGCTGGCCTGAGTTAGCCCTAGAACTGAGTAACGGGCTATTGTAATGAGATGTCATGTCACATGACATGCCACATGTGTCAAGGCCAGTGTTGGCATTCATATGATACCTTTACTGTCTCTTTAGGGAATATATGTCTTTCTTACTCTAACTTCTCCCATTATTGTGCATATAGCAAAATCATGCAACTCTGCTCCCCACTCCTCACTGCTCCCGTACTCTGGCTGTGAATGAGAAGGTTAAAGGCCACCGATCAAACGTCATGATATGCACAATGCAACATGACTCCACTCTCACAGTCAGTCTTCCTTAACACATGAACTCACACATGCCATTGCATTGGCTTTCAGAGTAGAGCCAGTGAACAGATGCCCGCTCAGCTGGAATTATGGCTCTTATTGCGGTGAGCTCAGTATTTAACACTGTGGATGATGTCACTGTTGCCTCGTCTGACTATACGCTGTTCACCAATTACATGTTGCAGATGGTTGATTTCTGACGTTTGCAACTGTAGAATTCAATTTGTCAACCTGTCAGTTTTATAAATATGTGGGTGGAGAGTCAAAACTCGTCTTGGAGAGAGTTTATTTTAAGTAAAATGCTAATAAAAATGAATAATGTTTTTGTATGGAGCATGAAACAGTAGGGATGTGTTGTCCTTATCATGCCAAGTGATGAGCGGAAGCTGAAGAAGAGCTGTTCAGAAGGGTGGTAGGTCCACAGGCACAGAGGCAGATAGTCATCATCTTAATGGTGGCCTGGATATGTCAAGCTGTACCTTTGTGGGACTTGTGCAAAGAGATGTGATCTTGGATTAAGTACTGCAGTAACATTTTGCCACATCTGATTATGATGAATGAATAGTATATCCCTATACACGTAGACTGTAAAGTTGGTAAAAGTGGATAAAGTTGGACATACTTATATTTTCAAAAGCAGGTTTATATCAAATATAAACCATATTATATATATTTCTTTAATATATTGTAATAAATTATACAGTAAAATATTGTCTCGTGATACTCCTTGTACACAAATAGACCTGCAACAAATCTGTTGACTCAGCACAATGGGGATTTTGTTGCATCACCAGCTTTACCGTGAAATTCCAGAGACATTTTGTTAGGCATCATAAGAGACAAAAAAATATACATATTATATAAAATATTATACATATGTATTATACATTTGCTGCTTTGCAATTTTAATGCATTTAAAATTAATACATATGTATTAATTTTGACCCTGGATGCTGTGGCATTATTTTTGTCCTTGACTGCGAGGAAACTAAAAACTCCTGAATATGTAATTTGGCAAGCCACAGAGCACCTGCAGATATGAGATGACCTCTATCTAAATGCTTTTAAGAGCATTTTCATTTATCTATAGAAATACAAATATATATATCCATTCCATTCCACCCTGCTGACTCCTCTTACATCTTTTTGTCTATCACACTCTTTCATGTTGGTGGGCCCTGTTGAATCAAACCTTCGGTGTACATTACTGTTTTGTGACCTTGACTGAGCTAATCCACCTTTAAAAGCAACAAGAGCACTTTGGAGATATCGTATTCTCTTTCTTTCCTGAGGTGCAGGTGTCTTCCAAGAAATATTCAGCACTTATTGAACGGTAGGATTCCTAGTAATGGATATTGCATGGAATCTCTTTCAAGTAAGCTTTTGATGGTCATATCTTGGAGGTATTTTGCAACCTTTTGTGATTGGATGGTTTTTAATTCATATTCTTTATATGCCAGTTCAATCCGAGCCGTTTCGCGGATTTTTTTCCTTTTCATGTAAGCACTAGCAGGCGGGGTCCATGTGCATGCAAGGCTTTTCCATTTTTTTAATCCTCCCCACCACAGACCTACTATAATCATTCTTCATATGCTCAAAGAGAGGGGAAAAATGCAGGAACATCCACATGTATCAAAGATTTCTCCCCCTCTTTGAATCTTTGACTTACACTGCCTTGGTTTTCTTGTAATACATTCCTTGGCGGCTCATTTAGCATATGGGTTTAGCTTTTCAGCTTTTGCCTCATGTAGCAACAGAGGATCTTGTTTATCTAGTGATAGCCTCACTATTAATGTCTAAAAGGCCATTTCTTCACGAATCATTTGCCACCAATGTAGACTAGCAGTAACAAGCCATCTTGGAAGCACCCCTTAATGCTACTTTTTACTGGTCATTCTGGGTCCAGATATGAAGTACCTGTGGTGACATAGTAGGGATGTACTCCAAGCCGAATACCTTTGGAAAGGCACGATTAATCTTACCGAATAATGTGTACTGTATATTTAAAAAAAAAAAAAAAAGCTTTTATCCCAGTAAGCGCAAGGATAAATCGCTATATTTTAATGAATAAATCTAAAATTACAGTGCCATGTGAGTCTGTGACATTTAATAAAAATTCAATTTTTCATTTTATTTTACATGAATTTTTATTTTATTTATTTGATTTTACATGAAGGTTGTAATAAAAACTTTCATGGATTGAGGCATATTTTTATTTCACATTTATATTTACTAGTATTAAATTTTTTTTTTTTTTTACATTTATTTTACTTAAAAATAGAAAATGTTTTTATGAATTATACAAGGCATGTATATAATATAGAAACCATAAATTGAATAGTTACATCTAAAAATAGGGTTTTCCCCTGGTTCAAGCTTCTGGTTCAAGCCCGTCCACTTGTTTTTATCTGAATATAGTTGCAGAAACCAATACATTTTTCATTGCAACAGATACGTTTACAGATAATGGCTTTGCTGCTCACCCCTAACGTATAGCGCTGCTAAGTATTGAGATGGATGGAGAAATTCGTATTCATTTCCTCAGTGTTCGTTGCTTGTTGTTCAGAAGCGAGATTGCTCAGATGTGCCTGTGACAAGTCTACCTGGTCTGCTTGACACCCCATTTGACATGTTCCAGATTGAATCTCACTCCGCGCAGCACTGCCTTTTGCGATTGATTAACATCCCGGCAGCCACACTGCAGTGCTTGCAAAACACTGGAAGCTTGCACCAATATTTGGCCAAATGAATAGGAGGAGTGGGGTGGGGGGATGATAAAGCATCTATGTGGAGGCTAAAAATAGCACGGTAATAGTTTCCTCATCTATAGTGACTCATTGTGTGTTGCCTGGGCCTGCCTGACTTCACACGCATAAACTTGCACGCATAGGCTGCACACAAACACCCAAGCTAACTGACTCAGCAAAAACCTGCCATTGTGCTCTTCCACAGTGCAGCTGCAATAAGGCCACTGTTATGGGAGAGTGCAGGAGAAATGAAAAGCCGGAATGAAAGAGGGAGTGTACAATGAAAAAAAGCCCTTATAGACTGCGAGAAAAGAGTGGCTGTGCAATGACTTTTTAAATTTTTCAACAGCAATGTTAGTGGGCCGTTTCACATCACAGTCACTGTTTACGTGCTAGAAAGCAGAACCAAAGGTAAGAAACACATTTGGTTTAGCGGTTTAACTGAAATCACAAGCCCTAATTGTGCGTTTGTTCCCTGATAAGGCCATCTGGGTAATTGCCAGTCCTGCCAATTATCAAACTCTGTCAATAGCTGATTAACAACTGTAACAAGCCTCTGTTACAAGTTCAAGAGGTTTGCGTGTACGCTGATTTGGCAGCTTTGTGAAGTCCAAAATCCGCTTTGGCCAGTGGCGATACACTAGTACTTTGCCTTCAAATGGCAAAGCCCTGATTTCATTAATGGCCTATCACTATTAGCGTTCGAATGGTATGAAACTGAGTATGTGGGGCACATAATTGAGAATTTTATGCAGTGAAAACAACATTTTTACACGTTTTATACGTTGTATTGTAAAAACATATTGATGCTTGTTGTAGTGTCATAGTCTTGCATCACCATCTCTTCAGTGCAATGACTGATGTATAACACTATTACTAGATTCACAGACGTACAGTAGATGCTAATAAATGATCTCACTGCAGGTCATACATGCATTTGTGTTTTACATGCCAGCTTTTAAATACTTATGTTCTTGCATTAACTTAATGGGATAGTTCGCCCGAAAATGAAAATTCATCATTTACTCACCTTAATATCAAAACGTGTATGACTTTTTCTTTTGTGGAACACACAAAAAGTCAATGGGATCCACAACGGAAAATAAAAAAAAGACAGATTTGAAAGGACATGAAGGTAAGTACGTGATTTTGGGTGAACTATACCTTTAAATGTCGTCAATGGTTGTCATTATACTTGCTTTTCTAGGTACCAGCTGGAGGGGGTGGTAATGTGTGCCCCAACGGCCCGTTAACACATTAACAAGACAACACTGCATTTTAGCAAACAATTCACATGTTAAATACATTTAAACGACTAGTATTAGCATAAGAAAGATGCAGTTTTACAAATGTTATCAAAAATATGGTGATCAGAAATAGCGATCTTGTCTAGGGTCCCAAAAAAGTCTTGTTTTTCTGGCAATATAGAGAAATGCCCACTAGCAGAATATGCTGGTGTATAAATCATTTAAATTCAAGGAGTTCATGACAGCATTTTAATGGATAGATCCCCCTTCCCAATGAATAGGTATACCATACAAGGTGGCCCTTGTTGGAGGGATGTAAACGCTCCGCTGTTCTGACACTGCAGTCAGAATTAATCATTCTTCTCCTTTCCATCTCCTGGAAAATTGCCTTGAAAAGATCAACATATTCATAAACAGTATAACAAAGAGCGTCTGATATAAACTATAGTATGTTGTATGATATATTACCATGGTAAAGGGAATAAAAATGCTTCTAAAACCACAAAGATAGTGGCAGATAGTCTTGAAATTGATCTCCATCACCATTAGCTTTCTTTTTTTGCTTCTTAAAGAAATGAGTATGGAAATCAAGCATTCACATGGGCCAAACTACAGTCTATTGGACATCATGGTTGTAACAGTGGAATTTGTGTGCAAGCGTGAATGTTAAATGCCGCTTTTACAGCCAGCTACCATCTAGTCTGAACGGCAGTGGATTCTGATTACTTCAAAGTTTTCATCTCCTTTTAATCTTCAGTATTAATTATGTAATTAGAAATTAAGTGTAGATTTTCAGTAATCTCCTGAAGGCCTGCACTCAACTCACAAATAACTGATTAAAAGTGTAAGTGACATCATCCTCAGTGGTACGGGAGGTAAATGATGTAAAGGGAAATGGTCATTCGCTTATCTCTTAATATTCTTTGACCACGAGAGAACACGCATGGCTTTTCGGATTAAACCTCTACGATGACGCACATGAATAAACAAAAGGATAAATGCACTTACAGATATACGCAGATACACGCATAGACATTTAAAAAGAACAATCTTTCATCAACATGACATCAATTCAGCCAGCTCAGGCACAGGCGTATGCAGAAGACCTTGATTTCAGCATCAAAGATAGTGCGAGAAAATGAAATTGCCCACAGAAGGGGAATTTAAAGGAAAATAGACGAAAGAGAGAGAGCACTGCTCTTGCATAGATGCTGTGCTTGCCAACTACAATAAATCCTGCTTCTATTATTGTGTCTGTCAAAGAGATAAGAAAATTTTCAGCTTTCTATGCTTGAGGAACTTGATAAATAAAGAAATTTTCCTGACTATATGCTGGTTTAACATGGACATCAGCTTGTTCAAACAGTACTTTATACAGTAGCACCTCTATTCAAATGCTAATGCACACTGGAGTCAAAAACAGTCATTCTTGTATATTGGGGAAAAGGCTTGTTGGTGACTGCAGTTTCATTTGCTATTTAAAGACTGTGTTTGCATCAAAATGGCTACTTTGTGGGATTATTGCATTGCCTTCTGATGAAAATGCTTGCATTATTTAGATATGAGGAGCTGAAAATGAAATTGCTTTAGCTAAGCGTTTGCTTGCATAAACATGAAGCCTAGTTCCACTATAAGGGACTCTTCCCATATTCCATTTTCAGTAATTCAAACTTTACAACTTTGTCTTGGAAACCAGGATAAATAGTTAGAGGAAACTGCAAGCGGCAAGTGTATGTATTCAGGTGCTCCCAGAAGTCACAAAATAGTGATGGTTATGCCAGATTTTTATAAAAATGCTCTGATTAAGCTTAGACACTTCAACTTTATTTATTATGACTGTATTTACAGAAAAGTTCAAATAAAATGTGTTAGATGAATGTTAAATGAGAGTTAGATCTTGAGTAGTTCCAGCCTCAGACGTCACGCCCACAGACCGTTGGCTGAACGCCTGATGCATAAGGCACACAAAATTGGAAACCCTTTGCGAGTTTTGAAGTCGTCATCTGATTGGTTGAATTCTACAGGATTTCTGGGAGATGTGTCACGTTCTTTACCAGTCCACCTGGAAACAAAGCCATTGTGATTGCAAACCCCCTCATGCAAGAATAAATATGTTGTGTTTACAACAGTGACAATGAGAGCTTATTAGGATCAACTAAATGCTGGATTTTCCAAAGTATGTGAAGTTTGCGAAGTTTGTACAAAACAAACTGTGATTGGTTGCTTCACATGTCGGTCAGATGTCCTCTTGAGTGGTCCTTGGCTAATGAAAGCTGAGATGGAGTCCAGACCTTCTGCCATCAGTCTGCAGGTCTTGCTTTAGGGTGTCAACTTGAAGTTAATTTTGAAAATTTATATTATCAATATTGATATTGGATTATCAATATGTAATTTTGTCTAATAGGATAAAATGTTTTAACATGACACAAACAACTAACACCACAAAACAACTGAATTTAAAATGTATTTCTAATACATACTTGGCAGGTTTGGTTTGATTAAAACGGACTCTCTTGAGATTGCTCTGTTAGTGCAGTTCATTTGATTAATGCTGCCATCCGAACCCTGGTGCACACCAAACAAACTCTGGTGCAGTTCAACTGAAATATGAACACAACATGGACCAAAGACATCTAAACAAACCAAAAACACCCTTAAAAGGACAGAATGCTGAAGCATAGCTGTTTTTTTCTCGTCACTTCAGAAACGCAGTCTCCTTTGTTTGTGTGCAACAGAGGAATTCCTGCCACTGTTATGACTCCTTTACTCATTTTATAAACTCAACTCCATGATTTTTCCTGCGGTGCACTTATGTTAGTATGCTTTTTAAATCAAAAATTGTCATAATTTAGAAATAAAAGGCATTTTCCTACCCTGATTTTAGCCCTCTTAATTGAACGCTCTGTTTTAAGGGGCATGTCTGCCCTGAGACTTCAGTGTAAACGCCCACTGCTGTGATTGGCTAACATCTTTGCAATATGAAATAGCTAAGTATTACTCTCTTGAAAACTTTTAGCACATTTTTTTTTACTATTACAGCTCTCAAGGTTAACTATAGGCGTGCACATCACATTAATATCGTTATAAAACAATATAATGCCATGAAATACGTTGTAAATTAGTAAACACTTAAACTAAAAACACTTACTTTAGGTGTTTTCCCTGTTACGAGCAAACCTCCTCGTCGTCAACTCCGTATCGTGAGTCAGAGAAGATGTCGCCTGTGTGAAAAGTTTCGGCTCGTTTAAGCGTGCAGAGCATTTAAATTTCACTATAAATCAATAGGTTGTAAAATACATATCATAAATGAGATAAACCACTTACTTTTGGTGTTTCCCTGATTAAAAGCAACCTCCTTGGTCTGCTCCACATTGCACGTCAACGAAATGCCTCTCTGAAAGCGGTTTAGCCGTGCACAGCAAATAAATATTGCTGTTAAACAATATTGTGTTATAAAACGTTATAAAATGCATATGTAAATGCGATAAAACACTTAATGTCGGCGTTTTCCCTCCTATGTGTGCTCCGCATCGCGATTCAAAGAAAATGGCGGCGGTGAGAAAAGTTTCGGTGAGCACGACGCATAAATACCCCGGATTTAGCGAATTACACTCTCAGTGTTATTGAGATTTAACAATATATACTTTCACCAGCTTGAGGCTCCTGTTTACACTAGCAGTGTTAATCCCTTGAAATTCAACACCAGAAAATTAACACTTTACTCTAAGTGTCCTTAACACCAGGATTTAAACACTGCAAAGTGTTGATTATAGCATTACACTTAAATCTATGGCGAGTCCAGAACTCAGTTACTTATAAACTCATGCTGTTAGATTGACAGCTCCAGCAATTGTAAGGGGAGCATTCTTTGATAGCTTTGTGTGTATATATATATATATATATGTATATATATATACATACAGGTCCTTCTCAAAAAATTAGCATATTGTGATAAAAGTTCATTATTTTAAATAATGTAATGATAAAATTAAACTTTCATATATTTTAGATTCATTGCACACCAACTGAAATATTTCAGGTCTTTTATTGTTTTAATACTGATGATTTTGGCATACAGCTCATGAAAACCCAAAATTCCTATCTCAAAAAATTAGCATATTTCATCCGACCAATAAAAGAAAAGTGTTTTTAATACAAAAAAAGTCAACCTTCAAATAATTATGTTCAGTTATGCACTCAATACTTGGTCGGGAATCCTTTTGCAGAAATGACTGCTTCAATGCGGCGTGGCATGGAGGCATTCATCAGTATTAAAACAATAAAAGACCTGAAATATTTCAGTTGGTGTGCAATGAATCTAAAATATATGAAAGTTTATTTTTATCATTACATTATGGAAAATAATGAACTTTTATCACAATATGCAAATTTTTTGAGAAGGACCTGTATATATATATATATATTAATCACTGTTTAAATAACAAATTGTTTCTCTTAGTTGGATGAAAATAATGCGAAGTTGACCGTTTAGTCACTGGTTTGATTTACTGACACATAGACAAAGATCATCTGACTGTACATGAATCATTAATATCAGATCAGGTATTAGAATTAACACAGTTACTTACATGTTGTTGCATTACTGTCGAGTCCATATCGTAAAAGTCTTTTTGCAAAGCCTGCGCCGAAATGCGATTGATTTAACAAAGAATCCACAGTGAAATGTACCGAATACAAATAAATAAATCTCAACTGAGACATTCACATTGTTGAAAATAAATAACCATATTCATAGCATTAGGATCCTTTGAAAGGTAATGTTATTTTTAGTTCTGTATCACTCTTTTCTCCTCATCTCACTAACACGCCAGTGGGTGGGGCTAACGTTGCAATGATGAAGTAGGCGTTGATTTCTTCTGTGGAGGTGGCGTTTCACCTCATAGATAGGCACATTCTAGGATCAGTCATTTGCTGGGCCTGGTGTCAATAAAAGCTTTTATTGGACTAACAAGGAAGTTTCAGTTCTGAAACTTACAGGATTTTCTTATAGTACGATGACCTCTTATATATTAAAAGCTTAAGGAAAAGTTGACGTTCTCAACAAAAGTTGATGTTCTCAGTTCTCAATTCATGACACCTTCGAAAATTACAGTGATACTGATACTGATTGGCTTACTGTAATATCCTGTACATGATGAGGACATGAAATGGACTGCATTGTAAGATTGAGCAGGAAGAAATTTCTTGAACATGCCATCCCAGAGTCCTGCAGTGAGTCAACCTGCTCAAACCCTCTGCTAAGACCAAACCATACTTCAGTTTGTACTCTCACCTCCCTCAGCAAACAGCTTGCTCTGTCTCCCTTCTTTCTCACACAAATCCTCTCAAACTGTCCAAACTAAAGGAAGCAGATGGTGTTCTCTGTTTTTAGTGGGTGCTTTTCTCTGTCATGTCTCTGCTTCCTTATTAAAGCAATGTGGTTTGATTTATGGTATCGCTGACTGTAAGACTGTCGAGTTTAAGAAAGGACTTTGGGTGATATGTCATGTTGTAAAAGAGGCAGGGCGCCATCTTGTCGCCCCTGTCTGGCATGTTTGGTGCTGAGGGTGGCTTGAGGTACATCGGGATGTCAAGGTCGTAAATCACATGCATTGTGCGTTGGTGGGGTGGAGGAATTGTCTTAAGTAGCTGAACGCGAACCATCCCAGCTATCTCCTCACATGCTGATAAGACTTTATATATGCACAGTTCTGCCAAGGAAGCATAATGGGGAATGGTGAGCATGCTGGTGTGCATGTTTAAAGGCACAAATTCAGACACACTCTCTCTCCCTGTCTCTCACATAAACTGTAAATTATGCACAGGGATGTTAGCATGCACATGTTGTATGCCAGTTGCCCTTCTTGATAAGAGTGTTTTCACTTACGTATTGCCTTTCTTTCAGGTTGATTTATCGGCAGTTAATAATTTACATATTTTTCATCATGTTCTTGCATAGCTTGGACTTTCAGAATAAGGTCTGGTCCAGTTGTGCAGTTGTGGCCTAATGGTTAGAGAGTCTGACTTGTAGCCTGAAGGTCGCAGGTTCCAGTCCCGGCAGGAAATGTAGGTGGGGGGAGTGAATGAACAGTGCTCTCTTCCACTCTCATTACCCACAACTGAGAGCAAGGCACCTAACCCCTAATTGCTCCCCAGGCGCCGCAGCACTGCCTACTCCATGTGTGTGTGTGTGCAAATGGATGGGTGAAATGCAGAGCACAAATTCCAAGTATGGGACACATCATGTCACTTTCACTTTTTAACACGACTTTACTTCTTACTGCTGCATCACGACTTACAGTCATATTAGAACTGCAAATTTTTAGGTTGTTCTTGCCAATTTTGTGAGCAACATGCATCAGAAGGTCATAGAACAGACTGTGGGCGTGCCGTCTGGTACTATTTTCATCCTCAGACAACAGTTTTTTCTATATTTTTTTGTTTTTGCTTGTGATTTAAATATTTTAATACAGAGGAAAGATTTGGCTTCATTCATTTTGCTTTTCTTGGGGTTTGTAAGTTTAATGAAGATTAACAGACTGAGGGGTTGAGACGCCCTGCTTTCTTCAAACTCAAATCTGAGTCTGCTTTCAAACATTAGGAGATCTGAAGGATGAAGGAAGGAGGGAGAAAGATCAGAGAGTCTGGGTTGTCTAGTCTAGTTTGACTCTCCTGTGCTGCATAAAAAAAAGTCTCTGTGTTTTGCTTGTCACATCCCTGTCTCTGTTTTTTGGGTTCTGGTATCCTCCATCTGTCGAGTTGTACCCATAATATGCAATGTGCCTTCTTCCCCAGAGAAACATCTGGAACAATAGTCATGTGGCTTTACCTTACAAAAAACAAGAATTGCCCTAGAGCTTGTAAATAAAAGGCAAATTCTGATGTCTTCTAATTAGCTTTAATGTAAAGTTGCTTATCAGTTAGCAATCTTCTGTAGTGGTGCTGATAGTTTTGGTGCTCTGACAAAAAAATCTTTGTGTCTGCCAGACTTCTTAATTTTCTATTCATTGGTGTGCAGGTCATAGGAGGCACCCAGCCGTGCATGTGTCCGCCAGGGCCTGTGATTCTACGGGCTTTTTCTCTGGCTAGACTCGGCCTCTGATGTCTGATCAAAGCCTTTTCTTGCTCTTCTCTCCTCTGACTGAATAGAAGCCCCAGGAGTCCTAGGCCCACCTGCCTAACGGACTAGAACAGAGAGAGAAGGAGTGATGGATCATGGAAAACAATGGCCAAAACAAAAAATGAGGCACACACTTATGTATTCACAGTAAGAAAGAAATGAGCGTGTTGGGAAGGAGGATAAAGGCACAGCTTCTGTAAGGGTTAGTGTAATTAGACTGGTCAGTCTACAGTGGTGCCAATGTCAATCCCACACTCACCCTCATTCCACTCAATCCATAAAATCAAATTATCAGTACTGCACTGTTTGAAATGACATTTACCACACACACTGATAGCCATTATCCTGTTTGTGTACTGCACCATATCACAATAAATGATAAGGCCTTTCCCTGCTGAATGCTTAGACCAGCATGAATTTCTAGGCCAGATGGTTAGTCTAGAAGGTTTACGAAGATGGCCATGCTGTTCAAAATATATATGATGAACCTAGTAAACTAGCATGGTCTTTCTGGTGAAGCTGGTTGAAGAAGGTTTGGCATGTTATGCTAGTTAAGGCTTTGTCCACACTAATACGTTTTTGTTTGAAAACACCTTTTTCTCTCCGTTTTGGCCTTCCGTCCACACTGAGATGGCGTTTTTGTCAAGGAAAACTGAGCTTTTTGAAAATGCTCTCAAGTGGATAAATTGGAAAATGCGTTTTCGCGTTGTAGTGTGGATGGCGAAAACGATGACGCATGTTTAGTGATGTGATGCATATTGTACCCATAGAAATCTATAGTTATTGTTGTGCATGTTATTTACATAGAATCTTCGTATTACATTCCTGCAAAGATGACATTGAATTTACTCACATTTGCTGTCCTGCATGGCAAAATATGATGACAGTTGCGTTTTAAACCTGATTTTGAGCGCGACCTGGACACAGCAGTGAGCGATACGATACTATGCTAATAAAATGATCGTGCCAGAATAATAGTGTGAGAACTTTATTATATCAGCTCTCTCGGCATAATCTTGTGAGCTTTTAGTATGTTTTACGCAGTAAGGTTATTTAAGCATTTTCAGATGTTTTAGTATGGATGAGCAACTTTTGGAAAACGCTTAAAAATGCTAGTGTGGATCGTTTTTAAATGAAAACTCTGTTTTCAAATGTCTCCGGATTAATTTAGACGTAGCCTAAGAAGACATAGATTCCTTAAGGCAAAATCATTAAAGGGGGAGCAAATGGACCACTTGTTTAAAAATGAATGGGAGAAATTGTAATTCTTAAAATGGCGACTGTAAGAATGGACCTGATAACATCAAAATCTGATAACATTGTCAGTATATTGTATTTCTGATTTAGTTTTTTCTCTGATTCTTGTATTTAGTTTTTTCCATTTATTTCTACACAATACACTTTTAACAGTTCAAACAAACATTAATTAACAATAAACAATAGTATACATATTTTGGGGTTAAGTTAATTAAAAGTGACAGTAAAGACATGTATGTTATGAGACTTCTATTTTAAACAAATGCTGTAATTTTGAACTTTATTCATCAAGGAATCCTGAAAAAAATTATCATTGTTAATAAATGTTTCCTGAGCACTTAAAGGGGTGGTTCAGTGGTTTTTTTCTAGGCTTGATTGTGTTTTGGGGGCACAGTTTAACATGTCTTAATGCTTTGTTTTTTTGAAAACTCTGTATTTTTCATATATTTTACCTTTATTCTACACCTCTGTTTCCACTGTCATATGAATGGCTCGTTTGATTTCCTGCTTCTATGAAGCCACTCCCTCCGAAATACGCAATGTGCTCAGATTGGTTAGCAGGTTGGTAGCGGGCCCAGTGTGTCGTGATTCGCTGAAGCGTCCGGAAACGCCACGCCCCTTACCATTCGTTGTTACGCGCTTAGGTAGAAATGTAAATAATAGCGTCTATATTGCTGTATCAAATTGAGCCCAAATCAGACCCAGATGAAGAGGGTCTAGCAGAACCTCTGCAGTCGCGGCTTTTAAAGGACGTTTATGAATGGTATTTCATTTAGTATTTGTGTCAAAGTGTTTAGATGCTGTCACTGCTGTTTGCTAGCTTTCAATATACAGTTTTATCCTGCACTCTAAAAACTGCTGGGTTAAATATGGACAAAACCAGGGATTGGGTTGTTTTCACCCAGCCATTTTTTTCAACCAATTTTGGATTTATTTTTTTAGCCAGCAATATAGTAATATAGTAAAAGGCGTGTTTTTGCTCACCCCCAAATAGGGGCAAATTTGTGGTGTATTTTAAGCTGAAACTTGACCAGACCAGATACTTATATTACATCATGTGAAAGAGGGCATAATAGGTGCCTTTTAACCCAACCTGCTGGGTTTGTCCATATTTTACCCAGCTTGGGTTTTTTTAACCCAGCATTTTTTAGAGTGTGATTAAAGCTTTACTGTAGCCGAATACATGACTGAGTAGTAGCATTTTTGTAAAGGTAGCGTTTAATTTACAGCATGAAGAACTGTTTGTCTATGAACAGACGTTTGTTGGTGTTTGTTGCACTAGAATTTAGCTAACTGGCTAGCAGAAAGGAGTTGCTCTTTGTATATGTCCTTGATGCATTAAAAATAGCAAAAGAACTATAACATTACGTTTAAAAGACATGTACAAACAATAAAACGTACTTACAGTTTGGGGCCGATAAACAGCAGCTTCTGCTTTTAAAGTAGGAACTGCTTCATCTTTCAGTATAAGCCTTGGTGCAAATCCAGCATTGAACTCGTGTAGATTCTGGAAGCTGTCTTCAGTGCCGCATCCAGTGTAGAAAATATCACAGATTATTATTATAAGGGGTTCTATATCTTTTGATGCGTCGCGTCGCGCAGCTAGCGTTCGGTGTAAACAACTCTTCCGCTTCCATTATACTGTGCCACATGGCCTCGCCCACTTTGTTGCGTGTTCCCGGGGGCAGTGTTTATGTTAATAGCAAGGGTTTATGATGTCACCAACCCGGGAAGAAGCTCGTTGTAGTCCAAACGGGCCGTTTTTGTAGGCAATAAACTGCCATAACTTTAAAAAACAATATCTCCGTTTGCATTGAACTTTCAGCGCTGTAACTTTGCAGATACTGTTTATGCTCAAGCAGCAACATTACACACTAACTAAAGTTAAAAAAGTCAAATCGCATGTAACCACCCCTTTAATCATAAATGATTTCTGAAGGATCATGTGACACTGAAGACTGGAGTTATGGCTGCTGAAAATTCAGCTTTGCCAACACAGAAATAAATAAAATTTATATATATATATTAAAATATAGAAGAGTTATTTTAAATTATAACAAAGTTTCACAATATTACTGTTTTACTGTATTTTTGATCAAAATAAATGCAGCCTTGGTGAGCATAAGAGATTTCTCTGATACATGCCATTAACAACTAGTTGTTCAGTTCGGTTCCGTACACACTGCATAGAATTTCTGTAAATGCGGTTGTCACTACCTGAATTTTTCGGGAGTTTATATGGTTGTAGAATGCGGTTGTCACTCCCATATTTTAACGAACTGTGTACAGAACGCGATTAAAGCACTAAAAGGTGAACTGATAACCGAATTTAGCTGCAGTGTGTACGCGGCCTAAATAACATTAATCTAGATTAATAATTGCTGTAAAACATTTGTTCATTGTTAGTTCATGATATTAAATACATTAACTAATGTTGACAAATTGAACCTTTACATTTACATTTACATTTACGCATTTGGCAGACGCTTTTATCCAAAGCGACTTACATTGCATTATACTCTACATTTGTATCTGAGTATGTGCAATCCCTGGGATCGAACCCATGACCTTGGCATTGCTAGTGCCACGCTCTAACCACTGAGCTACAGGAAAGCCTAACCTTAAAAAAAAGGTTATAATCTTATGAAAGCCTATAACCTTATTATAAGTGTTGCCTATTGAGTACAGAGAAAAGAGCTTCCTGCTCCAGGTTGTTACCAAGATGTCCGCTGAGGGACTTTTTCCATTGTAAAGTAAATGGATGTATTTTCTGTATAAAAAACAAAACAAAAAAAAAGCTGCGAAGCTGCACACAAAACGCTCATGATGTGGAATTTATGGGTTTATTTACTTGTGTGAAGTGCATCAGAGTGTGACTCGGTGAGTGTGCGTGTGTCAGCCGTACATTGGGGACACTAGTGTATGCTGGTAGGGTTCTCACACAGCTGCTGATCCATGAAAAGATGAAGTGCCTTGGGACACCTGAGCATAGCCACTGCTCAGCATAAACAGGCTTGGATAGACTCACACGCACTCAGCCTGTCCCTGTACACACGCGTACGTAACACACACCATCTAAGTAAAGCTCTACACTTATTTACTAATGCCCTTCTTTGCTCTGCTGCTCACAAACACACACACAGACTGTATTTCAGTGTTCGCTAGACTTCCTGCTTTGTATTCTCTGCTTGTTTTCAGTGTACTGGTTTTGTGGTTTGTTTATCACTGGAGGTTGTTTGCTCCCTGGTGAGCAGTACTAATTCTCAAACAAACTCCTTTCCCAATTACCGCAGGATCCAGAGACGAGGCCTCACAGGCAGCTGCCACTGCTCTGATCCTGTTCACCAAACAGATTCACATTCACCCTCTAACTCCCAAGATACAGAACCCAGGCCTGGACCTAGAAACAAAGCACTTTCTCAGATTACTAAGACTCTGTGCCCCCAGTAATGATTTCCAACTGCAATTGCATGCTATTTAAAGTTGTTTTTAAATGTAGTTTTCCTAATCACACTGCATTGTTTTTGCGGTTTTATCCCTGCTAAAAAAAGACCAGCGTGAACTTCTATGGTTCTATGGCTTGTTAGATGCTGTTGTGGCTTATGGACCAGTAGATCCATGCTTTTCACTTACAAAACTTGAAGATCTGTTAGAAGTTCTGGTGAAGTTGATTGAGCTAGTTAACCCTTCAATGATTTTGGAGTCAGTAGACCTAATTTCTAAGAAACATACTGAGAAAAAGGGCTTTTTTTTTTAACATCTTTATCTAAAAGATGGTAAAAAAAAATTTCAAGTTATTTTTGAGGCATTTGCATTTTGCTGTACTTTGAAAGATTAAAAGACTGCTCCAATTTTAGGACCTCTTTTGTAATGCCTGATCAGCCAAGAAAGTACCATAGAGTAACATTTTACAATAAGGTTTCAGTTGTTAACATTAACATTGTTAACTATAATTAGCATGAACCAACAATGAATAATACTTCTACATTACCTATTAATCTTAATGTTAATTTCAACATTTACTAAAAAAAAAATGTAAATCAAAAGTTGTAACTAGTTAATGCACACTGAACTAACAAACAATGAACTTTTTTATTATTATTTTATTTTTATCTATGAAAATATGTTGCTTATTTTGTTAGTTTATTTACGTTAATGCATTGATGTAAACAAATGAGACCTTATTGTAAAATGTAAGCTAAACTTTAAAAGAATAAGAAATATTTATAGGAAATATTTAATTTTACATTCTGTAGCTTCTGTTATATACACATTTATAACAATTTAAAATACATTAATGGTTGTATTAACATACAGACATTTATATGACTTCTAATCAAGCACTGAATAGAGTACCCAATACTCTGGACTTGATTCAGCCAATAGAACTGAATTTTTTGTGAAACTGTCACACCGGTGTCCTGTACTGGGCGCCATCCAAAACTCATTCTGTCACTCATTTTCTATCAATTTAAAATTCTAAAATGTGGTTAGACTCATTTAACTTTTTAAGTTTCCCTGGAGTACAAGCTGGAAATTGGAGTAGAATCAGCAGTCCTCTTAGCTCCCAGCCTCTACATGAACATGTTTAACTCCTTTGCCAGTTCCTGGCATGGATTTGGATGGCTAGGCTGACACTATCTTTCCAAGTATCTGTCATCATTGCAGCCCAGGCCAGTGACTCACATCAAAGGAGACTGTCCTGCCCATCCTCTATTTGCTCCTGCGGGAAAAGAGAGTGATATGGAACCCCTTCAGAGCAAGTGAGAGATAGCTGCACAGCTGCTGTGGACACATCCTCTCCGCTGAGCTGCCCAGGAGCTTGGAACGTCCTCGAATCTGCTAATACAGTAGAAATTGCATTCTGCTTGAATTTGATAGTGACACACATGTAAATTAGCTATGCTAAGGCATGATGATGGGGGTCTCATGTAGGGTCGCAAACTTAGGTTGTTGCTCTTTTTCCAACAAAATGGTGCTGGTTGTCATGCTGGAGCCAGTGTTGTTATCACTAACAAACTAAAAAAGTGTTTTCCTTTTTTTAAACTGCAGTAAAATAAAACACAAATATTAGGTGTAAAACTTTGACTGAAAATACTGAAATGTTGCCTTAGCAACTAACAGAAGTTTAAGTTTCAAGTTTAATTTGAAGTACTAAAATTACTTACTGAAATAAAATGTTTAAAAAAACAAAACTAATAAAAATGACAAGCACATAATATTTTAATTAGCTTTTATTTTTTATGTTTTCATTTTAGTTTCATTTTTTGTAATTTTGTTAATTAAAACTATAATAGTAAACAAATAATACTAAACTAACAATAGCTGGAGCTGATTATTATTTATTTGTTTAATTATTTAATTCAATGAGCACAAGTTGCTATATCAAATAAAATATTTAATTCACATATATGTAGAAAATAAAGTAACACTTTACAATAAGGTTTCATTAGTTAACTAGTTAACATGAACTAAGAATGAACAATACTTCTACAGGATTTATTAATCTTAATTTTAACATTTACTAATACATTATTACAATCAAATGCTATATTTGTTAACATTAGTTAAAGGTGCTCTAAGTGATCCTGGGTGGCGTAACTTTCTGTTGACGTTCGAAGTGTTGTCAAACAAAACAGAGGCTAGCTAGACCCTCCCTCCTCCTCACTGAATCACTGAATCAAACATTTCCAGTGTAGACAGCTTCGTTGATTATAATGGGATCTAGTTAGTTGTCCTTTAGACTTGCCTTTTGTTGTTGTTGTGATCCTGGCCTCATTATTTTTGCGGTTCAGAATTTATATATATATATTCCCTGTGAAAACATGGAATGGTTCCAGATTGGGCACAGCATCTTGTTCGGGGCTTATGAGTGTTTGAGAGTGGAAAAAAAAAGAAAAATAAAAGATTGCTGCTATATAAACATCAGAGCTTTTGTGACTCCTTTAAAGTGATACTTAAATTGAAGACTAAACTGAATTCCCATTCATATTCCATTCCCGAAGGCCTGATCGCTCCTTGCATCTCTCTCACCTCTCCTCCCTAACCCTGTGGGTAGTTTCACATGATTGCAGCATCTGCTCAAAACACTTGTTGGTTGTGGGGTGTAGCTCTCATACCAAAATGAGCTATGCCTAGATCACCATTAAAACGTTACTGTCGCAGACGATAGTTATCAGTTCTCTCTTCCTTTCTGATCCCCTGCTCCTTGCCCACTTCTCTCTCATGCCGTCACATTTATGTCACAGTGATTAGAGACAGATTAAAAAGTCATCAGAGAGCAGATGAAGGCTGTAACCATCAGTTCATCATGGAAGCTTCATCCCCCTACCCCATCTCCTGCTGAATTGAATGTGTGTTTATAGCTACGCTGGGATTAACTCTGTAATTAGCATTTGATGCACTAACCGGGTTAAACCCTCTAACTGCCATGTTCACCGGCGCCTTGCTTACATTTGGAGGGCAAGAGAGAAGAGATAAGGACGAGATAAGGATGTATCTTACGGACAATGCATTACACCCACAAAGTGGGATGGTTCATCTCCCTCTAAAATTGTAATGTAAGAATCTTATGTCACCCAAATGACACATTTTCATTAGCAGCCTGTGTGCCCTCTCTCATCTACATGGCCAGGCTGCAGGGCGTAGCAAGCATTGAAAATGAGGGGAGCAATTTTATAGATTACTATGTCTGACTTTATATTAAGTGTCTTTAACTATAGTGTGTACTAACATTTAAATTGATCATGCAATGCATTTATTGTGTACATATAAATTTGTACATTGTATTTATATATATTTTTTAAATACCTGCATGTAGTTACAGCTGAAATTTATTTCTGTAATTACATCTATAATCAGTGTTGGGGTAACCAACCTAATCTCACAGCAATTCGTACATATTTTACGAGGTGGCTAATTCGTACAAATTCGTACGACGTCACTCGTTGATGTCAGTTTTTTGTTAAATCATACATATTTTACAAGTTGCCAAATTCGAATGAATTTGTACTAATGACCTACCTCTAACCTGCCCCTAAACCTACCCATCACTGGGGTTTTGACAAATCGTATGAATTCATACGAGTGAGGTTGTATGAATTTGTACGAATTAGCCACCTCGTAAAATACGTTCGAATTGGTCGTGAGATAGCGTTGGGGTAACGCATTACAAGTAACGCGAGTTACATAATCAGAATCACTTTTTTTTCAAGTAACTAGTAATGCATTACTTTTAAATTTACAACAAAATATCTGAGTTACTTTTCAAATAAGTAAAGTTAGTTACTTTTTTTTCCCATTTAGTGACTGTCCCCATGTTGAGTGAAATTGGAAGTAGGGTGCAAAGGCCTTGTAAACCAAAACCTATCTCTAACCTTACCTGTATCCAGGGCCGTCACTAGAGGGGCAAAAAGTGGTGACGGTTCTAGGGGCCTCCCGCGATTTCAACCGAGGGGGGCCCACAGCAACAACCCGCACCAGGGCCCCAGTAGCAGCAAAAGTGTTTTGCAATACAAAATTAAGTGCACTGTACCAGACTTTTTTTTTTTTTAAATATTAGTAGCAGGTAAAGACAACTTATAGGCCTTGATTTTTGGGTGATGAATGTACAAGATATACACTGCAATCCAACTATCTTCACCTACCAACTGCTTGCAGCAAATAAGTTAGGATAAAACTCAAAATGGAATAAATATTATGAAGACCCACACAGATGCTTATTACATTCTACACATCCCCTTGGCGCTTGCCTCTTTATTTATTAGATTTTTTTATTTTGACTACCAGTAATGTTTTTAGTACTTTTAGCTCTGTTTACCACAGTTAACTATGTTTAAATCCATTTCACGGTATTCTGGAAAAGATTCCATCTGTGTCTTTAACCACGCCACAGCTGGCACAGTTCAGCTGAGCCAAAGATGTGAGGAACAGAAGAAAAGTTATTTATGTAGTTTCTTTCCAAATCTCTTTATCCCATGACTCATGAGTGTACCTGTGGAAATAGGCATTTAAAACTGTGTCATGTTTTTAACATGAGGCTGATGAGATTTTAAATGCATGAATTTGAGTTTTAGAACATTTGGATTGTTCTTTTGCCCAGCCAGGTTGAGCGATTTACTGTATGTGATTTGTGCATCATGTTCAGTACACTTTCTGTTTTACTGCTCTTTTAGAAACATTCACAAGCCCATCTTTTTGTCTTTCTGTACTATTTTCTCTTCTCTCATGTTAGGGAGAGTGGATTGCTTCTCTTGTGAAAAGACAACCTGATTATCATTTTCAGGAAATCTTTAATCCAGCGGTTATGCAATTATAGTTCCAAGAGGTCTTGTCCCTAAATGATGTCTGAACAATATTAACTTGCACCGTATCAGCATACAGCATGTTGTATTAATATGAAATAAGAAATGTGCATTTGAGGAATATTAATTGAAGAAATATGTAGCATTCCTTGATCCCGTTCATTTCAGGAGTGATTTCAGCCATAGGGTCTCTAAAGGAATGTTCTTGGTTTCTGTGTGTGAGGTCACAGGTTTAAATCTGGCTTGAATGCTTTGAAGTCTGTTATTTTTGCAGCTCAATGTCAATACATGTATGTGAGTAACAGGGGCACATTTGATCACATTTTATTTTATTTCATTGGAATGGAGAATGGTCTACAGATGCAGTAGCGACTCCTGAAAGTAAATTTTGGTAGGGCAGATTCTGGGTCTTAACGATAAGACCAAAAATTTTTAAGATAAGCCTTATGTAACATAGCCTATGTAAATATAATGATCAACGTATTTATAATTAAAATACGAATATTTTATATTTAAAAAGTACTGTACATTTTCATGGTTCAGTACTGTTTTTCAATTTTTGTAATTAAGTTTAGCAGCATTTTATGTGTTATGCTCGTTTTCATTCAGTATCCATTTTAAAAAACTATTGGATGAATAATCGGTCATTGGCCAGTGTGGCCCAACCTAGTTATCGTTATATATATCGATAGATATCAGATGCATCTGTGCAGCATTAAAATGTCTGTTTATATATTTTTTTATGGTATATTTGTTGCTTCGGAAGATAAATAAATAAATAAAATAAAATGAAATAAATTACCCTACTCCTCATAAAACATTCACTAATAGGCTTAAGAGATATAACCAGTTTAGATGGAAAGGATCTCTAGCTGGATCTCAACAACCCATACAAAATGACCCTTCACAATAGATAATGCTTTACAATGAACTTTGTTAGAGAGCTAAATATTGCAATTTATCTGTTCAACCTTAGTCACCTCTTGAGTAATAAAAACACCATCTCCGCATCACTTTTACAACATTTCAAATCCCTCAGTTCTCACCATCTCTGAAAAGCAAAGCCAGTGTTGATTCTTGTTTTATTACGAGCTCTGTTGCGTTCTCTTTTTGCCTTTTTTACTCAAGGGAGATTTTGTCAGCCTTTCTCGCTTGTTGTGACAACTAACCTATGCCACTCCCAGTCTCCCACACCATACACACAAAGTACGTTGCTCCAGCTATGCAAAGTACGTTTCTGTACGCAATTTCACGTGAAAACCATCCCACCCTGTCTAAAATATAAACACTTATAATAGCACTTACAAGTTGCATGCATGGTGTACCTTTAAATTATGGGAATGATTTGTGGACCAATGGAACCGCGGTTCACTAATAAGTAGGCTTGGGTATCGAGTATCGAGTATCGATTGGAACCGGGACTAGCTTTGCGATTTTCCCGGAATCGTTCAAAAGTTTAAATTTCGATTCCTAGTTTCGATTCCTAGTTTCGATTCACAGTCCGCCGACTGGAAGAAGAAACCGCTGAACACCAACGAAGAAGCGTCCATCGGAAGTGTTGGCATAACCGAGCGAGTCGAACATGGATAGCGTGCGTCGGCGGTCCAAAGTGTGGCTTCACTTTTTTTAAACAGAACGAAATCTCGCCAAAATGCAACATTTGCGGCAAGATTGTTTCGTGCATAGGAGGGTGCACGTCGAACATGATAAAGCACCTCCGAGTTCATGACTTCGGTAAAGTTGGTTTTATATTCGCACATTCGGGCATCCGTATTCAATAGCTTTGTTAATCACACTACATTTGACATTCAGTGGACATTCACAAGTAAATATGCCATTAAAACAATACTTGCCTATTTTGATCGACTGTGAAAAATGTTGTAAGTTGACAATCGTTGGTTGTCAATATCATGTCGCTGCTTAAAATTCGCAAACATTAATTTATTGCACATTTATTGGAAAGTCTGAATTTATCAGAAGTCCGAATGTGCGAATATAAAACCAACTTTACCGAAGTGAGTTCATGGAGTAGAAATAAATGTGTGCACAGCAGGAGATACTATCTGTCCAGAACGCTCCCGCATCCTGCCTGAGAAGGCAGATATGATCATTTTCCTAAACAAGAACTGTTTCTGATTTTATACTGTACCTGCTGCTAATCTGGACTGGGTTTTACAAGTTGTTTCTTATTGTTTATTTGCTATTCTGCACCAGGTTAGCCCATCAGTGGGAGCACGGTAACATGTTCAAGTACCTGCAGCCTCATACACTCATGTGTAAATGTGTTTTCATGGTTTTCAAAAATAAAGCTCTCTTGAGGAAAGTGTACCCCTGTGAAAATATATTCATAATTTATAATATTTATATTCAAGTTCATAGATTTGATATTTAAATTGTAGTTGAAAACAGCCCTGTGAGAAATTCATAGTAAAGTTCATAAAAAGTAAAAATTTCATAGAATTAAAATTGATGGAGAAGGTCAGACTATTTCCTTCAGAAAGACCGTTGGTTAGCTAGCTCATTTAAAATATCCTAAACTTTTTTTGACCCTGCCTCTTAAAAGAATCGGAATCGAGAATCTTTAGGAACCGGAATCGAAACAAGGAATCGGAATCGGAATCGGAATCGTTCAAATTCAAACGATACCCAACCCTACTAATAAGTGACCTGTGCATTGAACATATAACAAAGAATTATATAGCAAGAATAGTAATTGTCTTCTCTTGCTCTCTTTGCCTCTCTTTCCTTGCATTATCTGTCCATATCTGTCAGTCTGTCAATCTCTCTGCCTTTTTTCTTCTGACACACATCTCTTATACTTCATCATACTTATGCAATCTCATTCTTCTGTCTGGCTCTCCTCACAGAATCACCTGTATCCTGCCTCTTTAGCCACAGTGCGAGTGTTTGTATCTGAGCACACTTTGCATTCATTGTCTTTTTCAATACCCTTACTTAGGGCTTTTTCTGTGGTGTCTTCAGATTTGCCGAAGAAAATCTTTAGACCTTTCAGAGCTTGGAAGACAATAGAGTTCCCATTTTTGTTTTATTAAAATTTTAACTTTGTCTCAGATGTTTCTCCTAAAATTCCTTAGATGAATAGACACAAATTAGTCAGTTGTTGTAAGATGATGACACAACTGTGGAAAGGACAGCTTAGACCAGTGCAGTTTGATTGCAGACTTTTGGACAGTGACAGATCAGTCTGAGATTTCTGGGGCCTTTTATTTATTTTTTTCTTCAGAAAACCTAAGAAAAAGTTACCATTTGTTATTCGTTTAATGATGTTGCTTTTTGGGAGAAACAGTTCTGAGAGAGAGATCTCATTGTGATTTTTCTTAGATCTTTTGAAGCTGAATTTTTTTTTTCCTGCAATATTTCCGAACTGTAGTCTTCACCCATGTTCAAGAGCAAAGTTTTGTTTTACATGTACTGAGATCAAACCATTTCAAGCCTAATGTTGATACCAGCAGGCAACACTTTGACATTTTAGTTTAACCCAGTGGTTCAGTAAACCTTTGATTATAGTGTGTGTCTGTAAATTAAGCAAAAGCTTAGCCGCTTCAATGGTTGATTTAATTTGCTGCCTAAATTTTGGGTTTGATGCCAAATTTGGTTTTCAGAGGAGCTTAAAATTTGAATAATATTAACATTGATTATAATCAATAATAATGTTTGTCATTCACAGCTTAATCAAGAGCCATTTGACCCTGTTAATATAAAATTTATAAGTAATTTTCTTTAGGCCCAAATGTTTAAAAAAAAAATTTTTCTAATATGTCCACCTGATCTAAAAATCATTTGAACCTTACAGTCATACTGTGTTAATTCCTTCTTAAACACTATACATGTATGTTTTGCACATTTTAAGGTGATAAATTTACTAATTCTAATGATTTTTTTTTCCTTCTTTTTTTGCACTCTCCTCATTGACCACCACTGGATCATTGCTGCTCTTCCTAAATGCAGGTAAGTCTCTCTGATTTCATTTACTGTAAAGATTTGAGATTTGTTTTAGGCCTTGTGTGCAGTCTGAGCACGGAGCTGTTGGTGGAGATACAGTCTTTGCTTTGACATTAGTTGCTTCAGGTTGTTTGTGGGGAATGTGGTTTTCACAGTAACTTGTTTGAAAGTGCAGTTTTTTTCTGCCAGCATAGAAAGTTGAAATGTTAAATATGTTCTTTCTCCTTTCTGCACTTTCCTCAGCTGCCCTCTTAATGTGTTCAGGACTGCACAGCTGAGATGTTGGCAGGCTTGTTTTTTTTTTTTTAAAGCTATTATAAATCATTTGTATCACCTAACAAAATGGTAGCTATAGGGTCCTTGAGATTTCAGTGCTATTGCAAGGAAATACAGGACATATTGTTGGCATAATAGCTTGGTAAAGTCTGTTTTATGGAGCATGGAGAAAGCATTTCAAACTCAAATTTTACATATGTATCAAGTTCATTGTGTTTTGCATGTGTGCCCAAAACTGCACGGTTATAGCCCATCTAGAATACTGTCTGTTCTCGGCTCTGTTATGGTAGTTTGGTCATCTCTGCACTGTATCACTTCGCTAACTTTGGCCCGAGGCTCTGCCATACGACAGCTGCGCAGAGAGAGACTGAGATAGAGAGGGAATTGATACATGTCATTTTCAATGACCTTCATTATTCTGCCTAGTGTCATAGTGCTGATTTTCTGTCTAGTAACTGACAGTTTGGCTGTGGAACAGGCACTTGGACAAGTGTGCACTTATTTACATATGGTTGTATCAGTCTTTGTGGGTTAAATTTAAATTAATGGCTGTGTGTGTGTTTTTGTGACATCAGGACACAAATTTGTATAATGACATGAGTATGACATAGGTATTACAAGGAGAGGGTGACTTATAAGGACATTCCCCCATGTCCCCATTTTTCAAAAGGCTTGTAAATCATACAGAATGAGTTTTTTTGAGAAAGTAAAAATGTGCACAGTTTCTTGTGATGGTTAGGTTTAGGGGTAGGGGTAGTGTAGGGGGATAGAAAATAATATATCCTTTGGAATATCCTCATAATGACAGGTGCACCAACGTGTGTAAAGGGACAGAATGTCCCCAAAAGATGGCAATATCTGAAATTCTGGCCTTTGTGGGGACATTTTTGATCCCCTTGAGGAAAACAAAAGTGTTGCGTAACACATGAGAATGAACCTCCTTGGTTACGCAGCAAGTTTGAGCTTCCGGAAGAGGTTTGTTCTTGTGCGTTATTCAGGTTCGGTTGAGCTTCAGCTTATGTTCTTTGATCAATGCGATCGATTCTCTTCAAAAAATTTGGACTAAACCGCTCGATTCATATGGATTAGTTTCCCGATCTCTTTATGAATTTTTTGAAGCGTCAAAGTGGTAGTTGCAAAGGCAGTCAATGGAAGGAAATCTGACAGCATTCTGTCATCAAAAAGATCTTCATTTGTGTCCTGAAGATGAACGAAAGTCTTACGGGTGTGGATCGACATGAGGGTGAGTAATTAATGACAGAATTTTCATTTCGGGGTAAACTAACGCTTTAAAAATAAAAATTGTTTTTAACATTGTATATGTCATCTGTTACTTTTGATCAATTTAATACACCATTGCTTAATAAAAGTATTCATTTCTTTAAAAAAATCATACACATATATTATTATCATTATTTTTTTTGTAAGAGTGTAGTGTATATGAACATTAAACCATAATAGTTCTTTCTATTATTTACAGTTTATTAACAGCTTGTGTAAATGTCAAGATGCACAACACAATCAAAAGGCCAGTCAGTGTTTATCCAAAGACACCAGAAAGGAGGATGATAAACAACATATTTATAATCTGTTACACTAATGGCAACATACTTGTGATGTAACGATTCTGAGGTGGAGTTTTTCATTAGTTTACAATAGTGACAAGTAAGAGCTGATGTGTCAAAAGACATGGGAGCTGCGATAAGAACAAATATTGTTTGACTTGCAGGAACTCTGTTTCTTTTGAGAGAGTTTGTACTTTTAAGACATTGTTGAATTTTTTTTCAGTGTCCATATAAAACACACAGTTATTTATCAAGTCAGCATTTCTCCATACTGAACATTAATCAACTTTGTTCTTCAAGAATCTTAGAACCCAATGGAAAATTATATGTATATCACCATAATATATCTTTGACAGTTTTCTGCTGCATTTGTAAGGTAATATTAAAGCCGAAATTGATGGTTTAACAAGGTCTTTGCAGCAAGTCTAACGCTGAAGTCCGTCTTTTCCTCTGAGATAAAGAGTTGTTTCATTGATCTCTGTAGCAATAGACTACAGTGGCATATACCTGGGGGTTTGTAAAGTGTATTTTACCACTTTCAGAAAAATTACTATAGATTATGACAGACACACACAATCACACAAGGATGTGACTAGTATGGCACAATAGTTGGCATATGCCGGTGGTGATGGATAGCTTGTGAGGAAACCTTTTAACAGATGTCAATTTTAGTACAGATTTCTGGAAACCCTCTTTCTCTCTCTCTCTTTCTCTCTCTCTCTCTCTCTCTCTCTCTCTCAAAAGCATGCACACTCTCAAAAGTATAATAAGTATAGTAAGAGCTGCCATTCAAAGGATTTCACTTCTGTCGTTTATCTCTTCTTTTTCTCTCTCTCTCTCTGGCGGTAGTGTCAAAGGAGCAGAGAAGCACAGCAGTCAGAAACTTTGTGAGGAGTTTGAACTTATCTTTAACTTTTCCTTAAATGCGAACTTGTCTTCATCTACATTGACTACACTAACTTTGAACATATATATGTAGTTCTGTGTGTGATTTGAATCAGATGTTAAAAGCAATGAACCGGTTCTAGTCAAACAAAGACTAGAACACACAAACGACAAAAAAAAACAATTTTTAAACACCAAGGATGTATTTGTATATATAGTCATACAAGATGCAAATAACACACTGGGTTGTTTGATGGTTTGATGTATGAAGCTTGCTTTGGGTTGTCTGTCTTATAAATCTTGTTTCTGAACCTGTAGGATCTCATATAAGTCACAAAGAGCATCTGTGGAATTGCTGGGATCTCTTGTATTTTGAAAAACCAGAACAGTGTGTTCTACTAAAAGAATCTTTTCTTTTGGGGTTTGCATTGAAAGAACATTGTCACAGGGGACATCCAGAGCTTGAGATGAACAGAATGTAGGACATACAGCAAGACAATGATCATGAATCCATAAAGGTTCAAGCTGTGTCAGCCAAGTCAAAACTGTACTGAGACACGGCAAGAAAAATGTGTCTTCTTATCACTGTTGGAAACGATTGCGCCGCTTAATACTTTGTGGTGATATTTTCAGGATTCTTTGATGAATAGAAAGAATAGAGTTTTTTTGAGCATTGATTTTAAATATAAATCTTTTGTAACATTACAATTGTCTTTACTGTCACTTTTAAGCAATTTAATGCATTCTTGCTGAATAAAAATATTAATTTCTTTCTTTAAAAAATCTTACTGACCCTAAACATCTGAATGGTAGTGTATGCCCATGTTTTCTATTTTAATATATTTTAAAATGTAATATAGTCATTACTCCAGTCTTCAGTGTCACTTGATCCTTCAGAAATCATTCTAATATGCTGATTTGGTGCTCAAGAAACATTTATTATTATTATCGATTCTGAAAACAGTTTTTGCTGCTAAATATTTTGTGGAAATTGTGGAACACTATCATTCAAAAGTTTGGGGTATATAATTTTACAAATAACTAAATTAAATAAAAAAATACAATTAATAATACTTATATTCAACAAGGATGCATTAAATTGATCAAAAGTGAGATTAAAGTCATTTATAATGTTACAAAAGATTTCTGTTTCAATGTTGTTCAAAGATTACAACGTAATCAAAGAATCCTGGAAAAAAATGTATCACGATTTCCACAAAATTATGAAGATGCAAAAACAGTTTTAGCACTCATGCTAAGAACCANNNCCATATTAATAATTTATTACAAATAATAATTTATAATAATTAAGAGCAAAATGAGCATAGTAAAATGATTTTTGAAGGAACATGTGACACTGAAGACTGAATCAATGGCTACTGAAAATTCAGCCTTGCCATCACAGAAATAAATTACATTATAAAATATATCTTAAAATAAAAAGCAGTTATTTTACATTGAAATAAATAGTTTTGATCAAAATAAATGCAGCCTTGTCACCTTTCAGTCTTAACTGGCTAACCAAGTCCCCACCCTATTTTTCTTTTTTCTGTTTCGAAAATCCGCTACACTCAGATGTATGTCATAATATTGAAGAACATATCTGTCACTGCTTTTGACTTATAAACATGTTAATGAAGAACAAACCCAAGGTGTCGTGACACGGGCCTAACTTATTTTAACCAGCATTAACTACCAATAATTGCAATAAGTTTTCTGTTTTGTTACTTTCGATAAGAAAGAAAGTGCCATCTTTCAAATTCTGTCCATTTTATCACGAAATTCAAAAAATAAATACCGTTTTGACACTTTTTGATGTGGCATGACAGATCACTGTATAGGCTCCTCAGTTCAAATGGCAGCGCGGAGCGCGAGTGGACACGGTCATCCCCAGTGTTTGAACTATACCGTGGACTTTGGGGGAGCCCACTTTTTTTTTTTTTTTTATGTTCGTGCTTCAAAAGAGGGCTTACAATGAGTTAAAAAGATACATAACAGCTACGACTGTGTACACTACTTGCTTTACGCAAGCACTATACAGGATTTACCCTATTATACATTATCGACATGAACTGATAGGTGAAACAACAAACAGCCACCCACAAATAGTCTATAAACAAAGCATCAGGCTGTCTTTGAGTTCACTTGAACAACGGTTAAAGTTACTCGTCAGGCTACAGAAGAATACCAAAATTCCTCCGTTAAATTAGGTCTAATACATCGAGAGTCACGCAGAGCTATAACAACCCAGCCACAACACATAATTGCGAACAACATGCCTCACCTTAACACAGGCCTGGGGTCAGCTTCATTTGCTGTTCGAGTTAACATGTGCTAAACATCAGTAGAATTTGCACCGCAGCGCCCCCACACCTTGATGCTCATGACAAAAATAGCATGTAGTTAACTTTATTGAAGTGAATTAGGTTTAAATCGCCTTCATGCATGAATGAATGATATTTTTTTTGCAATTTTACACATAATAATCCACGATGAACACATTACAAAAAACTGAAATTGCACGTCAAAATAACACGTTATTATAATATTTTTTGAGACCCCCAAAATTTCACAAATCACGTTTTCAGGGGAGCCCATGTCTTATTAAGGGGAGCCAAGCTCCCCCTAGCTCCCCCGTAGTTCGCACCCTGGTCATCCCTTCCTCTTCTTCACTACTACAGAATGAACATGAAGGTATGTAAGATACAGTGATACTGTACAACTTAGTGTTTCAACCGCGGAAAGATGTCATAAACAGTTTGTATGTTTGTAACAGTTTGTACAGTTTGTAACAATATGTCACGTGGTATTACATTTACCTCAGAAAAGCCATTCAGTGTCAACAGCTTGTTAGTTCGATATAGAAATGAACTTCGCTAAATAAATGCACTATATTAGCCTATATTAAACAGAAGTTAATGCAAAAACTGCCTTATGTGTAATTTACATGTTTACAATACATACATTTTTTTTTATTATTTGAGTGTTGATGATTGTCTAAAAATAAATAGCAACTGAATTTAATAATTTGAGATCTGTTTTTAATTGTAACCTTTATTATATAAATTTAAAGACAGAGACACGGTTCAGTAAAACATTGTTTAATAAAACAAAATATTTTGTTTTCTCACCCTGCTGTACCGAACCCGTACCGAACCGTGAGTTCAAAACCGAGGTACGTACTGAACCGTCATGTTTGTTTACTGTTACACCCCTAATAAATAAATTATATGTATATATATATATATATTTATTTATTTATTTATATATTTTTTTTTTATGTGCATGTGTTTAAAGGGTTAGTTCACCCAAAAATGAAAATTCTGTCATTAATTACTCACCCTCATGTCGTTCCACACCCGTAAGACCTTCGTTCATCTTCGGAACACAGTTTGATTCACGCTCCGAATCACTGACTCGACTTTTTGTGTGTTTTTTTGGCACACAAAAAGTATTCTTGTTGCTTCAGAACATTAATGTTGAACCACTGTAGTCACATGAACTGTTTTAAATGTCTTTAGTAGCTTTCTGGGCACTGAAAGTGTTAATTATCTTGCTGGCAATGGATGCATGACTGAGCCATCGGATTTTATCAAAAATATCTTAATTTGTGTTCCGAAGATGAACAAAGGTCTTACGGGTTTGGAACAACATGAGAGTGAGTAATTAATGACAGAATTTTCATTTTTGGGTGAACTAACCTTTTAACCTGACAATCCTTAGTGAAATATAAAGATCAGCCCATAATATAAGTCAGATTAATGCAGGGCTACAGATGTTTCCCAGTCTTTTGAAGTGCATTAGGACAGAGAAAATGAAGGCCTTTAAGTGTGAACTGAATCAACAGCATCACCTTTCATGCTGCCCGATCCCGAGTGCATAGAGATTGCAGGAAGGTTTGCAGAGTGCTTTGATGAAAATGTATTACGAAGGCCGTAATCCACAACTGGGTCAAAACTCCTCATTCCGTCTGCCTTATAAATGTTGATCTGCGGCTAAGGTAATCTCTCTCCTAGGTGCCAGGGCTAAATGGCTGCTCAGGGGATATCAGGGCTTAACTTGTCATGGTAGGGGGTGATTGCTGTGTTATGGTAAGAGGTGAAAAGGAGGGTAAGGAGGCAGTTTGTGTGGTGACTGATTGGTGCTGATGAGCCGCGAGACTCTATGCATGAAGTTATCTGTTGAAGGGGAGCGAGAGTGTGTCTGGATTTAAAATAAGAAGTGATGAAAGAGGTGTTTGTCGAGGCGCCACATCGTGACTGGAATCCACTCGTGAACTTGTTAGCACTGAGCGTTCAGTGTTTGAGGGCATCAGAGGAAGGGGGAAGATCATCTTTGGGTGTGTTAAAATGCAATAACGTTAGAAAGAGAGCCAAACAGAGTGCTGTCGGTGAACTGCCACCGTGGATTGACTGAACGGCGAGATTGTAGTATAAATAGAGGGTTTTCTCAACCCACTCTCCTTTTTTCTGCCTTTGCAGTGACTTCTCTTTATCTTTCCATCTATTTTCCCTCATATCACGTCACACACTTTTTAAGATTTGTCATCAGTGGCAGATGGAGAAAAGAAGAGGATCTAAAAAAAGCCGGTGTTGGCAAGATAAAATGACATGCTTTCAAGAAACTTTTGCTCTGCCATACACTCCTTCTCCACCCCATGTGACTAACCTTTTAGATTCCTGGGAAGGGGGAAAAAAAGAAGAAGAGAAAGGTATACAAGACGAGAGTGTGTCATTTTCCAGAGACTTTCCAGAAGGCTTTCCTCCACCTGTCAAAAACAGAGAAATCTAGAGAAGCTTTTTTTCTGTTTGAGGGAAGAAGATGAGTGTCAGACAAGAGAGAAATCCTGTCGTCCTATTGATCTTGTTCTGTCATGAAACAGCCACCGTCTGAGCATGGCCATCCTCCCACTCCTGTATCAGAGGTTATAGATATCAGAGAATTAAGCCGCTTAAAAGGCTATAAAAAGTTGCTCTGTTTCGCTCGGCTCACTGGTTCCAGAGCGTGAAAGTGGTTTGCGTGCATGAAGGCACCGGCCGAGCCCCCGAGCTTGCAGTCTCTGCCCTGCATTTATGACCTCCTTGGTTATTAGTGGCCAACTCACTGGCTAACTGGGATGATTTTTTTGTACCTCGGAGTGGCCAGATTCTGACTTCACTACTATGAGATTGTTCAAGCTTCATAATATGGGTGATGTAGAGTTACTCCCCGCCAACAGGATTGTGTGGATTACAGTGCTTAATTGATTCTTGGGGCATTTAACTTTCCTGGGTTGCCAAATCCTCGATTCCTGGGTGTAAAATCAACAAACCGGCAGTGTTGGGCAAGCTACTCAGATCAAGTGTTGGTGGCCAAGCCAACAACTCTACAGAAAAATTAACTGAGATGGAAGCTGGTTACAATACAAAATGTGAGTGAGTACGTATACAACACGTGCATGCCTCTATGATTCCTTCTGTGGCTGGATGAAGCATTCTAAACGTCTCTGGGCTGTTGTGGGTTCCTGGTCTGTTGGACTTCAGCACCACACCGCCACCCTCTCATTCGTCTCTTTGCTGTTCCTGACGGAACCAATTTCACTCGGCTCACTGGTTCCAGAGTGTGAAAGTGGTTTGGAGGTGGTTTGTGTGCATGAAGGCACCAGCCGAGCCCCCGAGCTTGCAGTCTCTGCCCTGCAGTTATGACCTCCTTGGTTATAAGCGGCCAACTTGCTAACTGGGATGATTCCAGATTCTGACTCCACTACTGTGGGATTGTTCAAGCTTCATAAAATGGGTGATGTAGAGTTAGTCCCCGCCAACAGGATTGTGTGGATTACAGTGCTTAATTGATTCTTGGGACATTTAACTTTCCTGGGTTGCCAAATCTTCCATTCCTGGGTGTAAAATCAACAAACTGGCAGTGTTGAGCAAGCCACTCAGATCGAATGTAGGTAGCCAAGCCAACAACTCTACAGAAAAATTAACTGAGATGCAAGCTGGTCAGACTACAAGCTGCATGTCATCTGGCTGCATTTATGCTGCTTTTTTATGAATATGAAATATTAAAAATAATTAGCAGTAATTTGATGCCAGGTGTTGTATGTGAGAGAAATGTTGCTGTTTCTATTTACTTATTTAAAATAAGCTAAAGTACCACAATTTCTAAATATTCTGTCACAACTTCATTTCATTACATTCTATGCACTTCAATTTGTAATATATAAGTTAATTTCATCATTTTATAAGCAATCTTTGTTGACATAAGTAACTGGACATTGGATTTCTTGCTCCCATCATGCTTTCATGAGACTGCATTAAAGGATTAGTTCACTTTTAAATAAACTTTTCCTGATAATTTACTCACCCCCATGTCATCCAAGATGTCCATGTCTTTCTTTCTTCAGTCGAAAAGAAATTAAAGTTTTTGATGAAAACATTCCAGGATTATTCTCCTTATATAGACTTGAATGGGCACCAAACGGTTGAAGGTCAAAATTAGTTTCACTGCAGCTTCAAATTGTTCAAAATGATCCCAGATGAGAGATAAGGGTCTTATCTAGTGAAACCATCGCTCATTTTCTGAAAAAAATGGAAAATTATATAAGTTTAAACCAGAAATGCTCATCTTGAACTAGCTCTTTTCTTCTTCTTCTCTATTTGAATTCCAGCAGTGTAGACACTGCTAAGCGTAATACTGCCCTCCACAGGCTAAAGTTTGAACTAATTTTTATATGCAATATGCTAGTTCAATAGTATATAACAATTAGTTCAAACTTTGGCCTGTGGAGGGCAGTAATACGCTTAGCAGCTTGCGCGAATAAAACGCGACTTGCGCGAATAAAACGCGCTATTCGCGCGTAGTTGGACGCTTGGACATTTTGAGTTTACTCGCTTCATTCGCGCGTGAAATTCACTTCACAACAGACGCAAATTTGCGTCATGAGAGGGGCTCTCCCGCTCCTTTATGTGTCCCAGACTCTTCCACTTCTTTCTGCACACTTCCTCTGAATAAACACAACTCGTCAGCGGGAAAGTAGTTGTATATTACAGCGAATAAGCTCAATTTGCCGGCTTTAGCTAGCTTGTAGTCTCTATGTGTGTGTATATATGTATATATATATACATATATAGCTCAAATTGATTAAAGACCGTTTTTTACAACTTACCAGATTGTCCCACCTCCTCACTCACTTTCTTTCAAGCAAGATCCTTTTTATTCCTGTTTCTATAAAAGTATGAAGATGTACAGCGACGATGATTTTGTCCTCCATGTTGTTTCGGATTTCTGCCTCAGCTCGCTACGTCACGTCGCTACTAGAGCAAACTCCTGATTGGTTAACGCGGCGCGAATTTTCGCCAAAGTTCAGATTTTTCAACTTGCGCGTTTCGCGCGAATCACACGTTACGTGCGTCAAACGCCCGAAACGCTCAATTCGCACCGCATCATTCGCGCAAATCGCTTCATTCACGTCTGGTGTGAACGCACCATTAGAGTGGCTTACCATCTTGCAAAGTCAGTGAAAAATTGAAAGTTTTCTGCCAGTTAAATATAGTTTGCCAGATAATTAAGTAATTTAGCACCAGGTGCCAGATTAACTCCAATTACTTGGAGGTGATTGAAAATGTTCTCTAATTTTGACCAGAGTTCTTTTTCAATTGTCTCGTTTAAGTTTTATATACTGTATTTCAGAATATATTTAACTCATGAAATTTGCTTAAAAAAGCAAAACCTGCCCTCCTGCTCCTGTTAGGATAACTTCAAATAAGACTAAGCAGTGACTTTGAAATTTAGGAAATTGTATGTTGTTCTCTAATTTGGATCTCTACTATATATATTGTTTGATCTCTACTATATATATATATATTCTCTGGAAAAATTCTAAATATCTTTTGCAAAGTTTTGGTTTTCAATTACACTTAAAAATATGTAAAATATTTCTGGAATCCTAGCCAGAAATACCATCCCAATCTCATGGCAATTCGTAACTATTTTGCATCTTGGTGAATTGGTGGCTAATTCGTACAATCCTCTTATCCCCCAGTGATGGGTATGTTTAGGAGTGAGGTTAGGGGTGGACCTTCATGCATACTTTATTTCTAATAATTGTACATTTTTATACGATTCACATTGTACAGATTTATATGAAAACGCCTCCACATAATATAGTTACATTTTCCTGTGAGATCAGGAAATATTGACAATTATTTATGGAGTATCTATGAGGTATTTATCACAGGAGAAGAATTATTGTGTACAGCAGGTGCACATAAGCACATTATGACTAATGAAAATGAGTTTGTTGTGAATTTAGAGTGTTACATCTCTTTCTGCCAAAGGCACCGTTGAGCTTTATTGAATGGCAATACCTCAATGACTACAACAGAGGAAGCGCTTCTTAGCAGACAACTTCAACGGCATCAAAGTCTTAACGCATAATATGAGCCGTTTCACATGAAGACAACAAGAAAATTACAATTTTCTCTTAATTCAACAATTGATAGACCAGCACCAAATGCATTACGCTGCCATACACTAACTGACAGCTGTGTCTTTTCCATCTTATGTCAGGGCTTCCTTTGATTGAACACGGCAGAGCTGTTTCACAGTTTGAGATCTCAGCAAATAGAGAATATTGCTCTGCGGATAGCGCATCCCCTGAAGAGTCATGTGATGGCGTGCTGATGAGCAAGAGAGTTTGTATGCATGCCTGTGTTTTTGGGGTGTGAGTTTTTAGCGTTGCCTTTTATGGTCAAAGAATGAGGCACAGCGCCTCACAAGTGTGTATTTACACTTGTGTGTTTACACAGATTTCTGTGAGATTGAGGAGATGAAACTGAATACAACCTGAGTTTGTCCGTGTGTGTGCACTGTAGGTTAGTTCACAAGAAATGCTACATTAAACTTCTCGGAAATAACTCATAGGATGACACAGTCATGCTGGAACAACCGTGAGATAAAGGACATTTATTGTAGAACTGTTATGTGATTTACCCTGTAACAGAAAGCAAATGAATTCAGAATGGTGACACTGATGTTGTGCGCTTTCCTGTAATGCGGTAAATTTTTGCACCCCATGTGGCCGCCTGCGCCGGATTTTATGAGCTCTGCTCCAGCATGAGGAGGAAAAAAATGAAAGAGAAAAAACTGTGTGTTAGGAGACAGAAAGGTCTCTTGCTGCATCTCATTTGCATATGAAAGTCTCTCATCTCTGGCAATGCCTTTCCCTGGAGCCCCAGCTGGCAGAAGGGCAGGAGGGGAGCACCTGTGGGGTAGTCTGTCGGATCCCTCTCCTCTTTTCTCACCTAGTTTTACCAGAAAGCAGCCGTTGAGGGAGGGACACAAGCTGGGTTTTGAGCCCTCTGAGGTTCACCATGACAGGGTCTAGCTGTCTCTGTTAGCATGAGGGTTAGAGCTGACCTGGGTGGAGTTCATATAAAACTTCTCAGTATGGTGGATAGTGTACACAGGCTTTGAGGGGCAGCTCACTTACTGAGACCATCTCAATAATAAATACATTTCAGTATGCATCTTTTTTTTTTTTTTTCCAGCAGACATTACTCCAGTCTTCAGTGTCACATGATTCTGCAGAAATAATTTTAATATGCTGATTTGTTTGAAATGCAGAAAGTTTTCTGTGATGGTTAGGTTTAGTGTGTGTGTGTGTGTTCTTGTATACATGGTTTATGAGGACACGTGTATAATAACATAGGTATTACAACGTAAACATGGTTTACGAGGACACTTCCTGTGGAAAAACATACTAAACAGTGTTTTTTTTTAAATTCCAAAAATGCAGACAGTTTTCTGTGATGGGTAGGTTTAGGGCTAGTGTGGGGGATAGAATGTACAGTTTGTACAGTATAAAAACCTCTCTATGGAGAGTCCCCGTAAACCACATATACAAGTATGTGTGTGTGTGTAAATGTGTACACACACACACACACACACACACACACTATCTCTCTCTCTCTCTCTCTCTCTCTCTATATATATATATATGTATATGTATATGTATGTATGTATGTTTTTTTTAAATTCATTTAGCAGCCATCTTGACAACATGCCAGTCAGAAAAATTTATGTAAGAAACAGCTTCCATCTACAGCTTTGTACAAATATCTCCATAATTGTTAGTCAAAATAAAAGAAAAAAAATATTTAATAATATTTTAATATTTTAAAAGTAAAGTTCCATTAATATATTATTATGGATATATTAAAATAATCCAACTGATAATGTAAATGAATATGTATC
>RJVU01026577.1:7795251-7810148 GCA_003731715.1 Anabarilius grahami
ATATTTCGTTCGAACTTTAACAGAGCATTGCAGGCTAACATGTGTGAAAATCCTTACAGACTAAGTTACAATTATTAATAATACTATTACAGAGAAACAAAATAAGTAAGAGAAAATAAATAAATAAAATAAATCTGTTTGTCTTGTCTTAAAGGCATTTTCCTTAAAAATTAAGAAATCGGTAACAATATTTTTTTTCATGCCTTGGTGATCAGAATGTGTCCTGTTTTGAATAGTAAACACTGTGCCTCAAATCATCAGTTCTGCTGTATTGCATGACCAAATATGCAGGCATGTGGCAAAAAATCAAGTATCTGTACTTGTATCCTGTCTGTAAAATATGGTATCAGTGCATCCTTGCAAACTACATTGCCCTTCTAATGAGCAATTGTAGTATGAGCTCCACCCACTGTGCTAGCAACAGCTTTTTTTAATGCAACTTTCTGGAACGTAGATGCATGAAATGAAGGATTGAAAATCCACTGTGGTGCCATGATAGCTATGAGAAAATATGCATTGAGTGCATGCATCTATAGGCCTCAGCTTAGCAATAACTAGCACTTTTCCCAGCAGCCTGCACAAGCTGATAAAACACAACAGCGCCTTTGAGCATATTTTTAGCCAGCTTTATGCTCACAGCGTTCTGTATGTGATGATGGCTTTGCTCCAGCAAATGTATCCTGTCATTAATCTCAGCGTTTTGATGCTGCTCAGAAGTTAAAATGGAGTCTCTGCTGTGTGTAAGCATTAGAGGTTCATAAACACCAACGGAGACTGACAGGGTTTTCCAAGCGTTACAGATGGGGGAGTATTTGGCAACGGTAATATCTTTATACAAAGAAACAAAGACAAAGGCACATCTCACGCCTCATTAATCGTGCAGGTAATGATGCTCATCACATCCTTATATCGGAGTTTGGCACTGTAGACCTGAGGAGAATTTAGAGCCTGTCCACATCTTGCTTTCCTTTTATTTTATGCTATTTAGCTGTTCACTCGCTTACCTGCTTGATTCCCCCAGTATTTTGGTTCACACATTTGCATATTTTCTAGAAACTCCTGCTGCTTTTTAATGCTTATGCATTATACATTTGCCTTTGTAATTTTGATTTGTAAGTAATCATAAATCCCTAGTAATAGTATGTCTGTGGTTAGGAAATTAATCCTGCAGCCAGTGTTGCCAGATCCTTCCAGAAAAGCAAGTAACAAACATAGTCCATTTTTAATATAGTGAAAAACCCCATCACATATAATAAGTTGACATGGCAACACAGTGACCTGTATTGGCTGTTGACCAACAGTACATCCCAGAATTTAGTTTTTTCTTTTTGATTTCTTTCTTTCTTTAACTTTCAGGAAAGTCCCATTGAGATGCAAAATCTCTTCTAACAGGGAGTCCTGGTCAAGACACAGACAGCACACAGAGAAGAAAAACACACACACGCACGCACGCAAACACAAGCGATTTTTTTTTTTCAAACGAAATAAATGTCTGCAATAAATTAAAGCAGTCTGTTAGGAGTCCATTGCCACCTGTAAAGATAGGGCCATATAAATAATAGTGTCATCCACATAAAAATTTACCTTTCCACCAAGCCTACACCAAGATCATTTATATGAATAGAAAATAAAATTGGCCTCAAAACCGACTGTTAATGGAGTAGAGTTATAATTATCTATGCAAAAATACTGGGTTAAAAACAACCCAAGTTAGGTTGAAAAGCGATTGGGTTGTTTTGACCCAGTGGTTGGGTTAAATGTTTGCTCAACCTGCTGGCCAGTTATATTTTACCCAACTATTGTGTAAAAATTACTATATGGCTAACTTAAAATGAACCAGGCACTGCAATGCAATCTCTATGGGTTCCGGGAGGGCTAGCACTAGCGTGCTTTCGCCATCATACGTAACCTTAAAGGTCCTCTAAGCGATCCTGGGTGGAGTAACTTCCTCCTCCTCCTCCTCTCCCTCCCCTCTGTGCTTCCTGAAACAATCATGAACGATCATTTAAAATGTAAGTAGCTTGCGTATTGACGCTGCTTGTCGGTTATTGGCTGGAGCATGTTTATTATGTTTAGTGGTCCAGGCTGCACCAGTTTGATTTTGTTACCATTTTTGGAGCTTGTGGCGACTACAGAGACCGCGTTTTTTTACAGTGTGTTCAGGGGACAGGCAGCTAGCGGATAGTGAGGAGATGTTTGCTGTATGTGACAAAAAAATTGTTGGCCTAAAAACGTGTGACATCGCTTAGAGCGCCTTTAACTTGTGCAGCGATTGGTGCACAAATAATTCCTCTATTAATAACTTTTTAAGCTAAAGTGACATTCAATAATTTCCTCAGTGCATAACTTACATTTCACAGACATATTCTCCATCTATAAATGTTAGAAAGTCGAGGAAATATTTCCATTTTGCAATCAGGAGTGGACGAGTTTAACAACTTGTCAGGAAAAAAGACAAAAGACAGAGGATCCAAATGCGAGTAATACAGGTTTATTGACAGAATACGCTGTACAATATGATCAGACAGATGCAGGTGACGAAGCGCAGGTGGAGTGCTGGGTGACACAGGGCTGCAATGAGTATCAGAGACCGAGGAGTAATCCAACCCAGAAAGCAGGGTAAGCAAGACCAGTCCAGTAATCCAGAGTCCGGAGAGATCAACGGGAGAAGTGCACAACACCGAGACAGCCTGCAACGATCTGACAAACACGACACGTTGGCACACACATTAAATAGCACGCTGAAACAAGACACAGCTGACAACAGATCACAATCAGTCGTAATGAGGCGACGCCCACACATAATTACTCTCACACACACGAGGGCGAGTCAGTGAATCCATGAACCGTGATACAACTAGCCTACATTCATTCCTGCATTTCTATTTTTTTTTTTTTTGCGCCCCCACAAAAAATGTTAGCACCAGCCGCCACTGTTAATAAATGCCAATTTTTAACATATTTTGGGTTCATTTTAAGCAAGCAATACAGTAATTTCAATTTGTAAACAATAGTTGAGTTCAATAAAACTACCCAGCAGGTTGGGCAAACATTTAACTTCAACACATTATTACTAAAACCTATACAGTGAAGTCTTTGCAAAAGACATACCACAGAATCAAATGCGCTGGACAAATCAATAAGTGCACAGGGTTTTTTATACAGAATATAAAGATGTAGAATATTTCTGTGGTGTGTATATATATATAATATAAAATGCATTTAACCTTGATGATAGTTGAATCTAGTCACATCCCTGTTAAAATGGCTGCATGAAAGAAAAAAAAACTTCGCAAGGTGTTGCTTCTGCAATTTATTATCAATAAACTCTTCTCCAACCAAATGACGTTAATGATTTAGCCTTTGAGTCACAAGATAATTAATTGATGTTAATATCTACTAATTAGCGCATTGTCAGTGTCACTCTGCAGTGTTTTTCTTTAATCCAAATCACCAGGACTCTCTCTCTCTCTCTCTCTCTCTCTCTCTTTCTATCTCTCTCACTGTGCTTTTCCTCTTCCACTTCTGTGCTCTATGACAAATGACAGAGTGATACCTGCAGAAATTATCTCTCGGAAAACACTCCCTCAACAGATGAAAAGCTGAAAAGAGGGAGGCGAGGCATGTTTGCAATCCGGAAGCGTTAGAAGCCTCTGAAATGTACAACTCCACTGAGACAGAGGTCTGAATATTTACAGCGTGTTTTTCTAGCCGACACTCATCCATCAGGAAGAGCTGTGTGCTTGGCCATGTAATCTGTGGATTGCACATGTAGGTCCAGCCGTGCATGTCTTAAGTGTGTGTGCGTACATGTGAGACACATGATAATGTCTTCAGTGCATGCTGCAGAAACAGTACATGCTTGATTTGGCTTGCTGCTCCATTGCTCAGTAGCCAGTCCTTCTGGTCAAGCTTTTGCATAATGAATCATCATTAGCAACACTAGCATAAACAGAGACATAAAAGCAGCCATGATACTGTACTGCAAAAGTCCAGGTACCTCAATTGCTCACAATGAGTCATTGTGAATTGCAGACACCACAGTGAACGGGACAGTGTCTTGAGAGACGGTGGCACTGACTTTCTGGTCTCCAGAACCTGGGATAGTGTGAGATAAATGGTTCCCTGGTGCCTTTTTGACAGGAACTTCTCTGTCCTTATCAAAAGCTGTTACCACACCACTGCCCCGTGTCCACACACGCATACATATACCTGCAAGGGGCAGTCTGCCTGCAGCTTAGTTGTCCTGATTTTGCAGAACAAATGCATTGCGCTGGCAGATTTTGTGAGTTTTAATAACTTGCTGTAAAAGACATCTTATTTTTACTGCACAGAACTGTAGTCGCTCTTTATCTCATTCTTTGTTGGTGTTTATAAAGCATAAAAGCGAAGAGCTGGTAAATGCCAGGCTCTGAGACATGATGGAAGGTCAAGTCTGACAGGAAATTTGAAAACAGTAAAGGTGAGGAGATTATGGGAATTAATAACAGAGGGGATGTGGCAGGAGATTGTCTGTGTTATTATGTTGTGTATGACTCCATTAAAAGGAGAATAGACATAAAATTGTCGATTCATTGACAGTTCTGTCATTCATTTACTCACCCTTTCATTTCTTATGTGGAACAGGAAATTAGTTAGTTTGAAGACTCTTCAAGCTGCTCTTTTCCCAGCCTGGTCTCATTGTTAATGCGTAGGTATTAATATGTAACATTTACAGGTACAAAATGTACATTTTTGTTCATTTGGATAGATGCTGAAATGTACAATATGGACGTATTAACAACATTTAAACGAAAACTTTATTCTGTATTTACAGCTAATAAACAAATATTTAGAAATCTTTTATATCATAAAGATATTTGTATAATTGCCCTTATACCATTGTATAGATAAATTGTAGACCCCTTAAATCTACCCCCAAACCCAAACATAACCATTTTATAGAGCATATAAAAAGAATATGTAAATAATGGAATGAAATGTGTAAGGAAATTACAATTTTAGTAACAACATAGTATTAAAAATATGTTGTGAGCAGCTAATCCTGCTCCTACCTCTAAACCTGCCCATAACCATTTCATAAAAATATGTTCAGTTCTAAAGGAAAAATAACATACAAATAAGTGTAATCACAATCATGTATTTATTGCAGAAATGTCAAAAGCGGTACCAAAAGTAGTCCAAATGACGATGTGTTGCGGTCGCAGTTCTCTTAAGGTGATGATACACGGGGCAACTTTTTGAGCAATGTTGCTGGGCAATGTTGCCGAGCAACGTTGCTTGGGCACTTTCCCACTGAGAATGAGCAACAAATATATATCTGGATACGTTAGATCGGTCGTGGGCAATTTTTTGAGATCCTCCAATCAGAATGTTAGCAGCCGATCACGTGACCGGTTCGGAGATTTCAGAAAAAATTCAAACAAGATGGCGGCCTCTCAGCGGCAGTGGAGCGGAGAAAAGGAGTGTGAACTTTTATCTTTTTACGCTAGTAAGTTGTCATGCGTCAACCCAAAACAGGGAATTTACCTCATATATTGCTTAAAATACCAACAACTGTCCGAAGTAATGTGTGTATGCTGTTAATGAAGCCATTGAATGATTTCAGTTAAATACTAAAAAGACCGAATAGTTTTTTGACGTCTGTAGTAGCGTAGACTGTAGGGCGTTTGACATTTGAATATCTTTTGATGCGATCGACGCGGGTTCGAATCCGCCTTTTGCTGAACTCGCTCTTCTCCCTTTTCCTGTCACAAATCAGATCGGAAAGGCATTTATTTTTAATAAAAATGAAGAAAATATTTGAAAAGTTGAAATAAAGTGCCTAACAAGTGTTTATAATAAAGTGTTTATTGAGTTGGCAATAGATTTTCTCCTCTCTGATTAGTTGCTGCCAACTGTCTGTTGCCCTAATTAGTTGCCCTGTGTCTCATCAGGTTGCCCGTTGACGGCAACATTGCCCAGCAACATTGCTCAAAAAGTTGCCCCGTGTATCATCACCTTTAGGTGTTGTATAATAGTTTTGTATGAGGTACAGAGCAGAATTTAAGTTATTAATCACTGAAAATGTTTTAATTCAAACGCATATTAACCAAAATATGGCATGTCGCGATCTGTGATGAAGCAGGCAAGAGCCAATGAGCCGTAAAATGTGTCGTAAAGCGTAAATTTTTTAATTCATAACGACTGCTGAGAATGAAGATGACACATTTTTTCCATACAAAAGAAGTTAAGATGTCATACACTTATAATGTCCAAACCATTATAAGTGTATGCTATAAAACTTTTGTATTGTCTTCTAAAACAAACAATTATTAATAAATATTCAACAATAATTTCCCTCCACTGAACTGTTAACTTGAACCACTGTACTAGATCAGTCCAATCATGAAAAAATAATTTATTCTGAATATTGTTGAATAGAAAAGAAATGTAAGAATCTTCCCATGCATCAACTCGGTGAGTAAATGATGACAGAATATAAATTTTTGGTTGAACCGTACCCTTAAAACCCGCTTTAAGAACAACAAAAGAGGGAGAAGTGGTGTATGAAAGAATTTCAGATACCAAATTCCACCATCTTCATTACTGATGAAACTCCCTGTTGTCTAAAACAAGTCATGATGGGTTCGAACTGTGAATTATGGAATTAACTTGCTGGCTCCCTGGTGGAGCCCTCGTCCCAGCATCTGCTGCAGAGACAATCCTGTCAGGGACGCTATGAGAGCAAGTCAGAGGCAGACAAGAGGGCAAGCCGAGAGAACGACACTTTCATTCCACTGAGGTTTTGTTAGTGCCTGATGAGAAATTGCTCTGGGTGACAGTTGAGGGACATGAGGCAATCTGGGGAGAGAGGGGTCACGCAGGTAGGAGGAGCGCATCTTCAGAGAAGATAGGTGTCCACTGAAAGCTAGAATAGAAGGAGAAATGGGTCAGAGACACAAAAACGGCTACCCATCCTGCAGAGCAGGCTTTTAGAAGTTTTAAAACTACCTGAGGGTGAGTAAATGATGACAGAATTTTCATTTTTGGGTGAACTATCACTTAAAACTCTGATACATGCATTAACATTCACATTAAGAGATTAGGAGTAGAATTGGGGTGCTATTATAATCAGCATTTGTGGTCTCTGTTGAGTCGCAATGGCTTCAGCAACAATAACCATGAAATTGAGCATGTAAATGAACTTAAGATCCCTAACCTCTGTCTTTCTCTCTGTTATTCATTGTTTTAACTTCTCTTGTTCTACACATCTTGGGCTTCTTAGGGCACCTGAACAGCGGCTTGAATAAATCATGACAGCACAGTTAAGTACAAAATTATCTCATTAGTCAGTGGGTCATAGAGATGATAGTGTTCCTGCAGTAATGGGTCAGTGCTTCCCTCAAAGTTATCCGTAGCGTTTGTTTTTGTCATTGACATGAGCTCTTTGATCCCTCGGTCAGAATTGAGAGCTCAATAGAGCTGTACTAAGTACATTGAGATGAGACATCTAGTGAATCAGTGAATGAGAGAATTCTTTTTTTATTCATCTAAATTGTTCAAATCTGAATTCCAGAATAGTATCATCATTCATGTAAAGTGTTAAAGCGATAGTTCACCCCCCCAACATATATATATATATTTTTATTATTCACTCACCCTCATGTCATTCCAAACTTCTATGACTTTCTTTCCTCTGTGGAACACAAAAGAAGATTTTTTTTGAAGAATGTTCTTAGCCAAACCATTCTGGTGATTCCAATGTCTGCACAAAAAAACTTTGAGACATTTCTTAAAATACCTTCTTTTATGAGGGTGAGTTAATTATGAAAGAATTTTATTTTTGAGTGAACTATCCCGACATGTATAAATAAAACGAGGTGCTACTGCTGATCAGAATAACATTTAGAGGTTAGGAGGTCTTTAGAAACCTCTATTTTTTTTTCGTTCACTAAGAATGAATTGCGCCTGTTTATAGCATTGCTTTTTTGCTTTTTTTTTTAAATTCACTAGGAAGCATACAAACTAGGTAATGACGTAAAATGACCAAAATATTTGCACTTAACGCTTGCATAAGCAGTAATAGTGTGCTTTATTTATGTCATGTAAAAAACGCTGACTTCTGTGAATAGGGTGCAATCTATAGCATGTAAGCCTGTCAATTTAACACATTAATTTAGTGCCGTTAATTGTATATTTAAAAAAAAAGTGTTAAACCATTAACACATTTAATCACTCCTGCTGACCCGTAAGCTACAACAGGGCACACACCTCCCAAACCACACTCAATGTACCAAGAGCTCATAATGAACCAAATAGAATAACATAATTCATTTATTAAAGCTGAACAATTTTTATATTGAGACTTGACACAACTATACTATGTATCTTTACATAGACCAACTATTTAACCCTTATGTACTGTTGAGGGTCAATTTGACCAGTTTTGATTCTTGAGTTGTCGGAAACATCAGTTAATCACTTAACTGATCATCACTTAACATCACTGTGGCGACCAGGGCGGGCGAGAGCCGTGAGAGAACGGCGCGAGGCCGGTGGCGCGAGTGATAATGAGCTCCACCTGGGAGGCGCGCCGGCCTCGAGTCTCTCACGGAGGAGCTCCGGGAGCATAAAAGGAGGAGCGACGACAGTGAAGGACGAGAGAGGACCAGGCCTGGACTTTATTTTATGTTTTATTATGTTTGTGTGGCCGGCAGACGTCCGCGAGGGTCTGCCGGCATTACTTTCGTTTTGTTTATTTTGATTTAAAGTTTTGTTGAATGTTCGCCGGTTCCCGCCTCCTTCTTCCCATATTTACAAACCGTGTTACATTGGTGACGAAACCCGGGAGGAAGGAGGGACATACTGTCTGAGAGCCCTCGCTGCTGAGGGGGATCGCGGTGCTGCGGAGTTCGGGCAGCGCGGGAGTGTGAAGACCGCGAGAGGCTGCCCGAGGCGGTGGTACTGGAGCCTTGTGAAAGGTGGGACGGAGACCCGGATGCCGTGCTCCTGGGACGAGGTGGGGTGGCTGCCGTCCTGGAGGGAGCGGAGGAGTCGCCGCCGTCCGCCGTCCGCCGTGGGCCGGAGCCTGCTACCGTCCGCCATGAAGGGGAGGAGCAGGGGACGGGGGACTCGCTGCCGGCTGCCCTCAACCGGAGGAGCCATCGCCGGCCGCCAGGATGCGGTCGAGGATCGGGCCGTCCACTGAGCGTCCAGTGCCATCGCATGGCACCGCGAGGAAGAGCCTCTCGGCAGGCTGAGGACCGAGCGGCAGTGTGTCTGGGAACCGGACCCAGAATTATTTTTTTTTCCTCTCTCCCCTCTCTCGTCCTGTCGCTCCCCTTGCTTCCATCTCCTTTCTCTCGTCTCGTCTGTCCTTACCCCCAGGTGCTGCGGCCGCCGAGACAGGCCCCGGGGGGGAGTAAGCGCAGTCGCGGGAGTACCCCCCGGCCTGCGAGGGGCGATGGGGGTATGTGGCGACCATGGCGGGCGAGAGCTGTGAGAGAACGGCGCGAGGCCGGTGGCGCGAGTGATAATGAGCTCCACCTGGGAGGCGCTCCGGCCTCGAGTCTCTCACGGAGGAGCTCCGGGAGCATAAAAGGAGGAGCGACGACAGTGAAGGACGAGAGAGGACCAGGCCTCGCGCCGTTCTCTCACGGCTCTCGCCCGCCCTGGTCGCCACAATCACTTTTTCTCATTTAGGGACATGATCATGTGCAAAGTTTCAACACGCTGATGTGTTTTGACATATACACACAGAATTACTGTTACGTTCGTGATGTTCGCACGTCAATTTGACCCACAGTTTTTAATGTTCTAAGGCAACTGTACAGACCCAAAATAATATTTCTTGGTTATATTTTATTTTAGTTTTTTACTACCCTATGGAGCTTTTTCCCGCTTACTTCAATACAAAAAAAAAAAAATTCTCAGCCACATATAGTATTTTGTGACTTTTTCTAATTTTGTGTCATGAACATCCATGCAAAATTTCAATACCCTGATGTGTTGTGAAATGTGCATACAGAAATTGTATACGTTCTTACTGTCCGTGGGTCAATTTGACCCATATAGGCAGCTATTCAAAAGCAACTACAGACCCTAAATACAAAACACTTCTGCGTTGTTTGTCACAGCTCTTCAACTCTAGTCCTGAAGTGCCAGTGTCTTGCCAAGTTTAAAAACGTTTTATTTTCAAAGTTTGTGAAAAATAAAAAGTTTTTACCTGTTAACTGTCTATCCCACTTTTTGAGCAAAGACATGAAAATGACTTTTCCAACTTAAATTGTTAAAAATCTTGAATACTTCAGAGCACAGACTTAAGTTTGGCTTAAGTATCTTTTAAAGGGAACACTTCACAGATTATTGTAGAAGTAAAAAAAAGTTGTAAAAGTAAAGTTAAAAAAATAGAAGTTTAATTTATGAAAATTTTAAATATATAAAATATATTTTACAAAACAGGTTAAAATCTAAAACTTCAAGAAAATCAAAGCTAAATATCTGAACAAGTTCTGTGCCAAATTTTAGGTTGATATCTCAAAAAAAAACTTTCAGTAAGATTTTTTTTGTGCGCAGTACTAAACTTTTCCACTAGGTGACATTCAGACTCCACCAGTGACCACATAAGGACTCTTCGATTTCCATATATGGTTTGAGTCATCTGAACCATATTTTCCCTTATTTTTTTTTAAAAATATTTATGAAATAGACATCCTATTCAGAAGAAGTTTGGGCAGTAATGTTAATATTTGAATTAATTCAATCTCTTAAAAGATATACGGAAAGAATCAGAGCGTATTATAGTTTGGCACCACATCACAAATTAAGAATTTATCTATTTATCTATTGCTCTGTCATTTCTTTTGAAAAGCAGTCACCAAATATGACTAAAACTATAGCCTGAAAGCTTTTAAACGATATATAGTTTGTCAAGATTACTTTAGGTTTAGACTAAGAAATTGTTGTTGTAATGGTAAATGTCCCATGGGTGAGGGGAGGGGCAGTCTTAAAAAAAGTGGTTAAAAACATTTTTATAAAACATAAATTCAGATATTTATTCTTTGTAATGTGTGAAAAGTATTGATATTTGTACATTCATAGTGTGATTTTTAGGGAATTGTATTCAATCCAATTAGTGACCCGGACCATACAGGCTGTAACCAGAAATCGAACAGTGCATGAGGGTTAAAAGACAGCACAGCTGTACCACATGATCATTCACTGCATGTCCTGTAACAACCCCTAAATCTCCTTACAGATTGACAGACTCATTTGTAAAATGGATTGTTGTGGACTATAGACCAGTGATAGATTTATGCTCCATGCATGATATGGAAGTAAAACAACAAATCTATTGTCTTGTAAATCCACTTTTTGTAATGTCTGTTTAGTGCTTTGATCTGCCACAATAAATGTAATGTCTTTGAATTATCTTCATTTTGGGGTTCAGAAAATATTGATAATATTGATTGACTACCATAATAATAGGCTTAATTTAAATTAAAAGGATGTACTCTAAATCAGCCCAGATTATGTGGTTAAACTGTATTGCAGGTGTTTAGTGCATAAGATCCTGGTGTTTGCACTGAAGTGGCGCAACTTTTTAATGGATTTACCCTTAACTTTTTGTGATTGAGTGTCTTAATGATCTTCACAGTTCAGTACTCTTCAGATGCCTTTGTGACATCCTAACTTTCAAAAACTGTAGCAAAGCAAAAATGCCAACAAATCATATATCATAGTATATATTACATATTTCTAGTCAAATGGTCTCAAAAATAACCTAAATGCTCCTCATGAATTATCCACTGGGACATTCACTTAAATAATGTATTGTCTACCTGCTTCTCACTAAACCCTGCCTCCTTTGAGTAGATTTGACAATCTACCCATCACCTTTCCGCTGACCCTGATCCATCTATTCCTCCACATAGATCTCATCTCATTTGTCTGTGACCACTCACCCGACCCACATCTCACAGGCAGAGTAAATGACTCTGCGGTGTCTCGCTGCCACTCAAGACAATTCTGTCAACCTGCTAGAACAGTCACTCACCTGTTTCCACTCTGATCGGGAGTGAGCTTTTTCTGAATGACATGTAACAAAGAAAAGGACAGAGAGAGAAAGAGTGCACCATGTCTTTACAATTGTATGAGAGACAGTGAGCTGCTTTATCTCTCTTCAATTTTGAATACAACATCTCTTTCACAGAGTGGTATGTTGTCTTTAAGATTAAGATTTAATTAAATCTGCTTTACTCTGGATAATTAAATCTATATAATTATTATTATTATCTTTATTAAGGACACAGGTGCAAACGCAAGTTCCATAGATAGAAAAAAAAAAGCTAAGAACACTGTAAACAAGTTACAGTAATATTTACAGCATATTAATAAGAGAGTACAAGATGTCTTCAGTCTCTGTTTACAAACAGGCAGGAGCGCCAGTGACTCCACAGTTTTGAGGTGAACCTCACTGAGCTCATCTCAGGGCAAACCAGAGTCTGTACAATTACATTAGGGGACTTCACAAGTCGACACATGAATTTATAGTAACAATGGCGCAAAGCAGCGGGAATTGAGCGAACTCCACACTCAACAAACATCTGACTGGCACTACTGTATCTTGCTACCTTTAGCAGCAGTCTCATAGAGTCGTTTTATGCAACAGTTAGTCTCTGCAGACTGGACTTTTTGTAACTCCGCCACAGTTGGGCCGTGTACAAGGGAGAGCAGTATGACTGAAATAAAGNATTTTGACTGAAAAAATTTATAATTTATTTTAATATATTATTATAATTAATAATTATTATTAATAATAAAGAAACGTATATCTGGTTTCCTAATGCTTTTATTATTATTTTTATTATTTATTATACAAAAGTTATTACTATTTATCCCTTTGGTGAACATTCATATAATAATAATAATAATAAATTCTAAGAAATATATACAGAAATGTTCCCTTTCACCCATGTTTTTATTAATGAAATCAGCATGGATATGAAGTTGTGATAGTCTTTTCTTCCCTATTGTGACGTATATCTGAGTGAACAGCTTCTGAATCGAGAAAAAATGTGGGGCGCGAGCTGCGGGACTTGATTTTGTCCAAAAGGAGTAAAAAAATACATAGTAGGTTATGTCTTAAGTGAACTTCGAGAAAACACTCGAGAAAGAACGCATGTTCAGTATCTGTGTACTGTATCTGTGCATTATATCTTAAAGTGACAGCAGCCTAATATTCCTGCTGTCTGTATGTGTTTTTAATGTTACTCAAACAACAAAAGACAAGGAAATCACTCAATGCTCTTGACTGAATAGCTTTTGAAACTTGATTAATAATTAAGAATGATTCATATTTATTTAATTTATAGTGAAGATGTATATGCAATGTTGTTTTTCATTTGATTAGCTACTTTATTCAATTTCTGTACCTGAAAACTACTTTTAGATATTTTAGTTTAGTTTATTTTATTTGAATCTTTGCTCTACTGTATTTTTATGAAGTTGCTTGTAGTTTGATTATTTGTTCTTGTTTTTATTTGACAGTAGTCCTTTTCCACCCTGAACATACCACATACCGAACCGTACCGAAATCGTGATAAAAACTGAACTCTGAGTAATTTGAACCGTTGCACCCCTAGTGACTAATAATTTTGCCATTTATAAAATACTATTAAACTATTCTATAAATGTTGTATGACATTCTGCTTTGACTATAACAAATTATTTGTCAACTGAAATTGAACAACTAAAGATCAAGAGGGTCAGAAAAACAGAAAGAGGCCATCATATCCCATGCCTTGCTGACTTTTATAATTATTGTAAGAAACACTGTAAAATTGAAGCATTATGGAGATGAGCTCTCTTTACACTCACTTAACCTTGTAGAGGTGTTCCAATTATAATGCTGGATTGTAGGTTAGAACCAGAGGCACAAGAGCTTGATGGGAATAAGTAGGCTGCTGGCCTGCATCCTCCAAAGTATCAGCCAATATTCCCTGCACTGACTTTTCAGCTCAAGCAACAGCCATATGTACCATGGTAGTACATATGAGCAAAAAATGTATGACAGTGCCTCTGATGAGGATGGGAAGAATCGTGTGAGAGATAGAGATAGTGATAGTGTCTTCTAGGGGTGTAAGAAAATATCGATACACGTGAATATCACGATATTATGTTTGGCGATACTGTATCGATTCTCAAAAACACTGTATCGATATTTATTTATTTATTTATTTATTTTCATCCAAGATTCGTGGCTTTGTGTTCGGTTTAAACCCATCCGCTAGATGGCAGTGATATCTCAGAACGTAAACTGACGTGGAGAAGAGCAAGGTCCGTGCATCACTAGCATTAGTGTTCGATAGAATGTGTAATATGTACTGCACGTTTTCCTCTCAATAACAAAATAAACACACAACAAAAATGACAGCGGTGGCAGCAGAAATAAAGCATCTGATCATAGCGATGTGGATATGTTTGCACCAGCTCTGTTCATCACTTCAGTGAAGACACATTTATTTAAATGGCATTTTATTAAATAGATTTCTTATATAGATTGCTTTATACAAGCAGCTCTACAGTATTAAATATGAAAAAATGGAATGCAGTCATGGAATAGACTGACTTTCTGTTGTTAAAGGTGCCCTAGATTCAAAAATTGAATTTACCTCAGCATAGTTAAATAACAAGAGTTCAGTACATGGAAAAGACATACAGTGAGTCTCAAACTCCATTGTTTCCTCCTTCTTATATAAATCTCATTTGTTTAAAAGACTTCCGAAGAACAGGCGAATCTCAACATAACACTGACTGTTACGTAACAGTCGGGGTGTACGCCCCCAATATTTGCATATGCCAGCCCATGTTCCCAACATTATGAAAGGCATTAGACAAGGGCAGAACGTCTGGAT
>RJVU01026577.1:7826435-7861856 GCA_003731715.1 Anabarilius grahami
AGAAATTATGTTTTACTTAAATAAAATAAAATAAATAAAAATAAAATAAAATAATAATTAAAATATATATTTTTTTAATTCAGGTTGATTGGGACACTTTTCCCCATTCATTTCAATGGCAAAAAGTATCCCAATCAACCTCAATTCACTCCTTACTTTTCTAAGAACTTTGTACATGTGTTTTAAACTAGTTTTTTTGAAAGATTTCTCCTTTTCTTGTACACTCTTATATGTCAGTGACCTCACAACTGGTTACATAATTTTCCTCTGCCTTAATTTGTAGCACAATCATATAATTTATTAATGATACATGATCTTCACTTGTTGAAAACCTGTTAGGGATGTGTGGTGTAGTTAGATGGGAGGGAATATGACGCACATGTTCTTTCTCGTTTCAGTAGTTACCACTGTTGTACTCTGAACCGTTGGCTAAACATGTCATTAACTGTGATTAACTACACCTACATTTAAAATGCACAGTTCATTAATAAAACATCACTTTCTAAAAACAAACCATGAGAGAATATAATATCCTACGGCTAAAGTGTTTGTTTTGGAAATATTGTTAGATTGTTGTTTTATTTGCATGAACACAAACTGATAGTAGGACAAACCCATGACCAGCAGGTGGATGGGATGTCATGGTCTTATTTTGTTGGCTTTGCATTGGATTAGTTCAGTAATCCCATGACCACCCTCTACATTTGAGCAATGTTACAGTTTGTTTAATTAGTTTGCCAAGCTTTCAATGGCTGCTTTGTTGGTGCAGGTCATGCTAAGTAAGCAGAATGTGGGCGTCATTATTGCAAATGATCCTTCATGCATACAGAGCTTGTGGCAATTCGCATTCTTAATGACTTGCATTGGTAACAAGCAGACAGTGCTAACTATGGCCTCTCTGGCCCTTGTCGGGCCTTGTGACCCCTTCATTCAAACAAACAATTCCCTGCCGCAGTGCCACGGGACAGTGCTGTAATAATGACAAACGCACTCTGGCAATTTGAATCGATTAAACCGCGTTGATGTTTGACGGCCATAAAAGCCATCTAACTGGTGAACCGTGTCTCCATCTTGTTTCGCTCAATCTGTTTCATCTGAGTTGGTGTGCTGAGTGGACTACTGCATTTGTTTGTCGGCTGTCATTGAAACTGATAAGCTCTCAGCATGGGTTATAAAGAGCTCACGCTTTACCTTCACGCTACAACAGCTATACATCTACAGCGGCATGTTTACGCTAGTCAGTGCCCATATCTAAATATGCATTCATGAGAACTTGTGCACTTCACAGCTGGATCCTGATGTTCTTGCAGATTCTTATGGCATGGCTAAAAATACCTAAGCAGCATGCTAAATTTCAAGGTGATTCTGTCCTGCTGTATTGCAATAGCAATAAAAATATGACACCCTTAATTCAGTACATAACCAACTGTAAACTACTATGACAGCGGTGCAGGGGTCGCCGACAATGGAAGGCCAAAATAAAAAGCAAATAGGTCTGGAATTTTGTAAAAATAAATTAATAAATAAATAAAAATGATTAGTGCTGTCAAAATTAACGCGCTAACATGATACATTTTTTTCAGTTTAACATGTTAAAATATTTAACACAGCCTCTTTTTTTCATAATTTGGCTAGTTACATTATATGATCACGCTCTTATTCATGTAAATGCTTTAAAACCATTCAAACACGACTTGTGTGCACAGAAAGACGAGCACCAGAAACGAGTTCACTTTTGCATTTGAACAAACAATAACACACAGAATTATGCCAAAATGCCTATTTTGTTGAGTATCCTCATAAGAGCAGTCTTAACTGAGTTAAATAACGACTTAAATTAACTTAAAGAGTTGTGAGAAAATGAGTTGCGCATCAGAACTTCGTCATGTTCGTCAGCGGCAGGTCTTAAAGTGACAGCAGCCTAATAAACTTGCTGCTGTGATGTCTGTCATGTTATTCAAAGAACAAAGGTAACAGAAAATTGTAGGTTTAATAAGGATTAATCTATATTTCGTTTATAATTTATGCAGTGAAGGAAATGTTTGATAACTTTATTCAAATTCTGTGTACCTGTTAGACAGGTAGGAAGGCCACAGGTAAATTACATTTATCATAATAGTTTATATGAAGATTGTTTTAAGTTCACTTAAGTTAAAATTTATTTTTTAAAGCCTAATAAATGTTGAAATTGATAGTTTTCAATTATACTCTAATGTTGAATGTCTATAATTAATGTTTTAAGAAAAATCTATTTCATAGAGACATGAGTACCAGTATTAGTATCAGTGATACTGGCCTTTATTCATAAAAAGATGCCATTGAACAAATATTTAAAATACACTCTCTTTAAGCTGTTTCTACATTAATTTGGATAGTAACTGTGAAATTATTACAAAATAAAAATATTAAAAACTTGATAAAAATGATTAATCATGATTAATTACAGGGGAAAAACGTGCAATTGATTAGTTATTTTTTTAATTAATTGACTAATTTGTATACATCTTAGGGTGCTTTCACACCTGAGCGTTTGTTTCGGAACCTGGTGCGTTTTCTCCCTTGGCTCGGTTCGTTTAGGCATATGTGAACACGGCAATCGCGCTCGGACCCGCACCAAAAGAATCGCTCCGAGACCACCAGAACGAGGTGGTCTCGGCCCGATTGCAAACGAACTCTGGAGTGGTTCGCTTGTGTTGTGAAAGAAATCCGACCCAACAACGGACCAACAAACCGTTTGCGTGTGTCTCGACAGTACAAAAAAACTCATGCTCATGGAGCAAACTTGTCAATCATTTTAATGGCTGACGCTGAGAAAACTCTGACCAATAAGGGGACAGTTGTAAACTCATGTGACTTGCATAAACACATTTTGGTGCGCTTTGAAATATTGCCTTGTGAAAGCAAACCGAACCAAGAAGAAAATGCAAATTGTTTCAAATTTAGTCCCTGTTTCGGAACAATGCAATCGATCTACAGGTGTGAAAACACCCTTACATTTATATACTATCATTCAAAAGTTTGAGGTCATTAAAAAAATCTTTTCTTTTTTTTGAAAGAAGTCTCATGCTCAGAATATATAATAAACTATAATATTGTGAATATTACTTTAAATTATAATTTATTCCTGTGATGGCAAAGCCGAATTTTCAGCATTCATTTCTCCAGTCTTCAGCGTCAGATGATCCTTCAAATCATTGTTAAATGCTAATTTGGTGCTCATTAAACATTTCTTTACATTATCAAAATTGAAAACAGTGGTTCAGCTTACTATTTTTTGTGATACATTTTTCATACCTTGAACAGAATGTCCAAAAGAACAGCGTTTATTTGGAATAGAAATCTTTTGTAACAATGTACGTATTTTACTGTCTTGTTAATTTCTTAAATAAAATCTTAGTCTCAATTTTTAAACGGTTGTATATGTGTACATGCTATGCATCATATAAGCATTTGATCCTCTTTAGCTTCTCAAAGGCATAAAGTTTGTCATCCATGCATGTGGCACAGGAGAACAATGACTTAATGTAATAGTTAAGACATCTACTCTGGTGTATTCAAGGGAACAACCTTGATGTGAATCTTAGTTTCCTGTTCTTATCAATAGTGTAGCAATATCTGAATGGGTATGTATTCATTGAGATAGTCAGGAAATGATGCCACACTGATTTCAGAAATGGTCTATACTCAACCTCAATTATGCAGCTAGAAATATTTTTGTATCTTGAATGATGTTTAATTTAGCGATATTGTCTCCTATAATGAGAGAAACTGTTGTGTTTGACTGCTCGCTTTTCAGCACAATAATCTCTGCTTTCTGTCTTTGTTACATAATTAAATAGTCATGAGAAGTACAAGAGAATTAAAAGTGGCCTGACTTTTGAAGGAACTACTCTTGAAAGGGACAGCTCACCCCAAATAAAAATTCTGTTAGTTTTTACTCTGCTGTTCCAAACCTCTGTGCTGTTTTGTTTTGTTTTCCCATTCAACACAGAAATTGAATTTTTAAAGAATATTCATGTAGAGCAGCAGTGCCCAATCCTGTTTCTGGAGAGGTACCTTCCTGCACAATTCAGTGCCAACCCTGCTCCAACACACCTGTCTGTAATTATCAAGTGTTCCCGAAGATCTCATTTAGCTGGTTCATGTCTGATTAGGCTTTGAGCTGAACTTTGCAGGAATGTGGATATCAAGGATCGTTTCTTTCCACACAATGGCAGTTTATAGTAACAAGCTGTAAAGCTCCAAAAAGGACAGAAAATCACTATAAAATGACCATAAAAGTAGTTTGTTTGATATACTCCAAGGTTTCTCAAGCTTCTGAAGAACTTCTTCACCTTCTCTGTGGCTCTCAAATCAAATACAGTATGCTGCAAATTTGACATCTTGATTTTTGGGTTCAAGACATGCGAAAAACATAGCTTTTGATGTTTTTGATGTCCGACCTGTGCTATCTTTCATTTGAGAGCTGCAGTGAAGGTGGACATTATCAGCTTTTAAATTAACAATTAAGTCCCAAAAGAGAAAAATCTCATACCATATCCACCCTAAAAGTAAGTGGCACTATATCAAATCAAGTGATTTTGGTGATAAAAAGTGTGGCCTTGATGATGGCAATAGAACATGTAATTGACTTGGCGTTCTGTGACAGTGACAATATCAAAATTAGTGCTGTATACATGAATTTAAAGAGTGTTTAAGTTGTGACAACATTATGAGTCAATGAGAGTAAATCTTTTTTTATTTTAAACTGAACATAGATCTTAATGTAATGCTCATTAAATGAAGCTGGGTGTTCATTAAAGCATTTAGCTGTCTGACAGTCAGTATATAATTGTGCTCTCTCAGGCTTAGTGTTAAGTGCATCAGAATGAACAGTAAACATCAAGTAGGCCTATGCTTATCTAAAATGCTGTGATACATACAACAACCAGTAAGGGCTGCACGATTAATCGCAGTTAACCTGAAATCGCTCTTAAACCGCTTGGCTTAGTGCGATTATGAAATGGCTATTTTTTTTTTATTTTTATGCGCAGCTTGTCCGTGAAGCACTGTGAGTTTGAGTTGCTTATGACGTGCATTTGAAAATCCAACACGCATCAAACATCTTTCCAAACATGATAAGCGTTTATGAACCTCTTGTTCTACAAAAGACAACATTTAATAACATGTTTTTACTCCAAACCCACTTCATAATGTCAGTTGAGTGTTTGAAATAACATCCTTCTGTGAGATGATGTGGCTTCTTACACAGAATAAGGCAAACAACATATAATTTCATAGTATTTTATACAGTGATAAAGGCTATGTCGATTAGCATTGCATTATGAATATACTTTTCTTATCATGAAAATACCCGAGAAGGCTTAAAGAACTCAGATAAACCATATATTGTCATAGTCGTGTGTTTATTAGTCATATTTTATCAATCAAAGCGTTTCAATCTTCTGTTTGCCTATGTGATGCACATAGGCGTTTCCTGGTCGTATGTGCCTTATCTTTCTTCTGCGGGGCATATTTGGAGTTCCTGCGTGAGAGCGCCCTCTGGCTTTCAGATGGAGCAGCGTTTAGCCGTTCTTAACTGACAAGCTGCGCATAAAAAAATTGTGCAGCCCTACAACCAGCGTAATAAAACGTTGTCATATTCACTTTTGGCTAAAACTGAACACAATTTTAGTGCTACTTTATGAGTTATATTTTATTAATAATACAAGGCAATGTTCATGTTGAAATATGTGAATGGAATGAAGTAAAAATTTTTTTTTTTTTTTTTTTGACACAATTACGATTTAAGTCCCGCCCTCATCCAGACACACAAAAACGATAATTTGTCATTGCAACAGATACATCTACAGACAATGGCTTTGTTGTGCAACCCTGTTTTTCATTCTTAATTCAACAGCCAATTGTGTAATAAATTTGAAATATTTGTTGGGAAGGTGTGTGAACCAGCCTTATTGAATTAATGGAGCTTAGTGACCCAAAATGTCATTCAATTCCTATAGATATTTCACAGTGTTGGCTTTGTACAGCACCTCTGACTCTACTCTCTTGTGAATGTTTGTATGTGGGAGGGTGTCAGGGGTTTAATTTTGTTGTGCTTCTGTGTGTTCTTCGGATACAGTGCTGACAGTTGTGTTTAGAGGCTTAAATTATAGCTGCTGAAGTGAGTTCACAGCAGGAAGGTGGTTTTCAATTCGTTAGATAATGCTCAACACAAGGATTTGTAGAATGGGGCTTTTAAAATGATCCCACTGACTCCATGCATATGAAACAAGCAGTAAACAAAACCTCACATAAGCCTTGACTCTCATTACTGGGGAAAAAAAACAATCACACAATGACATGAAGAGGACACTGAAATCACACAGTTAGAGATGAGAAAAACTCTTTTGTAATGCATCTAGGGGAAGGCTGAGTCCAGGTACCCCCCAAAATCTTGATCTTTGCGTGAGTGCGTCTGTAATGGCGCATGGACAAGTCCACTCACACTCGTGAAGTGAGCCACTCACAACACAATACAGCCGGACAGAAGGAGTCTAAGTGCCAGGCTTCTGCCCTACAATGCATTGATCCACATACTGTGCTCAAGCCCTTAGACGACACTCAGCCCATTGAGGAAAGCTTTCATATTGTCCTTGTGCTGCTGTTATATTTTCCAACCCCTGTCCCACTTCTCCTACACAGATCTACAGGGGCCCTGCCGAAGAGGCCAGACTTTGCATTTAACAAGCCACTCAGCCTGGCTTTGTTCTGGAAAAACAGCCACACTTAAGCCATTTTCAGCCCTCTCTCTCTCTTTTCAGCAGGCCCGAATGGGTTCTTTTTCAGGCAATTACCTGGACTGCCTATCAGCTAGCGGTAATGGAGCGGGGTTCTTTGCTGATTAAAACATGGGGCGTTGAGAAGCTGTCAGGTGATGCATTAAAGATCTCAGTGGGGATGTACTGAATAAGTGTTAAAGGTGTGCGTGTGTCTGTGCAAGCGGGTCATGTGCCAAATCTATCTGGTGCTTTTTTTTAAGAAAGGAAATATAAAAATGAGAGAAATAGGAGCGAAAGGTTGAGGTTGAAACACAGGAGAGGTTGATTTTTTTTTTCTCAACACATTTCTGTTTACACAACCCCTAGTTTACCATTACATTTCATTCAATGTCTAGCGTGAAATTGGACATGATAACTCTTAGTCCAGACCCGTATCAGGTAACTGACAAAATAAGATAGGATTAGGTCCATGCATACAAGTGATGTGAAGAGAGCAAGTGTGTGATCAGGCATATATCAGGTGGTAGATCAGAAAATGTTTTTCCTGTGGTTGGTTTGAATGATGGCTACGGATGCATTTCTGAAGTCTCTCATACATACATTCTCTGATTATGTATAACTGCATTGACATGAACAACATGTCAGGGGGGTCAGAGTACCGGCAACAAGTGCCAGAAAAAGTGAGAGTACGCTACAGATTAAAACACTGGTTCCCAAACCGGGGTACGCGAGGTGACAGAGGGGGTACGCAAACAAAATGCTGCGTTTTGACATTCGTTTAATTCTTCCGTCTTAAAATAACATTAAAACAGAGCATGTATTTCTAATAGGCACAATGCCGTAAATACATGACATCTAATCAAAATACCACTTCTTTTGCGGTCAAAACTCACTGCATCCATTTCCACATAAGCAGCTGCGTGCATACGGGTGTCGCTATACCATAGGTTGCATGCAGAGTCTGCTGCCTTAGCAAATCGCGCTACATTACTGCCATTCTCGACAGTGTACCTGTAGATTTAGCACTTACTATCATGAAAAACAAATAGCCTGGCAGGCACAGAAGGTGCATAGAGATCAATTTAAGATTCAAACTCTTGATACAAAACATACCTTTTGTAATATAATAATATTACACGAGCAAGAATGCGTATCCAAATATCCACACGATTGCTAATGTGACATTGATTTTATACAACAGTTCAACAACCAAAATGGTAATATTAAGTGATGTTCTTCACAATATTGTCAGTACAGTATAGTTCCAACGAAAGCCATAGCAGAACTACAACACACAGCGGTGTTTCGTGAACGAATCGTTCGTGAAAGTCATTGATTCAATGATTCATTCATAAATACAGCCACTTGCTTTTTTACTGAATGACCTATGTGAATGACTCAATGACTCACGCATTAAGACAGTGACTTACCGCCACCTACTGGCAGTTTTAGTATTTAAAATAATCACTTTTCATGTTTTTATCGTCATTGCATATTTCTTTATTTAATATTTTTTTTATTTAAAACATTATTAATGGATAAAAAATGCACTGGAAAGTCAATTTAGGGGGCAAATATTGTCCCTTAATGGAAAAGGCGCAGTCTGTGGAAAAGAGGGGCTACACCAGAGGTTGCGTTAACTGAAAATTTTCCGTCATTGGCGGATTTTTTTTTTGCAGTGACGGAAAAATCTGAAGGCCGTCCATCATTTTGACAGATTACACTGAGGCTGATGTCATTTGTAACTGTAATTCCCACCCCTGTCCAGTTGGTGGTGAGTGCACTCCAGTGTAGCAGCAGAGCGCGAGTTCAGTCTCCAGAATAAAATGAGACTGCACCCAATTTAAGTCCATTTTATAATAATAAAGTTATAATACTTATACTTACATAATTAAGTTTCTAATCCAGTTTTTGTTTCAAATGGTTTGTTTTGTTATTTTTCTTGCTGACTATCAAGTTTACAGTCAACGAATGCCTTTTCTAAGGTATAATGTTACGTGACATTGTTTCCACAATATTAATAATAATAATCATTAAAATATAAAATTAAAATGATGGGTAATAATTGAATATGATAGAATTTTTACTATCCTGTCCGTCAAAAATTAGGGGGCAGTTGTGGCCTAATGGATAGAGAGTCGGACTTGTAACCCAAAGGTCATGGGTTCGAGTCTCAGGTCCGGCAGGGATTGTCGGTGAGGGGAGTGAATGTCCAGCGCTCTCCCCACCCTCAATACCATGACTGAGGTGAGACCCTTGAGCAAGGCACCGTACCCCCAACTGCTCCCCGGGCGCCGCAGCAATGGCTGCCCACTGCTCCGGGTGTGTGTTCACGGTGTGTGTGTTCACTGCTGTGTGTGTGCACTTGGATGGGTTAAATGCAGAGCACAAATTCCGAGTATGGGTCACCATACTTGGCCACATGTCACTTCACTTCACTTAAAATGACGGAGAGTGCGAAAGTCTAACGTGACCTCTGGGGTATGCAGAAGGATGGTAAATGCCTCAGGGGGTACTCCATTCTAAAAAGTTTGGGAACCACTGGATTAAAATATATTTAAATGCCATTTCATTTATAGGGTCATAGGGCTGGAGCCAATCCCAGTTTTCTAGGCCAGAGGCAGGGGAAAGACCCTGAATAGATGGCTAGTCCATCACAAGGATCTCACACACAATCACACACAGGCCAATCGTCCAATTCACCTAAACTTGCATGTGTTTGGACTGTGAGGGAAAACCAGTGTACCTGGAGGAAACCCACGCTGACACAGGGAGAACATGCAAACTCCACACAGAAATATGAGCCAGGAGTCCTTTAATCGCAATTGAATCCTTCGCAATACAAAAATGCAACGATATATATAGTAATGTAATGTAATGTGTATAGTTCACCCAAAATGAAAATAACTGTGTGAGGGGGAAAAAAAATCAAGTTTACAGAGTTTTAGTGTCAGTACTACATTAAACTGCTATATAATGTGGAATATAATGTATAATAATGCAGTGGGGGAATATTTGTGGGTCCTGATAATGCCAAATGTCATATGTTACCAGTAAAAAGTGCCCTACATAATTTTAAATATATCTAGTCAGTGACAGAGTGCAAAGATATTTGTCTAAAATAAATCTGCGTTTCAGCATCAGAATCATGAATATTTTTCTTCTGGTGTCTGGTTTATTAACTCTATTGTCCTGTGCATTGGGTTACCAGCACCAAGTCCAAGCCTATTCGTTTACACCCCCAATTTAATACTAAATTTAACATTTTAATTAACAGTACATTTTTTTGTTAACCTTTTACCAAGTCTTGGAGTATCGCAATAATATTGTATCGTGAGTTCAGTATCGTGATATGTATCGAATCGCGACATGAGGGTATTGTTACACCCCTTATATATATATATATATATAACTTATTTTACTTGTTTGAAAACCNCAAGCCTATTCGTTTACACCCCCAATTTAATACTAAATTTAACATTTTAATTAACAGTAAATTTTTTTTGTTAACCTTTTACCAAGTCTTGGAGTATCGCAATAATATTGTATCGTGAGTTCAGTATCGTGATATGTATCGAATCGTGACATGAGGGTATTGTTACACCCCTTATATATATATATATATATAACTTATTTTACTTGTTTGAAAACCCGTGGCTTGACATAGAGGCCCAGTACAAGATAGTAAACAGCAGTACCATTCAGGAAGTGAGTTAAATATATGAGATTTAAAGAAATTTATATATGAATGTTTGTGAATGTTGCAGATGGAGATTCCAAGCTTTCAGCCACCTTAAACATTTAACTATAGCTTCTCAATAATGCATGATCTCATGACTCCTGCCTGTTTCTCAAGGACAGCTCAGCCATTTTCACTCCACATCACGTTGCTCTGAATATAAAGTCTAACAACACGGCACATTTATAATGCATACGCAAGATCTGTTTAGATACGTCTTAAGAGCTCTGCACTTGCAGACAATTGGCTAAATTAAGAGCATTTTGCACTCTCAACCACTGGTTTTGTCAAATTGTTTGCTCAAGCTTGTGTCTGTTTCCACGCTTTGATATGTTTCGAGAAGACCAATGTTTTTTCTTTTTTTTTCTTTTTTCTGTGTTCTTTGTGGTTTGTATTGCATTTTTTAAAGTAAAGAGTATTTTGAGACTGAGTCAGAGGAAATGGGTTGCAGCTTTTTACAGACACAGAAGCGATGGCAGCACTCATCTCAAACCGGACGTTGTCTCCTTTATTCTAGACTGATGTCATCCAACAAGAATGCATCTGAGTCAGGCACCACAGTCTCTCCTAAGAAGACTGGACTGCTGTTGCTTACCTTAGGCTCCGATGGCCTGATGTCTGCTCAACTCAAAAAGCTATTTTATAGTATGCAATAAATATGCATTTATGCAAGAATTAAAGACATGACAAAAATAAAATATATATATATAAAAAATATTGTAACACGTTACTTTTAAAAGTAACTTTCCCCAACACTGTTTACAACATCTACCAGCAGAGGCTAACTAGGTTGTGCCAATCAGCTGACTATACCTATATATATATATATTTATTTATTTATTTATTTATTTAAAGTTTCACTGTATGGAGTTGAGCTGTAGCATTCAACACAAATTGATGCAGCCTATGTAAGCTGCAGCCATATTGTTCAGAAAATCTCCTGCTGAGTTAGAGAGGCGTTTTAGAGCTTATTCAGCATGAAAGTCCATTGAAACCATCTACTGTGTGCAGCACACCCCAAATCAAAGTTTTCTGTGGGGATTTGTTGCCTTTTTCTAAGAAATAAAGATGCATAACCACCCAGAACACTAATCTTGCATCAGTATCAATTGAAACACCAGATTCAGCATTTCACATCGCCTCTATTAGAATGCAAATCTGCGTATAATAAATGACAAGATTGTCAAACATTTGAATCTGAGAGTGGAACCATGTTCAAACACTGTCATGACTGTATGTTATGTATAAGATGTTTCCTGGAAGAGTGATGTTTGCCTAATTGGAAGTGTTTCTTTGTTTTAAATACATAGTGCTCTCCTTCATGCTTGTGGGTGTTTCTGTGCATGTGCACTTGCGGATGCATTAGAGGCAATATATGTTCAGCTTCATCATGTTATTGTGTCGTTAATGCGTTTATACCTCTGTCACATGTTCTTGAGTTTGACCTCCTTGCTATTAATGCAATTACACTAAATTAATTTTACAAAACATCATAGCAATTTGCCATATTGCATTGTTATATTGCTCTGACTCACCAGGTCATTATGCATTATTTTGAGCTTAGCAGGAAACTTTAGCGTCATCACAGCTGTCATTGCTGAAGGTTGCTGTTGCAGGTTTTTACTTTATTAGTATATAGGTACCTCCTTATCATTTTCTTTCATTTTTGCTTGATGCAGTGCATTTCAACCTCTAATTAGTTTGTGATGTTGACCGGAAGAGAGCATGTGACTAGGACAAATGAAAAGAATCATAATTATACCATTTATAGTGGGCAGGACTAACCATGCCCTCAACGGAAATCCAGCTTGCAACGAATGGCATCTATATATAGTGCCTATATGGAGGAACAAGCTACCACACACTGACCAACTGCTGTTAATACCATCTGTGGAAGCGTGAGCAAGAGTGTATGTGGGAGAGAGGTTGAGATGCTACAATAAATCCACACTGAACAAACAAGATTTTGACATAACTCTGACCTTCACATTAATCATGCGTTTACTTCACTTCCTTTTTGTTACTGATCAGCTGGTGAGTAATTAGGTTTTATAAAATGGACAGTTCCATTTCTGTTCAAATGAGCCGTGCTCAGAGGCATTGTAAAATGCAGATAAATGCACACCTGTGACCATAAATTAAATAATAATATGGCAAGTTGTTCTTTTTGCATGAATAAACTTTAGAGAATATCCAATTTAGGCTCATTGGGGAAAACGTGCCTCTAACTACATTGTTGCAAAACTCATACAAATACATACAAATCACTGCGGTTTCCAGCTGAATTGAACACTAGAGGCAGTAAAAACAACTTTCATTCCTTTTCAGATGAAATTATGATTTCAGGCAGTGCTTCCCACAGGTTTGAAATAAACTTGCGGTGGTAGCCGGATGGAAAATCCTCCTATTACCCAAGGCATAAAAATGGTCTACTACATGTGACAAGCAACATATAATGTGTGATTTATAACAATATTTTTATTTATTGAAATTAATTTTAATTACATAGGCTAATTGCATACTAATATTATGCATTATTATGCATTGAAAATTATGCAAAGTTACATCATTTAAATGGTAGAGTTCTCCATGCTTTGTCATATAGTGACTCTCTCAGTGAATGGGACAGTGATACTAAATCTATATATTGAATAAAAATATATGAAATATATTGAAGATGTGTCAAATAATGTTCTTAGTCTTTTCTTCCTGTGGGGGAGCATCCCAGCCAGAGACTACAATAGTTTACTATGAATTAAATGGAAATCAAATTAAATACAATTTATTGTGTAACCAGAATACCAATAATACCCAGAAGAAGAAAAAACTTAGCATGTGACTTTTAATTAAAAACAAGCCCGAAATAAATGGGGACTCTTATTTTGAAATGTCTATACTATTGCGGGCTGATCCTTCAGATGATAGAGATAAAATACAAATTTTTTAATGAAATCATAGCCTTTTGAAGTTTAATAATCAATAGGGTGTCGTGATTTATGTTTTTCTATCCCCAAAATACAGGATGTCTTAAAATGATCATTTATGTATTGAAATTACCATTTCATGTATTGAAGATTCGCATATGCAGCGCGAATACATTTTACAGTTTGCACACAGAAGCACCCGCACTGTCGAGCCCTGTCTTTGTTTGTGAAATATCCACCACGTCTAATAAATTATTCATTCTAGAACATTGTGTAAGTTTACTGCAACAATGGAGCCGTGAACTTCACATACTTTTGAAAATCCAGCATTTATTTGATCCTGATAAGCGCTCGTTGTCACAGTTGTAAATATGACGGCTTTCTTCTTGCACGAGGGGCTTTGGCGTCACGGTATTTGTTTAGTTAAAGAACGCAACACACGCGTCTCCCAGACATCCTGTAGAATTCAACCAACCAGATGACGACTATGATACTCCTGAAGTATTTCCAGATAAGTGTTCCATATGCATCAGACGTTCAGCCAACGGTCCGTGGGCATGACGTCTGAGGCTGAGACTACCGAACCCCCAACTGCTTCCCAGGCGCAGCAGCAAAAATGGGCAGCCCACTGCTCCGGGTGTGTGTTCAGTGTGTGTGTGTGTGTGTGTGTGTGTGTATGTGTTTTCACTGCTCACTACTGTGTGGGCACTTGGATGGGATAAATGCAGAGCACAAATTGCATCATACAAATTCCGAGTATGATACACCATACTTGGCTACATGTCACGTCACTGTTTTATTTTCGCATGGTGTTACGACCTCAGAACACCATTACCGTAGTGCATCATTTGTGAACTAATACATTTTGACATTTGCATCACATAACCAGCTCCATATGTGTGGCTTTTCTGATGTAGTAAACTTGACTTGCTCAAAAAGACTTGTAGAAGCAAGCTAAAATGGCATGGTTGCTTCAGCAAACGTGTTTTTATCTCACGTTTGCTTTTGTTAACACTATCAAGTATGTTTAGGGTTTAATGTAGGTGGTATGTTGTTTTCAAACGCATTTACCTTTTAGCACCGCTCACCAGACATTTCATTTCTGAATGCCGTGATACATACTGTTAAACAACCAACGTAATAAAACTTTGCTAGATTAATGTCAGAGGTGGACAAAGTACATAACTCTATTACCTGAGTGAAAGTACAGATATTACTGGTCAAATATTACTCCATTACATGTGAAATTTGTAAAGATAGATTTTTATTTTAGTAAAAGTACAGAAGTACTTGCTTTTAAAAGTACTTAAGTATCAAAAGTAAATTTCCTTTTTTCATGTCAGCATTGCATTGTTTTATTATTGTTGTATTGCTGTATGTAATGCCTACAATACCTTGTGCCTCTGAAGCAACTTACTGAATACACTGACTAGCTTGTATCTGTAGAATAAAGAGCTTTTAGAATGTTACAAAACCTATAGAATTGACAAAGACAGCCATAATCATCTTCATTTTTTAACACTACTATCCACCCCCACAATAAGAATTGATTCTCCCATGATTCTGAATGCCAACTAAACAAAATAACATGTAATTTACTAGAGGTTCTGACAAAAATATTATTGAATTATTTAAAATTATTTAAATTATTTGAATTAATTATGTAAAAAAATCTGTTTGAATGATTCAATGACTCACTCATAAATACTTCACTTGTTTTATTACTGGATGAATCAACATTTTTGAATGAATGATTCAATAACATACATTTTTTAACAGTCACAATCTTTTTATGATTAATAGTGCAGCTCTATACGCATAACTATTGGTAATTATGCAAGGTAACATAAAAGTTATAAGATATTAACTTATTTAATTCCATTTTCCCATCTACTTATCATCAGTGTTTAAAAATTGCTGGGAAATCATTGAATTTCACGACACGTGACCCTACAAGAATGATCATTGATAGGCTGTCTATCATCTGCAAAAAAAGTTTTAGAGAAGAAGTAAAAAAAAAAAATCGTCCACTGAATTTCAAAGCTGCTTACGACTTTCTACTCGAGGACCTTGATAGAAATGTAGTGGAGTGAAAAGTACAATATTTGTCTTTCAAATGTGTTAAAATGTGTCAAAAGTGTTAAAGTCACAAGTTTTCAGAAAAAAAATAAACCCAAATAAAGTACAGATACTCAAAAAGTGTACTTAAGTACAGTACTCAAGTAAATGTACTTTGTTACTGTCCACCTCTGATTCACGTTAATCTATTTCGGATAAAACAGCATGCTTTTAGTGCCACTCACTAGACATTTCACTGTGAAAGTGTCGCGAAACATGCAAGAGGCAATGTGATAAAGTTTTGCAGAAATGTCGCCACAGGTTTTTCCAATGAGCCTGGGTTGCGAGTATCATTTTAGAGTTTTAATATCATGCATCTTTTCCTTTTGTTATATATTGTAATTATAGTAGTATATTATACTCCCCTGCTAGCACTGGCTCTTTGTGTGTCTGAGGTCACATCCATTCAGTGTTTTTGTCCAGGTGGGATCTACACGTTTCACTCTCTTAGATCAAACTGTGTTTATGCCAGTAGCCATCTGCTCTCCCCTTTTCTGTTTTCTCCTTCCATCTGCAGGCCTTTTATCACTTCCTCATTTGGTCAATTCATTATTTGTGGTTTATTAATCCTCCTTAATCTACTTTTTCTATCCAGTTGATCCTATTCTGAAAATTTAAATTAAAGTTTAGAAAAGTTTAATGTTCTTGTCAGAATCTTGTCTGTCTGCTTGAGAAACTGAAGAGAAAATGCAGAAAAACTGTGAAATAATAAGTGTGCCTCCATGATGGAAATATCTTTCACTTCTATAAGCAGCTCTGTTTATATTCTGTGATAAATGTCACTTTTAATCAGTGAAACCTGACATAACTCTTGTTTTCATGATAAGAGGTAATTAGGCAGCACATGTCTCTGTGTGTTTGTGCTGGGTGATCTCATTTGTATTCATACACAAAGTGTACACATCCATTTTTGCACGTTTGGATAGGCACAACTAGATAAACACGTTTGATTGACACAATCTGAAACAACATTTTTACATAAGTTCAGTTTTAAACATGTAGATCTTCTAAAGATTGGTCGGAACTGGATTTAAAAAAAAAAATTTTTTTATATGAGGGTTCTGCCACCGAGTTCAATGCTCAAACACAGTCCCATACCGGGACTTACACTTATCAGTAAATGTTGGAGAAACTTTGCCAAGGAAAGAACTTTTAAATGACACATTTGTTTTAAAATACAATCCAAATGGGACTAATATACAAAGTAATTTGACTGGATTTCGTTATTATCAAATCTTAAAAAGTGTAAAATATAAGCCAAACACTATTGGTGTTACTGTGTATTATTAATGTGCGTTTCACCTATTCATTAATTTTATCTCATTTACTATGCTTCCCAATAACCTTTTAGAAATCACATAGAACTGAATGAAACTGTTATAAAGTCAATTTTGAAATTTTACACTGTTAATACTACTGTTTAAATGTTTGTGGTAAGTTTTTATTTTTTTATTTCAAGAAATGAATAGTTTTATTCAGCAATAATACAATAAATTGATCAAAAGTGACAAAAGAAATTGATAGTTTTATTCAGCAATGGAAGCAAGGAAGCAAGGAAGAAGACAACTGTTTTATGCTGGCATAAATTTGCTTGTAAACAAATAGTCTCTAGCTCTTTGGCCATATTAATCATTACACTATGACAAGTCTTGGTTCATTAACTGTTATCTGCTTAAAATGACTAATGATGTCTAACACATTGTTCAGAGGACTTTCACCCAAGAGCCTACACATGTTAAGTTGTTGTTTCGCCACACACTGAAATATTCTGTAGTAGTTAAAGGTGATCTGTGATTTCTGTGCCACTAGCATCACAAAGAGCAAAAATAATGACTGTTTTCAAACAGGTTTCAAAAACAATCCCTGTCTCATTGGTCGGCCAAATAGATAATTCCACCTTAAATTGGTTGAATTGGAGCTGGTGTTGTCAGTTTGGTGGCGAATCAACCTTCAAATATCTTGTTTACGCATGCATATTCATCTGTGGGATTTTAACCAAGAAAAACTGCACAGTTTACCTTTAATTTAGGGGTGGTTTTCAGCAATGTTAGGAGCATAGTTCTTGGGAGGAGTGTTATTGTACAGTCATTATGGTTGTTAATTATAGCATATGATTAGATGCAGAATCACACTGTCAACATGCATGCAGATGCTTTCCCTTCCTGTCACACACACACACTTTTCTTGCTTGTGAGGTGCTGTTTTCACTTGTGCAACACTTAAATTGGCAGACCGCCCATGAGGAAAGAAAAATGTTTAATTGATGTTTTGATTTGTATGTGCATGTTCCCAATAAGAGAAGAGCTCTGTATATCTGGCAATTACCATAATTTCCTGATATGCAGCAAGTTTCATATTGGCATTTTATCTCCCCGGATTATTTGACTGAGCAAAAGGCAGCACTTGCATATTTTAAAAACTTTTGGCAGGAACTTCTTCGAACTCTAAGTGCAGCAGTTTTATTTGTAGTACTGTTCAAAATAAATGGCTAAATGTGTAAATAATGGATAAATATACAGAATCTAATGTTTCAAATGTATCATGTTAACTTAAATCTGACTGCATATTGTGCTGTTCTTTTTTTTGTTTTGTTTTTTGTCTTTTTTTTTTTTTCAGTATGACTGAAAATTTTTGATCAAGTAATCTGTTGTCAGATTGTGTAATAAACATTAGCTAAGATGATTTACATTGTTGATTTAGTGTGAAATTATAGTATATTCCAGGTTAATAATTGCATTACTTTCACAATTTCACAGTTGGACTTCTCTTGTATCTAGCTGCACTCTCAGAAAATCTACACAAGTTTACTGGCAATTTTAGTCGTTTTTACAATTGTATAGTAAAATAATAATAATAATAATAAAGGGTCTTTCTGTGAGTTTACAATATAGGAAAACACTGTAAAGCAAATAATATCATACAATATAATTTTTTTGTTTTTGGTGTCACCATTGTTGTGTTTTGTATGTCGAGTATTGATGTCTGTGCATCATTAGGTGATGCTTCTTAAACAGTCTTGTGTTGTAAGATGATGTCACATATTTTAAAGAAGTATCTTAGCAGTTGCTTCACTATTATGAAAGATCCATCTACAAACAGTTATGAATTTAAAATAAGTTATTGGAAAATCTTCATACTTAAGTAATGCTAAAGTAAAATCTTCGTATTCATGCGAATAATTTGACTAACTTAAAATCAGCTGTTTAGCTTATTTCATGTTCTAGCTTGTCATTTTAACAAACGTTTTCATTTGCCACACTTCTGACTTGGCTAGATCAGAAATTTGAATATGAATATACAAGGTCCAAGATCCCAAGCAAATGAAAAAAACTTCATTATGGTGACTTCAAAAAAATATATATTGGTAAACAGTTACATTTCGTAGTGTCATGGTTAAAGACTGCTTTATAATGTGAATTCTCAGTAAAACAATAGCGGTATCATTCTCATTCTGTTGTTGATTCACAGTAATTTGCGAAAAAAATGACCCAGCTTGCATTAATTTTATAGTAAATTTCTAACTACAGTAATACTCTTTAATTCTGGAAATTCTTGGACATTTTTTACAGTGTAGGATTGTGGTGAGTGATGGCAGCTGCCATCAATCCTTCAGTTTGTCCTTGAAAGATACATCTGAATGATCCAGATATGTTTCCCATATGCAAATGTGTGCTGCAAGACTTGTAGCCTACAGATTTTCAAGCAGTTGCTGATGCTATGCAATTTTTGCACTCACACCTACATGTATGATTCCCACCGGCTTCTGTTTTTGCATAGAGAGAATTATGTCTACGCATGTTAAAGAGAAAGATGTGAAAGATGTGTATGTGTGACATCGTAGTGTCCATAAGACCCAGTTCTGCATATACTGTACATCTCTGCTAACCCACCGATCTTTTATTGGCTACGTTCGCAGGCAAGATGGCTGCCAGAGGCCACCCGATAATCCTGAGAGTGCAAACACAGCAGGATAAACTGCAGCGTTGCATGTACAAAAAAAAACAAACACTGCTAGTGTGAAACACCAGAGTAACAGATCATTCTGATCATCAGATCTTGCCAGATCTTCCTGCAAAAGAACAAAGATTACGTAGTAATAAAGTAGTACAACCTCACTTAAACTGAGTAATGGAGTTAAGGCTCAGATATTCAACTCTCTGATCTGGAGCTATTAAGCTGATGGCGTATTATGTTAGCTTATAGGTTTACAAGTCCCATATTCTATGTATGGCACTTTCCATGGATGTGATGTAACAAATGCCGCTTAACCTGACTGAAAATGCTGACTTTCATTCTCAGGAGGTCAAACTAAATTTTATGTGAGCTTTTTTGTTGTACATCAATTTAAATGAGGTTTGTGCAACCCTGTTACCAAGATTTTCATACACTTTAATAATAATGTTGAGCTTGACGAATACAGTTAAATATTTGTAGAAAATTTGAGTAAATAAAATGGTTATTTATTTGTCTTTCCATCATGCTTTAGGTCCAAGTGGTTTTACTTCTTGGTTGTCATAATTTTCAAGAATGTTATATTTTTTTGTAAAAGGGGGATGCAAAGAAAAAGCTAAATAATGTTTTTGGTTATTAACCCTTTGGCGCCTTTTGATCACACCAGTGTGATTAGAACGTTCAGTGTGTCACACTGAGCAGGAGACGAAAGCGCTCAACGCTTGTCATAAATCAGTGTTTTCAACCACTTAATGTTTATTTTAGGTTTCAGAAATTTAAATACACAGAAGTATTAGAATTTCCCAATGGACAAAATCAAAATTAATTTTTTTTAGTTTAGTTTGAGAAGCCGTTTCACTCGGTTATACGTCACAATATGGAAGAAAACACCATGGCAACTTCAATTTCATGCCTACTTTAAACTTACATGTGAAAGGGTTAAACTTTGTTAATAATTAAAGACAATGAATTGAATATTAGCTGAATAAATTGTTGAAATGATGACAATTTTGTATGATTTTACTTGATATAGCTGTGAAGGTCATGACCTCCTGAGGTGTGACAGCCCAAAGTTTAGATATTAAGTAGGAATACAGACATTTGATGTTAAACTATCTACTTTTCGTGATGTAGGTTAATTTTGTGTTTAACCAATCTGTGCTTTATTCATTTATTTTATTTTTTAAGTAATGGGACACCAATGTGTACTTTATTCATGGAAAGTGCCATATTCATTATTCATCTCTGTTTCTCTAAGTATAATTCTAACCCCAGAGTAGCTTGTTGAGTGAATACATCCACGGATGAAACTAGGCTTTTGGCCTTCTTTCTTTACTATGTTTTCACACATTTTCTTCTTCTCTTTCATGAGCTTAAAGCAGCTCTCACTTCCAAACCATCTTGATGCCGGACAGACATGTGAGGGGCTTTGAACGTTAGGTGCATGTTTTCCATTCTTCCTCCGTGCATTGGTTATGGACGAATGGCTCCTGCGTGAGATGAGCTTCTCTGTTCTGCGGGCTCCACAGGAGGGAACGGCAAATTGAATCAAGGCAAATCTGCTACTGTCAGATCCACATAAGCGCAGCAGATTTTCAACCCTGAGGCCTCTAGTTAATAGTATAGCTATTGATTTTCTCCAGTGGAATAAACAGAAAGGGAGGGATCATTTCAGTTGTGTGTGTGCAGGTATTAAGATGAGGCATGAGGTGTGGCAGAGATTACTGTGCAAGAAAATGTCCTTAACCTGCCAACCAGCTATAGGCTTCTTCCATACTCCTTAAAAATACACCAAAACCCTTCCAGACCATCTCAATCAACTCCGATCTCTCAGCATACTCAGATCCCCTTCCCTTCCATCAGTCTCCTTCACTCTCTGACCTCAATATGTCATGCCTGGTATCAAGTTCTCCCCCTCTCTCCTGCTAGGGAACCAGGAGAGAGAGCGAGAAAGGAAGATGAGCATGGCTGCAGCATTAATTAGTGATTGCAAAGATGATGTGAGAAAAATCAGCACTCCAATTATAGATGCGAGTCTGTGACATCTGTGCGTTTCATTCTCCGTGCTGAAAGAGTAATGTCTCGTGTTAGTCAGATGAGGGAGTGTGAGGTAAAGAGAGGACAGAGAGGGAGCAGTTAAAGGCAAGGGTGATGGGAGTCACTGTTCTTAGAGTGACGCCCATAATGAAAGATACTCTCATACAGAACAGCTCCTGACACTGGAACTAAGAATCTGTCGGTTTTGCTCTCTTGCTCACTCTGTTCATGCTGCATAAAAGAAAATCTTTAAAGTATTTTTTGCCTTGATTTCCAATGAAAAAAAAAATCCTAAAACTATTTATTGATTCTTCATTCCTTCCTGACTTCCTTCCTAACTGACTGACTGAAGTTATGGGTAAACGTTTTATAGAAGTTATGTGTAAATTTAGTGCTTTTTAGGCCTAGTCCACATGTACACGGGTATTTTTATAAACCGAGTTTTTCCTCCTTCATTTAAAAAAAAATACAAATAATTGCGTCCACACAAGCCCGGTTTAAAAAAAAATATCTCTGTCCACATGAAAACGCAAAAACACGCTATGACGTGCTGTCAAAATCCATGTTGGCCAATCAGAAGCCTGGAAAAAAGTTAATTACCAGTTCCGGATAGGCTAACAACATTGTAATTTTATTGAGCATTTTATAATTATTATTATCAATTCCATCAAATTCCATGGAAAAAAAAAATTGTCATAAGAAGTGACCTGTGTAGTATTTCATTCTGACACCTCTGTTCCGCAATATAATGGGAGAACTGTGCATGTATCTGTATACATGTTATAAGTTAGCATAGTTATTAGCAGCAATATTTTGGATATGTCCATTATTGCACAGACTCGCCTCACGTAATCAAAAGAGATAGCGGCACACAATCTGATGTCAAACAAAGGAGATAACAGCGCGGCCACTCCCATGTCACTGGCCACAAATACCTGTGTTCGTGTGAACAGGGCCAGGTTGTGTGTTTCACAGTAACTCCTTAATTTGAGAATTTCTCCAGTTAACTACCTGTGACTACAGTTGTTCAACCTTAATGTTATGAAGTGACGAGAATACCTTTTGTGCGCCAAAAAAACAAAATAACGACTTTATTCAACAATATCTAGTGATGGGCGATTTCAAAACACTGCTTCATGAAGCTTTGAAGCTTTATGAATCTTTTGTTTCGAATCAGTGGTTCGGAGCGTGTGTCAAACTGCCAAAGTCACGTGATTTCAGTAAATGAGGCTTCGTTACGTCACGAGTGTTTCAAATTTTCAATGGTTTACCACTGGGGTGCGTGACTTTGGCAGTTTGATACACACTCTGAAAGATTTGTAAAGCTTCAAAGCTTCATGAAGCAGTGTTTTGAAATCGCCCATCACTAGATATTGTTGAATATTGGCAATAGAGGCCTCACTGAGCCATCGGATTTCATCAAAAATATCTTAATTTACGTTCCGAAGATGAACAAAGGTCTTACGGGTGTAGAACAACATGAGGGTGAGTAATTAATGACAGAATTTTCATTTTTGGGTGAACTAACCTTTTAAAAAAGATAAATTTACAAATTTGTGTAAGTAAGGTAATAAGATTTGTTTTCAGAGAATATTGCCTTACCTTACGGATGTTTCGGCATTTTTTTACTGGTAAAAACACAAATATAGAGATGTTTTTGTAGTGATAGTGGTTCTATAGACTCTGACAGTCTGTGAAATGTTTTTAGACAATGTTGACAGACAGTGAGAGTGAGAGAGAGAAACAGAGTGTGTCTGGTCACTTCTAAGGCTGGGTCAGAGAGCTGTGAGAGGCATCAGTCTTTGATGCTCTATGCTGCAGCAAATCAAATGCATATATTCACAGTATACTGAGAGGCCCATGCAAAAACAAAGACTAAAAACAATCATTTCATATTCTCTCAGCACCTGTGCAGTCTTTCAAACCAGGTCTCATGAGAAGTCATGATGGTGAAATTGGAAGAAATTGTACAAGTTGGTTCATACAAAAACATATGACCCGAACCCAAACCGAACATAGACACAGAGTAAACACATAACACTCAGCTGCATTCACAATTTGCTACTGGTCATGTTTAAATCATTAGTCTTAAGTACTGAAAGACAATGACTGCAATAAGCAAGGAGACTGCCATCATCCAGTCATTGATATTTGAGCACACTACATGTGACAAACATGACAGCACTTTTTATCCCATTGTTTGTACATGTGTTTGCCAAGCTATATTGTTTAGAATGTAAAATTACATGTTCGAGTAGTTAATTTTATTTCTTTATGCATTGGATCAACAATGGTTAGACATGCTTGAGTTGGTAATTATGATTATGGTATTCAACAAGGACAAATACCCTTGCTTATACTAAGATGTTTACAAATATGATGGCGCTGTAGATTAATGTGTTGACTCATATTAGTACATCAACAAAACACGGACGTTTACTCCATCAGCATACAGCCCTTTTGTCATTGGCTTAAAGAGGCAGCATACATATACAGTAGCTCTTAGAGTATTACACTGCAGTGTTTAGGAGTGACAGGAGATTAAAATGTAATGATAATTTTCAGTTATTGTGATTAATTACATAATTCAAATTTGATAACATTTTTCTTTCTCAATTTTTGTATTTCTCTGATTTGTTGTTCTTGTAAAGACAGAAAATGTAACAGTCTGTACTCTCTGTTTTATGTTACATGTTTTATATTTATGTTTGGGTTATTTTGGTAGACTTTTTAATTGATTTTCAATTGTAAAAGTGGAAGTATGTTTCTTAGTTCCTGTGACAGTTTATCATTTATTTATTTGCAATCATTCTGAGCCTTCACTATTATACAGCCTTGCAAGGCCAGTGCAGATATTCCATGCAAATCTGTCAAAAAATATGAAGTAATGGAAGCTACATGTATAATAATAAGGAAAATGCAGTTTAAAATAGTGTTAGATGGAGTATAAACAGTGTTCCATGTCAACAACCATTTATATTATTTATAGTGCCATCGTCTGTGTTGAGCTCAAAGGTTATACGACTTGTTGAGCTTCGACAATAATTAGTCCACCATACAAAGACTGCTAATTACTACATATCTATTAAATGACTCATCCAGATTTATATATACATAAATTAGCCATTAAAAAACCCTTTTATTGTCACTGTTCTTATTTATGACTGGTCCTTAGAATGAGGACACAACAGAATCAAGCAGATATGTTGAATTATGTCAGTTTACTAATGTGCGAATGTAATGGAGCTAAACGTTTGCTTAATCTTAGAAATTAAAACTTTAAGCAGCTCTATTTTTTCTGTAAACAAGTTATTAAATAAACAGCTTAAACTCATATTCCTACAGCAACATATATGTAGCAACCCTAAACACACATTCCCTACAGTCTAAAAATAGCTAGTATATCATTTCCCTAGCAGTGTCCTTAATCTAAGCCTGCTTAACCTAACCCCTGATGCTTTTAGCTTTCACGGAAAGTAGGCAGGTATTGCTGAAGCAATTTCAAGGTAAAAATGAAGTCTTATCAAATGAATGAAACATTTCCTCATAGAATTAATTATCATAGCAACATTTCAAGAGGTGTGGGATGCAATTCTTCTACCAATGTGCAGGATACACGATGTAAATTGAGGTGTAGCAAAGACAGATCAAAAAAAAAAGAGGGAGGCAGTCTTGTGGAAAAGCCATATTTTACAGAAATGTTGTGATACATTTTTTGTTGCTTTATGAGGATCTTAGTAGTCTGTGCTTGATAAATCTCTGCATATTCTGCTAATGGAGCAAGCATTTCAAATAACTACATGCATAGATATTAATATATGCATGTCATTTTGTTTTGATGTGTGTAAAGGTCATTCAGAAGGTCAATCAAGTCCTTTTTAGAGGATATTAGAGCGCCTGTTTGAAAAGACATAGATTATTTACACTTGATTATGAATATGTATGTATATGAAGGTGCATGTGTGTGTCTATAGCCTAGGCCATTAAGGGGATAGTTCACCCCAAAATTAAAATGTCATAAGTTACTTCATAATAACCTGTGGAACACAAAATAATTATTTTTCATTTTTTCCTGTAAAATGGCATGAACAATTTCTGTTTCTGTTCTCATCAAAATAGTTTTATCCATTTACAGTGTCTCCATGTGCTTGTTAACATGATTACCTGCTCACATAAACATTATCTGGTGAGTCTACAGTGTTTGTTCACTTTGTCATTCAGTCTTTGGCATCCGCTTGCAGGCAGAAATATACGGATAAAAAATAAAATTGTTGACCCACCTTGCCATCATTTTCCACAGAACTCCATTCTGTGCTTGTTTACATTTGCATTCGTCTGCTATATTGACATATTTTGCGCTCACAGATATGATAGTTACGGCAACAAGTGTCCTTTTTACTATGGGCAACAAGTCATTTTACACTATTTACAAATAGGGGCAGTGAGAGAGAGAAAGAGGGGAAAATCAGATCTGCTCAATGAGGCAAGATATAATAGGACTTTTTTTTGTACAGTGTGTGTGTAGAAAGGAGACAGAATACATTTATTGTATGTTTGTGTGTATTTTTGCTTTTCATATCACAGAGGATTCTCAGCTCTACAAATAACATGCATCCTCAACCCACAAGTATCAATCAGCAGGCATCAGACCGTTCTAAAGGCTTTTATCATCATTTTATTGTTTGTAAAATGCTACGCAAAAGCCAGATTGTGTGTGTGAGTACTGAAAGATGAATGCATGATATATTTTAGGATGTTCTCCATCTCCTTCCTCTAAAGTTGGAGACCTGGCTACCCCATACGGGGGGATTAATTATAACTCTCAGTGGGGATCACCAACTGTGGCAGCCTCCAATTACATTACACAGTACTGTATATGTGTTTGTGTGTGTTATGCACGCAGAAAGAGATTTAGAGATCAAATTGCAATTAATTTCAATTACTTTTTGAGGGCAGAGGTTAAGTCATAAAAGGCAGCACATTCTGGCTGTCCACTCACTCACTCACTCACTCACTCACTCACTCACTCACTCACTCATTCACTCATTCATTTTTGTGTGTCAACATTAAGCTGTTTGGAATGCACTGGGCGAAGGGAGCAATGAAACACAACATCATTTCCTCATTATCTTTACCTGGATTGTTACAATGTCAACACAGTGCACCAACAACAGGATTTTTTAATTATTGTTTTATTATTAATAATAAATTATTATTGCTGTTAATATAATTGTTACACATAAATATAAATTTTGTAATTAAGTTTATTTATTTTTATAAATATACTTTATATTTGCGTGTGTTACATCTCTGCTTTCAATTGTATAAAACTTGCTGTCTCTTCTTTGGACACTGCTGGTAGTCACATTTACCTAACGTATTTATCTACACTCTAAAAAAATGCTGGGTTAAAAACAACCCAAGTTGGGTTGAAAATGGACAAACCCAGTGTGCTGGGCAGTTTTATTTAACTCAACTATTATTTAAAAATTACTATATGGCTGGCTTAAAATGTACCCAAAATAGGTTGGAATTTAAAAATCAGATACATAATTACTAGAGGTAACAATAATATTCAAAAGGTAAACATTTATTAATAAGCCATTTTAATAAATGTTTATTGTTTAATTATTATTCATTAAACTAATTAATAAATATTCATTTATTAAACATATTTCCAACATGTTTTGGGTTCATTTTAAGCAAGCAATACAGTTATTTTTAAACCATAGTTGAGTTCAATGAAACTACCCTGCAGGTTGGGTAAAGATTTAATCCATTCACTGGGTTTGTCCATTTTCAACCCAACTTGTTTTTTTTTTAACCCAATATTTTTCAGAGTATAGTATTAAACACATTTCATACCTATGAAACTTATTTAAACTTCATATGAAATGCATGACTAAAATCATATATCAAAACAAAAGAAGAACTTGTATTATTTGACTTATGTTACTTCGAACTCTCCCGCAATCTAGCTTTAAAATGAATCGCCAACCTGGGTCACATGATCATAAACGATAAAATTACTTTCTTGAAGTGGCCATGGCATACACCCTTCTCTAATGCAGACTTGTAGAAGGGCCCTTCCTGAAGGGATTCAGGTGTTCACTTTCATTTGGAACGTCCCAACAAATGACAGAAAAATGCTGTTTGGAATTCGCCTTTTCTCACTCACTCACTACTCACTCATTCTGAGATCCTTTATTCTACTACATACTGCATGCTTGCTAAAGTTTCTGCATTATCAGCCTGACAATTCAACAATACATCCAAACATGCAATATCACCTCCAGATTTCTCTTAATGTTATGTCCCTTCTATCTCTCTGATTTTTTTTTTTGTCTTAAACATAGATATGTTCATGTAAGGTTTATACATCAGATTAATGATATTAGATTAGATGCATGACAAACATCTCTGATGTCACAGAACTCACCATGCAGCAAACATTTCATGTCCCTACACAGCAGGCATAAATGTGTACCTGTGGCCTGATACGGCAACAGGAAGTGGAGTCTGCTGACTTCTGTTTGATCACACTTGATTTCTCTTTCCTCTTAATTCTCCAAAGAGACTTTTAATTGCTTCATTAACCTTTCTACGGCAGACCATTGGAATTATTTAGAGGTAATTTTTCTCAGGCTTTGCTCAAAGAGAGATTTGATGATAGGAATGCTGGGAAAATAAATAACTTACATCCCCAGGGGAGAAGATGGTTTAAAGGGTATGCTGCGTGCACATTTAAGGTGGCTCTGTGTGTGTGTGTGTGTGTGTGTGTGTGTGTGTGCTCCCCCCCCCCCTTCNTACCCATCTTTCACCTCTCATCTGGCTTTCTCTTTCTCACTTGGCTCCTGTTTTTCCATAGTTTAATGTCTACAGAAATAAGTTGTTATAAGTATAATTATAGTCTCTGTCTCTCGTTGTCACTCTCTTCATTTTGCAATCCCATTTTAATCTGTCAGCATTCATGTGTGTTTTAGTGTGCGTTTATTGTGCATCAATGTGTTCTTTTTTTTTCCATGTGTTAATCAAGGCTCTGTTGTGCTAATTAGTGAAGTTAGAGTGTTATGAAGACTACACACCATCATGAAACACTTAAACGTGTTTTTTGAGACATTAGTAGATGGAAAGCATGTTAATTTTAATGAGAAATATACCAATTTCTGAAATATTTGGATTATTTTCTTCTGGGTTTAAAATATGTGATCATCACTGGATATGTTGTTGTATATTTAAAAACTGTGGTGATAACTTGAATAATAATTGTGATAAAATTAGGGGTTTCAGTACACTTTAAAGGGTTAGTTCAACCAAAAAATGAAATTTCAATAATGGAAAAATGAAATGCCAATAATGAGCTGGCGTTCTGACGCAGAACCTGGAAACGCTACACTGTCTATACAATGCAAACAGCGTGGGAGAATGACAGGGTAGAGAATAAATTGTTAAATAAAGTCGTTTTTTTTGTTTTGTTATTGAGCACAAAAAGTATTCTCTTCATTTCATAACATTAAGGGTGAACCACTGTAGTCATGTAACACATTGACTATTTTAACAATGTCTTTACTACTTTTCTGGACCTTGAATCTGGTAATTATGTTGCTTTCTATGAGGGGATAAAAAAAAAACTCTCGGATTTCATCAAAAATATCTTAATTTGTGTTCCGAAGATGAACGAAAGTCTTACGGGTGTGGAATGACATGAGGGTGAGTAATTAATGATGGAAATTTCATTTTTGGGTGAACTAATCCTTTAAATAATTAAAGGAACAGTTCAGCCAAAAGTGAGAATTCTACAGCACTGCAAAATATATTTTTTTCTGTGCAATTGTGTGTACAGTAAAACATCCTGTTGCATAATGTGCTGTTTTTACTTTCTATTCAAAATTGAATCACATAGTTTCTTTAAAAAAAAGAAAAGAATGAATAAATAAAAAAAAGAAAACTTTTTCAGAAATGTGCAGGACTTGTGTAGAATTCAACTTTGTTGAACAGTTTATGTTAAGGACTTTAAGCTGGTCTTTCTATTTGACCCACAGTTAACAAAGTCACACCACAATACTAAGGTCCATTTGGACCCGCTCTCCTTGGACCTGTTATATTTGTTGCCGCACTCTGTGCTCCTGTTGTGTCCCCCTATGGCTCCCTGTTCAAAAAAGACATCTGTCACAGAGGACATGGGGAATGTTATCAGCTTATAATGGTTATTGACTGCTTGTTATGATTCTAGGCGCAGCTCGGCTCTCTTTAGCCCTGTTTTGTTCTCTGAGCCCTGAACTGCCAACTGGTACAAAGACAGGCATGCGCTCTTGAGTTCCCTGTGGGCTTCCTTTAGAAATACAACTCTCTGTATCTTCTGCACTTAAATCATCACAGCACCACGATAAAGAAAACGGCAGAGGAGAGCTGACGCAACCCACCATCATATCTGACACAAAATAAAAATAAAATTCTGAAGGCCACAGTCATTTCTGAAGTTAATTTACTTCATTATTTATTTTAAGTCTTGATCTGTTATCATGTGCAACACTTCGGTGGTGGGGACTTTCGATTTATATATTTATGTTTGTCTTATTTTTAAAAATTGTATCATTTTTACAATGAAACTCAGTAGATTAAACTTGGCAACGTAATAGGAAATAGTATAAAATAAAACTTGGTATATGAAGCACAGCAAGGGTTGCAGTCAACTAACTGACCGTTTTCATACAAACTCATCCTGACATCACAAATGTGACAAAATCAATAACAGCTGTGTAAATAACACTGACAAACAGTCAATGTGACTATTATTTTCTTCTTTCCCCACTGCATGTTGGAAAGATGGTGAACGGAACTGAACCACAAAACCATTGTTTTTTGTTTTTGTTGTTTAAGCCTATTTTTTTTTTATTTATTTTTTTTTTTAAGTTAGAACACTGCTGTGCTTGTATGTCGTAATAGAAAAAGCTGCCTCAAAATGTATTGCTTCTGAAAGGTCCTGAAATTTACAGTCTAAATTGTAAGTAAACCCACAATTACAATTATTATTGTTTTTGGCATTCTTTATTTAATATAATTTTTTACAGTGTGAAAATATCCAGAAGTGAGCTAAATCTGACAAAATCTCTTTTTTGAGTGTCCTCATTTGTAAAAATGAAATAAAAAAAATATAGTAAATAACTATTAGTTTTCTGGTAGGGTTAGGTTTTGGGTTAGGGTTTTGTTATATTATTGTTAACTAGCTGTATTAAAAAAACAAACAAACAAACAAAAAACAATAGAAGTCAATGGAATGTCCCCATTTTATGGTTATCAAAAGTACCAAGTCAGTACTGAAATTTAAAAAAATGTGACGATACCAGCATTTCCCCCTAGCATTTTGAACGCTGTTGAGCAGATTCTTAAACACCTCTGATTGGCCATTGTGTTCACGCGCTCAACAGAAATCTTTGATGCTCTTCACTTCACAGAGCGCTCACACAGATACACACGGGAGCATTTGAAAGCAGTCAGATCCGCTGACCCGTGTGTATCTGTGTAAGCGCTCGGTGAAGAACGTCAAAGATGTCTGTTTACAACATGTTTTTAAAGCGTTAAACATTGTAGCCAGTCACAAACATTTCTGTTTAGCGTGTGAACACAGTGGCCAATCAGAGGTGTCGACAGCGCTCAAAAAGCTAGGAGGAAATGCTGGCATCGTCACATTTTAAAAAATTTCATCTCTTTTGGTACCAAAGTCGGTACTTTTGACAACCCTACCCAATTTAGATAGCAAAATACACTTTTCCATGTATGTGTGTTTGTGCATGCATGGCTGTTTCTGTATGTGTAAGTCCTATTGCATTACAGGTTCAGTGGTTGAGAATGAGATGGACACTGAGTGTAGCAGTTTGACAGCACCCCCATTCTTGGAGTTTAGTGTTTGCTTGGGAAACGTTAGTAAGAGTGACCCTTCAGTGAGACAAGTCAAGATGATCATTGAGTGATGGGAGAGCCTGTCAATTCCTCCTCTGAATCAACTAGAATACTGCAAAATGAAAACACAACAAACAGCTTGTTTCCCGAAGAACTTCAGGCTCAGTGAACCTCTTTTTTAAGGCATGTTGGCAGGAAGTGATGGTACACAGCTGTCGTTCCTAATTCCCCGCCAGCCATGTCCTGTTTCAGGTCTCTACTTTCTGGGTGCCTTTGTTGTTTTATTCTTTGGTGACTGCTATCCTTTGCCACTGTGACGCATAGAAACAGAGGCTCCCTTGTCATAACTAGTAGACAGCGCAAATAAAGTGAACTGATGCAGACGCACTCCTTACCATTACTTGAAACATTTATTATTATTTAAGTTTCCTTTTTCAGATACTGTCGAGAAGGATAGGTATAATTTTTTTATCTTCTCTTGGGATTAGTAGTACTTCAGAAGTTTTTAAATATGTGCTATCTAATTAAGTGTGTTTTGATCACATTTTCTGATAGATTCATAATTCTGTGTAATGAAGCCATTGCATTAAAGGATTCTGTTTCCTTCACGCAAGAATCAGGCCTCATGAGGGAGAAACTTAGAAAGCATAAAAGATGTCAGCCTTTATCCAGTCTCTCACGCAGAATGAGAGTAGAAAGAAAATCTAATTGAGAGAAAAATGATTTCATCTCAGCGTTATCAAGAATGAAGCAGCTCATGCTTGAGATTGTTTGAAGTTGTTAAATGGCTTTTCATGTTTAGGGGAAGAGGACGTTTGGCAGAGGTATTTGGCAATTGGCTCTTGTTTAATACTTATGATATAATTTGTTACCTCATTTTGCCCAGACACTGAACTAACTAAGAAAAATGAACATTGTGTATTGTGATTAGCCTTGTGATAAGCAGATTTAACAAACACTACCATAGAATGGAGTTCTTTCTTCTGATGCTGTTGTAATGCATCAGTGGTGTAATGTAATGATTATGATGCACTATGAATTAACATGAATGATAAAGGTATAATATATTAATATTTTTTTATATTTAAAACTTGCAATAAACATTTTGCCATTTTTTTAATTCAAAGAAAACAGAAGAAACTGAGTTAAAACTGAACACAATCTTGCTGCTAAAACTGTATAGAACAATTTGTTAATATTTTTTTGCTCCTTTTGTATTTTACATTTACTTGTACTTTTACTTTCAATACTTAAGTACATTTAATATATATAAAAATGTAAGTACAATAAATTTCACCTAGGCCTACTTTAAAACTTTTACTCAAGTAATATTCTAAACAGTAACTTTAACCTCTACCAAAGTCATTTTCTGGTAGGATATCTATACTTTTACATAAGTATGGCTTTCCGGTATACTTTATCCACCACTGAATGCCATTGTAGGACTGTCAGGCCATAAAATGTTACTGTAATGGCTTTTATTCTGGACCTTTTAAACGGTAATGTTATGTATATCATTTTGTGTGCAGAAACAGAATAAAAATGTAAGTGCTGAAAATCTTCCACTCTGCCATGGCTCTCAAATCACATTCAATGAAATTCAATTGTGCACTTTATAGTTCGTCAGTATACACACAATGGCATTTTACATAGCATCAACCCTGGTAAAATGCATCCTGACACAGAAAAATTGTGAATGTGGGAACATTCATTAGTGTATAATGACTTAAATGTCATTCGGTTCCTCACATAAAGTTATAGTATGACTTCAGAAGAGTTGAAATATAGCACACAAGTAGAATGGACTACTTTTATGATACTTTTATGGTGTGGACATTATTTCAAAAATAAAGAACTCATTTTGATATCCACAGGAAGACAGAAAATCACACGAGTTTCATTGTTGACAGAAGTCTAGTTTAGCAGTGGGTGAACTAATGGAATCCTCCGAAATAAGACCATCAGTGACGTTTTGCTGGAGCAGGATAGTAGGAATGACCTACATTGCTTTGTAGTTGTTTTTACACAACCACCTTCTGAATTTTTAATCACAGCCTACAACCCATTGTTTTAGGATTTCATTGCACTCTATTTGATTTTTCAGTGAATCCAGATTTATCTTGAACTTGTATAGGGAAGGCTATCAGTGCATATCACATTCAAACCAGAGAATGATTAAATAGGGTCAAAATGTGATTTTGGATGAAAATCTTCAATTCCATCTGTTACAGAATCATGATAATATATTGTACTGCAGGCCTGTTATTGGATTGCTGCTTTTCTGAGAAAACAGAATCCTTTGAGCTCACGAGCCCTCCCTCTGCTGCTCCTCCGAGAACATATCCCAGAATGCACTTCAATGGACTGAACATTGTTTCCCAACATTTTTACACATTGGGAAACAACGGTTTTCCTTCAGCAGCAGAGCTTTTTCCCCCCCAGTCCTTGTGTTTGCCAACACAAATCATCATCTAGCACACAACACAGCAAGTACCTCTCCATGTGTCACTTAATCAGAAGATCCCTAGAATGCTTGTCCCATTTTTCCATCGAAAAGATCGGTATTCCTTTTGCTTACACAAAACCGGTTAGAAACCAAAGTGAATACAGAGTGTGAACAGAAAACACATTCTCTTATTTTCTCTCATATTTTTCTTCCTTTCATTATCAAATGTGTTGAGAGACTTAGGTAATGGCAGTAAGTACAGAGCTGTACTTGTCCCAAAAGTAATAACTTCCTCTTGAGCTTAATTAAGAAATTCACGCTATTGCTCACGTGCAAAGACAGCCAACACAACCAGGGAATTCAGGAAGGACTATGGAGGTGATGAAATGAAACTCAGTTTCCTCTCAAATTTGTTAGGATGATTTCATCATGTGCCCCCGGGCTGACGTCCGCAGACGTCTCACATGTCAGCACAGTCGGACACATTCACAGCAGTCATTCTTCCCACGCATGGATGTGAAAACTCTAGCTGCATGTATACGACAGATTCTGTTTACATTTCTACGCTTCTCAAGCCGAATAAAGTCCTCAATGATTGCTCAACCAAGAGCTTATAGCCTCTGGAAGGATATGTGCTCAAACAGACAGATTCGTCTGTCATTTTTGATGATGCTTTCGGGAAGGTGAAGAAGTCATTGTGAACTGGTGTTGAAAGATTCCTTAAGGGTGTTGCCTGTTATGAATGGTGACAGGCCACTGTATTTTGTCCTACCTGGAAATTGCAGTGATATATGCTTTGTGCTGAGAGCAGGAAGAGATAGATAGGTGGAGAAGGATCACAATTGATATGCTGTTCTATACGGCGTCATCTTGTACCTACGTATATTCCAGGTATGACATAAGAGGATTTTTAGCAGATGATAGGATGGATTTCTGCTTTTACACAGATACTGACACTCTGATGTCTTTCAGTCTGATAAAAGAGAGTCTGTGTGTTTCTCTAGAGAGAAGATTCACAACAGATCAATCTGTCCTGTATAAAAAATACCATCAAACGAACTGAAATATTGATCCTAAAATAAACATCATAAAAACATCTGGACGCTTACCCAGTTTTCAATGGTTGTGTAAAATCAACTAGTATTCAAACACTCTAGAGCCAATATTATAAATTACTGTGAATTTATGATGCATTAGTAATAGTAAAGGCGTTTTTGTGTGGTTGAGTGGTTGTTTGGGAGCAAGTCTCAACCTCAATGTTTGGAAAGAAGTGAATTTTCACCCCCAACCAGGCATCTGTCTGAATAATCAATGTTGCGTTTAGTGAGAGATTCCAGTAAATGGAGTATTGACAGGGTTTCTGAGAAATCGTGACTCATGCAGGTGATGTTGAACTTTTAATGATTGCTCGTTAATGCATTATTAATGAACAAGTGCAAGTTTTTCTGAAATTACAAAAAAAATCACTCAAATTTTTGTGTGTGTATGTATGTATATATATATATATATATATATATATATATATATATTTTATATATATACATA
>RJVU01026577.1:7861888-7878258 GCA_003731715.1 Anabarilius grahami
CGTAATGGTTTTTATACTGTACAAACTGTATATTCTATCCCCCTACACTACCCCTATCCCTAAACCTAACCATCACAGGAAACATTCTGCATTTTACAAAAAAACATCATTTAGTATGTTTATTAATCCATTTCCCTCGTGGGGACCGCTGACTGTTTTCAACATTGTTCATAATAAATGTTTCTTGAGCGTATTACAATTATTCTGAAGGATCATGTGACACTGAAAACTGGGGTAATGTCTGCTGGAATTTTAAACTCTAATAATATTTCACAATATTGGGTTACACTTTATTTCGACCGTCCACTTTAGACATTCTACTAACTAATAAGTAACTTGTCAACTACATGTCAACTAACTCTCAATAGAGTATTAGTAGACTGTTAGGTTAGGGTTAGGTGGAAGGGTAAGTAGAATAAGTTGATGTCTATTGGGGGACCAGTAAAATAGCATGAATAGTAATCTTTAACACCAGTACTGAAGGTGATGCTAATTGTAAATTGCAGCAGGCATTAAAAGTAATGCTATCCAGTGGGCACAAACAAATCAACATGTGACATTATATTGACTCTTAACAAGGAAAATGATCTTTTGGGGAGGGTGAAATTACAGCTGGCATACAATTCACTATTTTAATGTTTTGTCTTGATTAACTGTTTGGTGTAATGCACAGTGGAAATTCCCATTATTGGATAGTAGAGAATATTTGATGCTTTCAGAATGCACTTTATCCAACAATCTGTGGTTTAATTATCAGGAGTGTTTCCCCTTTAAAAGCTCCCAGTTTCCCTCACAAAGCAAATTATTTGCAGTGCCACCTGTCTCTGTTTGCATAGAGCACACTGTGACATTTAGAGAGCACACATCATACTCCAGAGATAGGACATTTTCTTTCAGAGGTGTACAGTTTGGTTTGCTCTTCACTTACAACTGTGTCTATCACAACAGTATCTCAGCATTAGTCACAAGCACCACTTACCGCGCTCTTCAAATGAAAGGTGATGTCGTCCTCTTTCAGGGAGGAGATGAATTACGCATTTAGGTTTATATAAGGGCACGGGGCCTGAGGTCCTAATTCTGTCCCACTCCTGAAATAACGGCCAGGATTTCTCTGGATTCGGACACCATTTTTGTGTCCAGGATTGCTTAGTCAGCCCAACAAAGAGCACATGTGGTGTGTGTAAATTTGTGCATTTATTATAATTTGTACCTGGTCTCGTGGGTAAAACATGACTATGCATTGGTTTGTCCATACATTGCTGCAGGTACAGTACAAATCGATAAGGTTTCTTAATTAAATGTCTGAATACATGTACAGTATATACAATTAAGTTGGGCCTAATTAAAATCTACTTGCATTACCGCTCAAAATGAATAATTTCATTCATCAAATGTGCATTATATTGATCAAAACTGACAGTAAAAGACATTTATAATGTTACAAAAGATTTCTATTTCAAATAAATGCTATTTTATATTTCTATTCATCAAATAATACAAAAAAAGGTATCACGGTTTCGACAAAAACATAAGCAGCACAACTGTTTTTAACATTTATAATAATAACTGTTTCTTGACCAGCAAATCAGCATATTAGAATGATTTCTGAAGGATCATGTGACACTGAAGACTGGAGAAATGATGCTGAAAATTCAGCTTTTAAATTTATAGAAAATTTGATAGAACAGTTTTACTGTTTTTGATCAAATAAATGCAGTTGTGGTGAGCATAAAAGGCTTCTTTCAAAAACATTAAAACATCACCAACCCCAAACTTTTGAAAGGTAGTGTAATTAGCTATATTATTAGATGTTATTCTGTGGGTTTTAGTGAAAATGGCCAGATGGAATGAGCTGTCCTCTGTAACCAAGTGGGAAATTGTTAAAATGGCTAAATCTGGTAAATCGGTTTTGGATATTGCTCATGTGCATGATGTTAATGGTCACAATGTCCACAGATGTTTTTTCAAAGCACAGTGAGACCACTGCCATGCAGAATGTAAATTACTATGGCTGGTCATGGAAGACTAGTGAACATTTTGACAGGAGGATAAAAATCCCCTGAATGTGGGACCACCTCAAAACATCTTGTAAAGACCTGGATGAGACCTCCAACCTCCAATTTCATCTTGAACTGTGAGCCAACGGCTACAAGAGGCTGTATTGAAAGGTTGTGTAACAGTAAAGAAACCATTTATTCATTTTATCTACTGCAAAAAAACACCTTGCATTTGCCAGAAAAAGTAAGGACTGGAGTGTGGAAGATTGGAGCCGTGTTCTGCAGTCTGATGAGTTAAAATTTAACAACCTAGCACTGGATGGTGTCAGGTATGTTCGTAGGAGACCACTGGAGTGTTTTAATACCAAATGCATGCGTGGTGCCATTAAGCACAGCAGGGGAAACATAATGGTATTGGGGATGCATGTTTGCAGCAGGTGTTGGAAGGATCTAAAAAGTCGCTGGCACCAATACTTGAAGATTCTGCTGAACACAATGTAGCCAAGTTTAGAGGATCTGTTTGGAGAGCAAATGTGTATTTACCAACATGATAACGATCCCAAACACACCACGCATGCATCAAAGTTATGTGCAATGAAAGTGTTCATGCTCAGCATTTTGAAGTTTTTAAGTGGCCTCCTCAGTCCCCTGACCTGAAAGCCAATGAAAACCATAGGGAAATTATAAACCTAAATTGTGATAAGTCATGCAGGTCTTCCAATGTAGCTCAACTATGGGAAGAACTTAAAGGGTTAGTTCACCCAAGAAATGAAAATTCTGTCATTAATTACTCACCCTCATGTCGTTCCAAACCCGTAAGACTTTCGTTCATCTTCGGAACGCAAATGAAGATCTTTTTGAGGAAATCTGAGAGCTTTCTGTCCCTCCATAGACTGCGTACACAATTAACTTTGACGCTTCAAAAAGTTCATAAAGAGTTTGAGTAAATCCATATGAATTGAGTTGTTTAGTTCAAATTTTCTGAAGAGACTCAATTGCTTTTTATGATGAACAGAATTAATTTAGGCTTTTTCTCATATATAAACATTGATCAGCGAACATATAAGCAGAAGCTCGATCGAATCTGAATGACGCGCGAGAACAAACCTCTTCCAGAAGCTCAAACGTGCTGTGTAACGTTAGTTTTACGATCTCTTTATAAACTTTTTGAAGCGTCAAAGTTCATGCTGTGAAGGCAGTCTATAAAGGGATCTCATTAAAAAAATCTTAATTTGTGTTTCAAAGATGAACAAAAGTCTTGCGGATTTGGAACAACTTGAGGGTGAGTAATTAATGACAGAATTTTCATTTTTAGGTGAACTATCCCTTTAATAACTGATTACATTGTAGTCAATGTATGCTTCATTTCCTTTTAGCTTTTTGTTTTTCTATGCCTTTTTTTGCATAATACAGTAAAGTTTAGTGTATTCTTCTTCCCAATATAAAACATTTTGATTGTTTAATAGGACCTGAAGTGTCATAAAAGCAAAGATTGTACAGATATCCCCTCCGGGCATCACTTTTCTCCGCCACTGTATGGTAAAGTCAATGGAACGTTTGGAGGTATGTTCAGTTTTTTAAATCCTGTAACACGCTTCTATTTTACCTGGAAACTACAGCGATTTATACCTGGGGCTACATATTTTAGTCTTGGCAAAACATGTATTGAGAGAAACAGTGTGACAAAGCCAGCAGATAAAATAGACAGAATCACTGTAAGTGGGACAGTGAGAGAGAGAGAGAGGACTGAAAGGTTGAGGACCCAACAGCTTTGCTTTCATCCTGGCACCTATAGATGAGTGCTTTATACACTGTCTGGCATGTTTGTTTGTTAAAGAGGCTAATGCTCTTTAGCTGTGGGACTGGAGTTGTGGATATTTACCCCAAATGCTAATCAAGACAGAACACGCTGTTAGAACTGGACCAGGGCCAGGAGAGCATGGCATGGATGGATGAATGGACAGAGAGCGAGTGATAGGGGATAGAATGTATGAAAAGAGGGTAATGTTTAAACTGGACGAACGCCAGCTCTGAGTTCTGGAGAGCTAGAGAAAGAGAGAGAGAGCAGGCATTTGAGATGCATATGAAAAAGGGTGTTTTCATAATGCACAGAGAGATCCATTTTCTTGTCCAAAAGCAGCTGGACACATAAGACTGTCTGCCCACAAAGAGCTGATGGCTGAAGCTATTGAGATGCCAGCCAAAGTAACATAAGACTCTTTATGTTATAAAAGATCACATTAGCAGCGGCTAATTTTCCTCACATAAGAGTTCTCTCTTTCAGTCGTGCAGACGCTCCACGTGTCATGTGAGACGTTTGTCAGTTTAATCAGCGCGTGTTGAAGTCCTCCGTCACAGCAGAGACTTCCACTGCCATTCCAAACATCTGCAATGCAGCAGTGCACAGCACACACCCGACTCACAGCAGCCATTGTGAGTGAGTGTGTGTGTGTGTGTGCGGAGGAGATAGACGCCATTTCTAGGCACTGGGTGATGTTGAAGCAATAAGCCACAAGAGGGTTTGCATTATACAGTGATTTTATGACGGATAGGAGTGTTATTATTAGACACAAAACATGATAAAATCACTGTACTGTAATTCACAGACTCGGGTGGTTTATAGTTTTATTTAAAACGCCGGCAACAACAGTAGATAACAGAAACCAATGTTGAATAAATAGTGTATGATCAGAATTATCTGCGATTAGACAGTGACTGTAGGTTGTTTGCAGCCTCCAGGCAACATAGCAAACTGGCACACTAATATTGATTAGTGTATTAACATTGATCAAATTTGAAATTAGAGTTAGAAAAATATGTATTATAAATCATTAGTGTAATTAAGGCTGCACAATTAATTGAAGTAAAATCAGAATAATGATATGACCTTGTGTGGTTTTTACAAGGTCACTCTCCCTTACTAAAGATAAAAATAAAGCATTGAGAGATAATAAATAAATAAATCGTATTATTTAAAAATAATATAATATTTATGTTGAATAGGATTGTCACAACTAAGGTGTGAAAAAAGAGATTTGAGTCCATATTAAATTTTTTACTCTCTTAAAAGGTAACTAAGTTTCTATTGTGGGGAAAAAGGACAAGTCATTGCTTGCTAATTTTGTAATTTTTGCACACACTGTTGTGGTTTCAATGTGTTTTTGTGGCAACAACATGAGATGTATGCATGATCACATTGTGGTTTATAACAAAAAATAATCACTATATTTCTTTAGACCAAATCACATTTGAAGCCATAATTATCAGGAATATAATGCATTCTCTCCCTCCTTTTCTCTCTTTTCCTGTCTCTCTGTTGGTTAACTGTGCTCTGTATACATAGCTCTGTATCCTTTGGTGTATCAGCTTTGCCTGCATGCCGTCTATCGATCGCCTTTACTCCACTGCGTGACTGCAATTGATCGGAATATAAAGCAGGAAGAAGTGTGCTTCACCACAGGGCTACACACGCAGACACGGATACACCATGATGCATATGTACCACACTGGCTGTGGTCAGCCTTTATGCCTGATAGGATGCTGGGTGCTTAACAGATTTTATTGTGCAGATAAATGATGTTGCATAAGAGGAGGGAGTCAAGGATACTTGCTATCTTTATTAAATAACTCAGAGTGAGGCCGCTATCATCAGTCCTACATCATACGGTGTGCTGATATGCGTATCAGGCTCCTGGGTGTGGCTATCATACAGGTACTGAACAGGATAAGGCAGAACATGCATTCATGCATATCTCTGGTAACAGGGAGAGGATCATTTTACATGGGAGCTACTGCTTTTTTAATAAATATTTAATAAATAAAAAATATATATTTAAGAAATAAATGAATATAATANCCGACAATCCCTGCCGGACCTGAGATTCGAACCCATGACCTTTGGGTTACAAGTCCGACTCTCTATCCATTAGGCCACGACTGCCCCAGATTTACATGCAATTTGTTTTCTTCTTACTGATAAAAAATTATGTTGTCTATTGAATAGCATAGTTATCATTTCTGTGTTTAGAAAGTAAAATTAATTATAAATATTATAAAATATGTTAATTGTATTTCATTAAGTACATATTAAAGGGATAGTTCACCCAAAAATGAAAATTATCCCATGATTTACTCACCCTCAAGCCATCAAGTGTATATGATTTTTTTTTTTTTCTCAGACAAACACAATCAGAGATATATTTAAAAATATTCTTAAGGCAGGAACACACCAAGCCCGGCAGTCGGCCGTCGGGCATTTTCCTGCATTTTGTCGGCCGACTAAGTTTTCTCAGTGTGTTCTGCACCGTCGGCTGAAGTTGGTCCTTGTCTGCTGTTTTTCGGCCGATTCGACATGTTGAATCGGCGTCGGAGCTCGTCTGGCCATCTGATCATTCTGATTGGCTGTTCAGCTTCTGCCACCTGCTGGTACGGAACAGCATTTCTTCTTACGCAGGCGCAGAACAGACGTGCTACTTTGCGGTCGACTGTCGAGCGTCGGTTTGGTGTGTCAGGGCAACTTTGGACCCAGACGCTGCCGACGTGAGCCAACCCAAGTCTGCTGTCATCGGCACTAGTTCGTCGCCGTCGGCTTGGTGTGTTCCTGCCTTTAGTCCTCCAATGTTATAATGGTTGTGAATGGGGGCCCAAATTCTGAAGACAAAAAAAAAATTTATTAATACGACTCCAGGGGGTTAATAAAGGCCTTCTAAAGGGAAACGATGTGTTTGTGTAACACAAGTATCCTTATTTAAAATGTTATAAAGTAAAATAACAAGCTTCCAGCGCAACAGCCATACACATTTGACGTACGTTCAAAAAGCGTTAAACCCCCGACGTAGTACACAATGCCATGATGTACTACGCCTTATATATCTCCGATTGTGTTAATCTGAAAGAACCTAGGATACACCTCAACATATACACCTAGGATGGCTTGAGGATGAGTAAATCATGGAATAATTTTCATTTTTGATTGAACTATCCCTTTAACATAATTTTCCTTACATTTTACAGACCCCCTAGCACCACCTAGTGCCCCCCTGGTGAGGATAATCTGGATATTACATAATAAATTGGTTTTGTAAGAATGTGATTATGCATGTTTGAGATGGTATTAAAATCTCTAACTTTTGGGATTTTAGGGATCTAACTTTGGGATCTTGGAAAATCTGACAACAGTTGAGACATTGCTCTTCTGAAGCCAAGAAACAAGTGAGATTAATAATAATAATAATAATAATAGTTGTTGTTACAAGTAAGTTTTCTCTGAGGGACAGGAGAAGCAAAAGTCTCCATTTAATCTCATTGCCATCTCGGAAAAAAATATATTAAAGAGATCTCATTTATGATTTTTCCTTCCTAATGGAAAACATGTTCCCAGGTTCCATTGCTTGCTGTATTGTTTTCCACTGAATACCTCTTCCTCTGGTGACATCCATCATTCCTGTCACTTATTCCCTGTGTTTTTCCCTATTGGCTTTGCTCTGTACTTGCACCTTGGCATGGCTGTAGACCATAACATTGTGCTACAGTGGGACTTCAGGGCTGTTGTAAATGACTGGCCAGAGAAAGAAAGCCCTGAGCTTGTCAGCCAACAGAGGGACCACGAGCACAGAGTAGCCTGGTGAACTATGGCATGAAAGGTGGTCTTCTTTCAGTTACAGGAAATTGTCATTGACCTCTGCATTTAGATAAGAAAAGGAGGGAGAGAGATGGGTGAGATAGTAAGACAGCCAGAGAGAGATTGTCAGTATTGTCTGACATTTCTAGCCAACAACAAGTGCTCTGTAATGAGGGAATTCAAATCTATGAGGACAAGGCCAGTGGAGCTTAGCTATTGACTACATCACGTCTATGATAAAACAAATTATTGAAGCCTCGGCTTGTAAGCTGTGATCTTTTTTTGAAAAGATTTGTATCAGTGAATCTCCGCTGCTGGATTGCTGAAGCTCCATCAGAGATTTGACATTTCGCCAGATATGAGTATTCATAGATAAGCAGCTATTTTGTTGACTTGCTTCTCTCATATCACAAGCTTTGATGCATTTGTTGACAGAACGGGAAGATCTAGTGGCTCAGCTTTACAAAGCACTGGACACTGAAACAGAATCATGGATACTAGGTCCTTACAGAATACTTGTTGTATTCTGTTGTTTTTCAAAGCCTAAAACTGCATTTACACAAGTTCTAATGACGATTATGCTTAATTTTAAATGCTTCAAATGGTGTTCTTGGAGCTGATAAAGATCATAAATGGTTTAAACTAAATCTGCTCATCACCTAGATTGCCTGTTACTCTGATTTTGCTCTTCATATAAACACCTTTAGCCTGCTTATGCAGTGTTATGGGCATAAGTCATAGTTATAAGACCTCTGTCTTCATTTACTCACCCTCATGTTCCAAACCCGTATGAAAATGTTAACTAAACAGTTTCGGTCCCCGTTGACTTCTATTGTGTGGACAAAAAAAATACAATGGAATTCAATGGGAACCCAAGCTGTTTTATTATCAACATACTTCAAAATAGTTTCTTTTGTGTTCAGCAGATGAAAGGAATGCATACCGGTATGGAACGACTTGAGGGTTTGTAAATGGTGACCGAATTTAGATTTTTGGGTGAACTATCCCTTTAAGCTTTCATTTTAGTGAGACACATAAATCATCACCTAACTCTGAGAGTGTTGTCCGCACTACTGTCTGTCCCCTGTGCTCTCTGTATTGCTGTTTCTAAGCTAATCGATTCTCTGTGACCTTCACTGTATGTCAAGCCGCCAGGCACTCTGGGGGGATGTCACATCTGAGAGACGGCATCAGTTCTTGGCCCTGGGGAATCCCATCCCTTAACACCCCACACCTGCCTCGTCCCACGGAAACAAACTAAGACAGAGGGGATGTCAGGGTCTGAGTACATCTCCAATCTCTTAGACACTTGGCCCTATCTCACCTTCTGACAGAGGAAACTGACAGTCTGGAAAAAACCAGCTCCTGTGAATCCCAATGAAAGGACTCAGTAATGAAGCTGATGGACTACTAAGCTGTTATCAATATCATCAGTGTTCTGAAGGATGACTAATAGAGATCTTGTCCACTGCACAACCTTTTTTGCTTTGAACACAAAGCACAAGTGCTTTGCATTGATTTCGACAGCAGTTTGTCAAAAGGTCTGGCAATGCACCCAGATGCTATTATTGGAAAATGAATTGAGTTTTTAATAAAAACATTTATAGTTATATTTATTAAGGTTCTAAGATCCTCCTCGGGGGCGTTCTATTACCTGGCGGCCTGAACGCATGCCAAATTAGCCTCAGAAGAACTGGTGAATATTTTGAAAATTAATGAGCATGAATATGTCATCACCCACAGCTGATACTCATACAAAGTTATTAGTGACTGCAAAAGAATCATGCAAAATTTACGTTAATTTTGTTAATTGTTATATATTACAATTATATAAAAATGCAATTAATCATGCTCCTTGACCCATGCATAAGTTCCATAATGAGCAATTCAATCTTCAACGTTGACATTTTTTCCTACTCTGCAGTCATTATCTGCAATTGGAGGCTTTTCTAACCAAATATTGATATCTTGTAATTAATTTGTTTAATTGACACAAACAAGTGTAATTTGAATGAATGAAAAGAAATAAGTCAGGTTTATTTATATAGCACTTTTCACAATACACACTTTTTCAAGGCAGCTTTACAGAAAATCATGATGTTGATGTTTATTATATGTTAATGTCTTGATTCCTCGCATTTAGCAGAATACAGCCGGGTGATAATATAGTTTATGTTTTATGACAATATAAACAATTGAACAGTTAAGATTTGCTGTTTGGTATACAGTATATTGCTTTACAAGAGTACACTGGGTATGCGGATAAAGTTGGATGTACTATATATGCAATTTTAGATATATTTCTGGGTAATAATATAGTTAAAATTTCACAACGATAGATAGCAGTTGAGATTTGCTTTATAGTTTATATTGCTTTGTCAGTGTACTGTATGAGGGTAAAACAGGACATATTATATATCCAACTTTAAATATATCGCTGGGCAATATTATAGTTTACAATTTGCAGTGATATAAACAATCAAGCAGTTGAGATTTACTAATATATAGTGCTGCTTGTGAGTGTACTGTATGTATGTGAATAAAGATGAATGTACTTACAGTAGTGGTAGGTTGGGTTTATGAATTTGTTATGTGGTGATATTGAGAATTATGAAACCTGGAATTTTTTGTTCAAATCAGTTTTAAAAATGTAAGCAGTTTAACTGAGGAGTTAATTGAAATGGAAATTGGACCTTATGCATAACACATTATACATAATATATTTTCCAGATAGAAAATTATTTAGTGTAATTGACCATGTTCTTTTGGTAAGTTTTGGTAAATCTTGTTTGTTTGTTTGTTATATGAGGCGACCTTTGTCCACCTAAACATACAGTGTCCTCCTCCTCTCACTTTATAGTCTTTAACCATGGCAACCATTCAAATGTTCTTTATTTCCGGTGTTTTTAAAATACTAACATCATTCAAAGTCTCTCAGACATATTCTTAGTTCTGTTTACAGATTTTCAGCAGGTACACTTGCACACGTTGTTATTATGTTGGCTTTAGCATCGTGAATTTAACATCATTAATCACAATAAAGTCTTTTTTCCCCAAATAGTAGACTCCTGTATTAATTCTAAGAAGCCAGAGAGAGTGATTACTTCATTGTTCTCATCTATCATCCTTCAGTAATGGATCAGGAGCAAACCAAATTCATGCACACTGTACAACAGGCCCATCCCTGTCAGCTACAACAAGCTGTAGTCGGCATTGTAAGGTGAATTCGGTTGCTTGTTTCAGAGAGGTATGGATGAGGCCTTTTGCATTATCTGGTGGTTATCTGGTTATCTTTGATATTGCTTCAAAGTGCGTTTTTTGGGGTGTTTATAAGACAGAGGGGATGTTTAACTGTTTTTGTCCATATAAAATGAAAGTCAGTGGGGTCCAAAACAAAATCACTGAGGCATTTTTAAAAATATCATCTTTTGTGTTCTGTAGAAGAAAGTCATAGGTTTGAAATGAGATGCTGTGCTTTAATTAATAATAAAAAATATGTGGCATTATCCTCCAAATTATGACATTTAGTCACTTTTTTTGACTCGCTCGCCTAACTTTTTACTCACCTAGCTCATATTTGTCTGTTGCATGACATAATTTTCCTTTTCTTCTTTATCCTTTAGCATCACCAACTCTTCCGCCTTTGAAATCAGAGCATTTCAAGCCGTGTCAGGAGAAAGACCTGGCCTATTGCCTGAATGACGGGGAGTGCTTTGTCATCGAGACCCTGAGCGGCCCACACAAACACTGCAGGTATGACTGCACTTCCTGTTTCTGCATTGGAGGGAAAGGTTCGGTCTACTGTTAACTCAGGAAATAAATGGAATCACTATGGATGGGAGGCTCTACAGTTTCAGACCGATGACAATTCCATATTCCATTTTCTGAGAGAATGATCCTTCTGGAAATATCTGTCAGTAAATCTCTCTCTCTCTCTCTCTCTCTCTCTCGTTTTCTTTTCACCCTTTCCTTTCTCTCTCTCTCTTCTTCCGCATCCTTTTTCTACTCTCGTGTCTCATTGCCCTCCTCTCTGGGACTCTCGCTGTTGCATGAAGCTCTTAGTCATGCTAACGATGACAGCTTTGTCATAGCCTGAGAGCTGTCTAAGGTCCCTTCTCTGCTAATTAAAAGTGGCACTTTGCAGAAGTTCATTAGAGGCTTGTTTCGGCTCTGTGGGCTTTTTTTTCCAAGGTTGAAAATAGGATTCACAAAATGGAGGCAGAGAATTTCTGACACTGATGTGTTCACCTTTTGTACGAAGCATGAGCACCATTTCAAATAACATCTCCTGGATGTGAGGGTTCACTGCCGTAGGTTTTGCACGAGCAGTCTTTTCCTCATTTGCCTAATGGAACACAGAGACATTGCATGTTTGAAACTGAAGAGCCAAGAAGGAGCAGAAGCCAAGTGTCCTCATTTTAATCATTGGTAATTGGTGGTGTTGTTTTAGGTGGCCCATTTATTTGACTGAAGCATAGCTAGTTCAAATGTTCTGGCTCTGATTAATTCCCAGAACATTCTTCCCTCCCAACTTAAAGCCAAGGGCATCCATGCATCAGTCTGGTCCTCAAAGCAAGGTTGTGATGCTCTCAAAGGATCAATTCACTGTAAAATGTGGATTCTATAGAAAGGATAAAGCTACTAAATCCATTTACGTTGCAGCGCTTTTTTTTCAGGGCATTTTAATCATCCACATAAAGCTAAGTACACTGTATAGTTTGTACTGAATGCCACTCTTTGTTGATATTTCAAGTATTTGCATGCATGACTTGTTTACGGTTGTATAGAACTGAGCTTTTACCCTGGAAATAACTGAAACGGGAAGTGACAAGCACTGAGTTGTGCTATAAGAATTGTTTGGAGTCTTAATGAACAGCACTGAAGCTTTGTGCTGATTTAGATGTGTTTTTTGAGACACTATACTGCTGTTTCCTCCAGACCATTGTTAATCATTTTTTTCCAGTGAATACAACTACTTCAACCAAAGTGTGTCTTGTTATTTTATTAATAGATTTAATAGTGTGTTTGGTAAGTGCACCCTGATTTTAATAGATATAATGATTGAATAATGGCCAATGTTCCATTTAGTTAAATAACTAAATAAAAATCCTGACTGCCCTGCCCTGATCCTCTAGCACAGTGTGACAATGTAGTTTTTGTTGTTTGTTTGTTTGTTTTTATTAATAAAATTAGATTTGCAGAGCTGCATCAAGAATCAAATTTCTATAACCCAGTATGCATTTTACATTAGATGGTTATATGTTGCATTTTACATTTTCTGGCTCTCATTGAGCACACAGCATTATGTTTGAACTAGGCAACCTGTCACTTTCACTCACCAATTTGCTAAAGTGCTATCACTGTAAGGGTACCATTGTGTTCAAAGATCTAAAAGCTAAGCTAAGTACCATGGACAGACAGTTTGCTCCAACCATGTATGAGTCTATGATACAACTGGCCACCATGGCATAGAGCCAGGGTCCAAAATTAACACCCACCAAGCATAAAATTCAAGTTAAAAGTGGTTGGTGAGTATGGAATATGTTACTCTGCACTTGCAGGGCTCAACGTTAAGGATTTTTTCTACTGGCCCAGTCGGGCCAGTGGTTCAAATGTTCACTGGCCCCACAAAAAAAAAGAAAGAAAAAAAATTAATTAATAAAGTAAAAGAAAAGAAAACGGGCCTAGTTATTGTTTTTGTTGTTTTTGATACATGTAATGTAAAAGCTACTAGAATAACTAACTTAAATTTTAAATATTGTTAAGCAAATAAACAGTAAGTAATAAAATAGTAACAAATAATCGAATTATGAGTAATAGCAAAAATAAATACAACAGAACAAACATAAATGAAATAAACGGTGCTTTTCAAGTTTTTCATGTAGGTTTAAACAGGAGATTTTTGTAGGTACAGAAATTGTAATCTATAACTATAGATTAAACTTTATTAAAGTTGATCAGTCAAGAGCAGTTACAGATGCATAAATAATGTTTTGAAATGTTGAAAATATAAAACGTTAAATACTGTTATTTGAAATTATTTAAAAAATGAAAAGACACTTTAAATGTGAAATTAAACCCGCCAGTAGGTGGCAGCAAATCACTGTTAATGAGCGAATCATTGAGATTCAACCGATTCATTCAAGCGGCTGATTCATTCAGGAAGTGTTGCTCAGAGACGCAAAACAATGCTGTGGACTTTGGAACTGTTTCCATAATTTCAGATCGTTAAATCAACAATTACGATATCATAGACGATATATATCACACACCTTACAGCACTGGCCCGATCGGGCAATTGACCGTTCCGTCTACTGTCCCGAGCGTCGTTCACACTGGCCCCGGGCCATCGGGCAGTCCTTATTGTAGAGCCCTGACTTGGCTGGTAACTTCATAAGAATTTTTTTGGAATTGCTACATAATATGTGAAGGCCTCATCAACATGACAGCCAGTCGCACAGATCCTCAACAAAACCGTTTCCATACCGGCGTGATGAATCCGATCTTCAACCAGATGGAACTGGATTAAATATTTTGACTGTTCCAATCCCAATCTGATTTATGACATGCAACGCTGCCTGAATCATAATCATGCTCTGTTTGTTGTTGGCCAGAGGAGAACTGGCCCCCTGACTGAGCCTGGTTTCTCCCAAGGTTTTTTTTTCCTCCATTTTTGTCACCTGTTGGAGTTTGGGTTCTTTGCCGCTGTCGCCTCTGGCTTGCTTAGTTGGGGACACTTGATATTCAACAATGGTTTTGATCTTCCTCCTTTGACACCATTGTATGCGAATTGAACTGAGCTGGACGATGACATCACTGTTTTCTCCAGAGCTGCTGAATAGATAAATGAACTAAATTAATAACTAATGATTTTTACAATGGAATGAATCAGTACTGAAATGACTTGGAGCTGGACAATGACACCATTTTCTTTAAGAGCTGCAGCCAAAATGATATACCAGTTATCACTGTAAAGCTACTTTGACACAATCTGCATTGTAAAAAGTGCTATATAGATAAAGGTGACTTGACTTAGTATAGTCTAAATCAGTGGTTCTCAAACAGGGGGTCTCAACAAACTTCCAAGGAGGCCTCAAGATGACTTAAAATGATTTTAAAAGACACAATAAGCATGAAAATGAACACTTAAAAATCGTATAATGAATATACATCTTTCTAGTTATGCCAAGCTCTAAAAAAAAAATTGATATAGAGATTGGGAGGGAGGGCCTTGAAGCCAAAAATGTTGAGATCCACTGGTCTACACTGAATTGAGCAAAACAATTATGTTTGGACCCTCAACTATATTTTATTTTTTATTTACCATAATAAATTAATGATACAAAGATTTGAAAGAAATTGAAGCTAAAGAGTCAGCTAAATAGTTCCTTTGTCATTTTGCATTATTTTTATTAAACAGTTGTATATGTTTAATGGGTTTTCTTTGAAATATTTATTCAGTTAGCCTACCTTAACAACACATACAAAACAGGAGTGTTTGGGGTTAGCCAGAGTTTAGCAGATGGATGGAAAGAGAAGGAGAGTCACAACTGTTTTAAAATAGGGACAAGATGGCGACTGGTAGATGCTGCTCACTACGAGGATAACAAATGATTAAAATAACTGTGTTTGTGCATGTGTGAAAAAGAGGCATGGCAGGTAGAGAATCCTGTTTCCTTGGCTGCACCAAGTAAAACAACCCCTTTTTGTCTGTTGACCTAGATTCATAGAGTGTGTGGATTTTTCGTTGAGCTGCCACATCTGGTCTATAACCACAATATACAGGAACAGGAGGATGTTAGGGCTTACAGCAATGTGATTACATAGTGTGCATGGTTGTGCATCATAACCCCGAAACCCAACAATGTGTTTTAGCAGTTGTTGGAGCACCTCATGACACAAGTCGACAAATTCAATACACACCATAAAATTCCAAACCTATTAGCACCATATGGGGTCAATTTGATCACATTAATAATAAGGTTTACTAAAGTACTAATTTAACATATATATATATATATAAATGTGTGACCAGTCACGGAAAGTAGGGACACAAGTCGGTTCTGGGGCATTTTGAGTTATTCACAGATTCTGAAAGTGTAGTCTCAAAGCTTTCCAACGATGTGTAACACAGGGAAATCTGATAATATTTGGAGAAGTTGTGGCCATTTGAAGGTAGGCACTCAAAAAAGCTCAAAGGGCAGAAAATGACCTCTAATTTTGCAGTTCTCGCCTGTTCTCACCTGCTGGGAGTGACAAAAGGGCTCATTTACATCTCATTTAGATAAGCCATACCCCCTGTAAAGCTGCATGGTTGCATAGCAACGACAGACGCAACGGGAAAAATCGGACCGCATATTATTAATAATAAAGGATAATGTGCATTGTAAATGTCAGTAATTTATCTTTTTTGACATTAGGACTTTTTGAACAGGATTCTGTGATAACCGTATAGTCCTGGTTTAGACCTCAGTTAGTGGTTAGACCTGGTTTGAGTCAAAGGATTAAAAAAATCCTGTACATTAAACTCTTCAATAAATACTTTTACTTTTGACTTATAACGCACATTTTACGGCTACGGATACTTTATACTTTTACTTACGTAGGAATTTAATCTGATACATTTACTATTACATTATTAAATCCTTGTTAAGAATATTAAATAGTAACTGGCTAAAATTATTAGCGTCACATTCAATTCAAGAATAGTAGGCTAAGGTTTACATGAGCTAAGTCATTCACACCAGTCAATT
>RJVU01026577.1:7880645-7919846 GCA_003731715.1 Anabarilius grahami
TTTTCTGTCAATATGGGGTGCTGTGTGTACATTAATGAGGAAAAAAATGAACTTAAATGATTTTAGCAAATGGCTGCAATATAACAAAGAGTGAAAAATTTAAGGGGGTCTGAATACTTTCCGTACCAACTTTATATATAACAGTCAGTTTTGGTCCTTAAACCTGATTGGCTGAAAGACTTTCTTGGCGTGCTGATATATCACCAGCAATGTTTGTATCACTCCACTTTGTCTCTCCATGTTCTAGACAGGCAGCTTTTCTCCCAGCTAGTAGCAGTTGCAGAAAATGTAGTTTTAAGAGTTTTTCAGGAGATAGATTGTGCCGACATCCTGCCGATAATGCCAAAATGTTACATCGGATGAATCTCCGTGTCAGAAATATAAGACCTATAAGATGTGACCCCGGATGCCGAATCCCTGCCAGAAGATATCCTTTGAGATATCCAGTACAAATCCAAAAAGTATAATTACCAAAGCCAAAGCAATGGAAAATTACTGCTTCATAACATCATCTTGTGACATTAAAAACCTTGAAATGGAGACATTCTCTTATATTTTACTCATGAAGACGCACATCCCTTGAAACCACACAATCATGAAACTAAATAACAATAGCAAGCATCATAACAGCAAGGAAATAAGTAAAATAATAAGTAATTTAAAATCTAAAAACATAAAATACTAGAAGTGAATGTCAAATGACAACTAAATAAATGACTAATGATTATAAATGATTATAAAATTAAATCATAAAAAAAAACACAAAGGTTACTATTGCGAATCCTTAGATCCTTCACAGGCAAGAACGTAGTTGTCTCTCTGACATTTGCCGCTGGCTCTGATGTCTCTGTAACGGGGGTAATGCACTAGCAGCAGTATGGCTCTATATCAGCACCTCTGTGATTACCTTCAGCCAAATCACAACTGTGCTGATATAAAGCCATATTGGGCTACCATGATTTTGCCATGTAAGACATGCTCCTGGAACAACATTCCTGTTTGAAAATTTAGTCCTAACACTATACCTAATCCTAAACCTAACCCTACCCATAACTTATCCCTAAAACCAGAATAACACCGACGTAGAAGCTCCTAACCCTGGTTGTAAGCCTAAACTTGACAGAAACTGTAAACTTGTCCCCTCAAATCTGATTGGTTCAACAAAGATGTTGATCCAGGATCATGTTGTACTTGGTGAAATCACGTTCACCAGCCATATTCCACTCCCACTTTTGTTATATTGCACATACACTACCAGTCAAAGGTTTGGAAACATTACTATTTTTAATGTTTTTGAACAAAGTCTCTTATGCTCATTAAGGCTGCATTTATTTCATAATAAATACAGAAAAAACAACAATATTGTGAAATATTATTACAATTTAAAATTATGGTTTTCTATTTTAATATACTTTAAAATATAATTTATTTCTTTGATGCAAAGCTGAATTTTCAGCATCATTACTCCAGTCTTCAGTGTCACATGATCCTTCAGCATTCTGATATGCTGATTTGATACTCAGTTATTATCAATGTTGAAAACAGTTCTGTTGCTTAATATTTTTTGGGAACCTGTGATAATTTTTTCAGGATTCATTGATTAATAAAAGGTTAAAAAGAACAGCATTTATTCAAAATATAAATCTTTTCTAATAATATAAATCTTTACTATCACTTTTTATCAATTTAACACATCCGTGCTGAATAAAAGTATTAATTTCTTTCAAAAAAAAGAAAGAAAAAAATGAATGACCCCAAACTTTTGAACGGTAGTGTATTTTGTTACAAAAGATTTCTATTTTAAATAAATGCTGATATTTTTTTACTTTTTATTCATCAAAGAATCCTAAAAAAGTATCACAGGTTATAAAATAATATTAAGCAGCACAACAATTCCAACATTAATAATAATACAGCATATTACAATGATTTCTGAAGGATCATGTCACACTGAAGACTGGAGTAATGATGCTGACAATTCAACTTTGATCACAGAAATAAATTATATTTTAAAGTGTATTAAAATAGAAAACCATAATTTTAAATTGTAATAATATTTCACAATATTATTGTTTTTATCTGTATTTATTATGAAATAAATGCAGCCTTAATGAGCATAAGAGACTTCAAAAACATTAAAAATAGTAATGTTTCCAAACTTTTGACTGGTAGTGTATAAGCAAAATACATTTCTGTATTTCCTTTGTTTTAATGGTATCACATAGTTATTTTTTGAGGATTATTAGCAGTATTAGTAGTAACCTGTTTATTATTACATTTTATGTATATAAAATGTATTTATAATAATTATTATTATTGTTTATTTAATTATTTCCATCTTTCATTTATTTAATTCTTGTAGATAATGTTTGCTGCCTTGTAAATGACACTTTCCACTCTCTGTATCAAATTCAGCTTGTGGTCCCTCCCAGAGCATCAGCGAGAGCAGAAAGCCATTCTGGCTGCAGCTGAATTGTTTCTATTGCCTCCGATTCTTTTCCTGCGGGAATAGTCTCTTTATGATTCTCTGTCTTGTCTTTCTACTACCTCTTGGAAAATCAGAAAAAAAGCCTCCTCACCTGGGCCATCACTATAAGATCTCAGAGACATAAAGACACAATCTGCCCAGGAATGTGTGAGGACTGTGGATTATATATAATTATTTACATCATACATGTTATATGTCCAGTAATAAGTGTAGTGTTTCATGCTGTAAGCCAATGGTTCTCAAACTGTAAGTACCCCTGGGGGTACTTGAGGTGACAGAGGGGGGACGTGAACAAAATGCTGAGTTTTGTCGTTCATTTGATTCTACCCAACCTTAAAATAACACTAAAGCCGACCATGTATTTCTAACAGGCAAAATGCCACCTCTAGTGTAAAAACAGGAAAATGGTAGTGCCATATAAGGTCAAACATGTGACATCTAATCAAATTAAATCATCTTGTGTGGTCAAAACTGACTACATTTATACAAGCAGCATGTGTCTGATAGGTTGCGTGAAGAGTATGCCGCCTCAGCAAATCGCGCTACATTACTGTCATTCTCGACAACATACCTTTGTAAAAGCGGGGTTTTAACACTTACTAACATGAAGAACAATTATAGACACTAACAATTATAGAGATCGATATGCAATGCAGTTTTTATCCACACGATGTGGATGTGCAAATGTGACAGATTTTATACAACAGTTCAACAAACAAAAAGTTAAGTACAATTTAAACAAAATAGTCCTAATAGTTCCAACATAAGCCACAGCAAAAGTGTTGTGCGTCTCATTAACTAACGAATCTGCGGCTTTGAACGAGAGTCAATGATTCAATAACTCATTTATAAAAACAGCCACTTGCTTCGTTTCTGAATGACTCGATGACTCACTCATTAAACAGTGACTTACCTGATGGTGATTTTAGTTTGATATTTAAAAGTATCACTTCATTTTTACCATTATTGCATATTTTTCTCTTGAACAATTTTTATTTAAAACATTATTTATTTTATAAAGGTATTTATAAAGGTAAAATGCACCTGAAAATCAATTTATAAAGGGGCAAATATTGTCTCTTAAGGGAAAAGAGACTGCTTTTTTTTTTCTTTTCTTTTTTCAGCTTTTTTTGTACAGCTGCTAGTGTTTAAAACAAAGACGTAATTGCCGGAAGTTTGTGAATATTAAATAGAAGTTGTTCTCATGAGTCATGTCTTCATGTGTCTGTCTGTCATGAGTCTGTCAAGTTGGTTTTGCACCTTCATTTCAATAAATTGACTTTTTTCACTGTAGGCAAAGCTTTGAATTCTGAAAGTTACAGGATGTTTCACAGTGGAAAAATGAAAAAGAAGTATAAATAAAAGAACAATAGCAGGTGTGAAATGGAAGAAAGGAAAGAAAATCGGTGAAGCAGCCGAGCTGGAACTGCCAAAGCCTTACTAAGTCACTGCTTGCTTATCCTATCCTTGAGGTCGGCATTGAATTTCTCCTCTGCTGCTGGGTAGCGTGTAAGAGCTTGACTCTTGTTAGCGTTCAGAAGGTAAGCCTCTACTGCCACAACAACACCGCACCAATCCCACCAGTCAGTGTGCCGCCACATGGGGCTGAAACACGAGTTGAGACCTCACGAAAGCCCCCCGCCAATTTCACTGCAGCTGAAGTGCCATGTGTACGCTGCTAACGGCCTCTGGTCTGAGAGGACATTAGGGAGGGAGTGAGATCGTGAGATTAATTTCGATAGGCTGTGGTATTGTACGGTTTTTAAATTGGATGTGAATTTTGTGGTTACAGCTTATAGCCTGAAGCTATGATGCAAATATAGGGAGCATTTGCAGTGGGTTTTGTCTGGGGAGGGATTATGAATGCATGCAAAGCAGATTTATTGTCAAATATGCAGACAAACATTGTCTCATGAATAAGGAGAGAGAGAGAGAGAGAGAAACAGAAATGGATGTATTATTGAGTATGCTTGTGATACTGATTTTATTGTTAAAACATCACAACTCATCAAATAGAACAAAATGCTTGCCTCTGAAAGTGTAGAATCAATGAGAGGAAAATTCACAAAGATGGAAGCCATTTTCATGTCTCTATCTTCCAATTTGCAATTCATTGATCCAGAACAGTGAGAGTTGGCGCTCCCCAGACATTATAAAAGGCTTTTCTCCAGTCTTTGGTCCAGTTTGCCGAATCTGATAAAGTAGTTCTTAACTCGTGGATCAGCATCGAAAAAAGGGTCTGATAGGGATGAACAGCAGGGAAAAAACAATGCTAAATGCAGCTAACCATACACACATGCACAGTTAGGATAGCAATATACATTTTAAATAGCTTTTAAAAGGGAGGACAATACATGTCGTTCAAAAGTTGTTGTTGTTTTTATAGAATAAAATATATAGAATATACAGAAGAATATATAAAATATATAGAATACTTTCATTCAGCAAGGATACGTTAAAGTGGTCAAGTATCACAGTAAAGAAATGTATAATGTTACAAAAGATTTCTATTTCACTTAAATGCTGTTCTTTTGAACTTAATATGCATCAAAGAATATTGAACAAAAATGTATCACAGTTTCCACAAAAAATATTTAGCAGCACAACATTCAACATTGATAATAATAAGAAGAAATGTTTCTTGAGCATAAAATCAGCATATTAGAATGATTTCTGAAGGATCATGTGACACTGAAGACTGGAGTAATGGCTGCTGAAAATTCATCTTTGCCATCACATGCGCACGAATAAATTACATTTTAAAATTTTAAAATAGAAAACCACTTAAAAATATTTCAGTGCTGTTTTTACTATGTTTTTTAATCAAATAAATACAGCCTTGGTGAACATTAGCAAAAGCATTTAAAAAAAAAGTTTTTGAGCGGTTGTGTGTGTATATATTTGTGTATACATTTTATGGATATTTTAGTTCACCTTAATAGAGAGGAAAACATTAAGCACTAAAGACGACAAAGGTTTTATGAACGCAGTTACCAAGAACCCAGCTAGGAGCAGTGGTTAGTGATCCTGTTAGTCAGTGCTTGAGGCAAAGAGCCACAAAGTACACAGATTCTAGTAGCTTGGCATGCCTCTGATACATACATCATCAAGATTAGACCTTCATCCATTCTCTGTGGTGCTAATGGTCTATAGCAACCTCTTTTGCCTAGGTGAATTGCGATTACGCATTGAACTGGCCATTTAAAAAAAAAAGATTGTCAGCCTCACAGCCCTGTAACCTCAGCAGATGTTTTGCACTGCTTTCCTTTGATTTGCCTTCCTTTCACTAAATATTTGAAGATTCTGCCACTTTGGTTGAGCCAAGATGTTTCTGTGCCAAATCTGAGGCAGAGAAAAGCCCCCTTCTTATCAGGCCCAACATGACCTTCCCATGCTGAACGAAGCACAACAGTGGGTTTCCATGTGATGTTCATCCACCCATGTTATGGAATAAGATAGCGATGATGTGATATCTGCCAAGGTAAAACTTATAACTGTGTGTAGAGAAAAATAGTTTCTTTCACTCCGCTTCAGAGAACCTCATCTATGAGCAGCTATCCTGACACTCAATATGACGCTCTGGCAGGTCAGATTAGAGGGATGGAGAGGAAAAGAGAGTGTTAGAGAGATCTTCTGTGAAGTGGAAAAGAAATTAAAATAAATCTGAATTCGTTTCTAGCACATTTTAATGCCAATGTTATTTTCCACAACTGGATAAAGGATTGGCGTATAAACAAGCAGTGATCTACTATTATGCAATAAAATGGATAGTTCTTCAGTTCCAACTGTATTTTTTCCCTTTTTATATATTTACAGCTATGACGTGTTCACCATATGACATACCTTTTTGTTACATAGCAACATTCTGTTATGCTGGAGATTATATCATCAGAGAGAGCAGTTGTCATGTATAGATATGAAATAGCTTCACATACCTTTTCAAAAACACAGTATCATTATTTCATTGTTACAATAATTCAAATTATCACAGAAGTACTGGGATAAAAGTTTATGGTTCGGATATAAACACTGATGTCTATGGTAGCGAATATAGCGATCAAAATAGAGTAAATCACCTTTTGAAAGTAACTTGATGCTTCTAATAAAGATTGTATGAAATTACATTGTTACACCAGTAGGAGGCGACAAATGACTGTTAAAAAATGTATTTGTCATTGAATCATTTAAGAGATTCGTTCAAAAATGCTGATTGAAACATCAGAAGTACGCAGTAGTGAAACAAGTCAAGTCTTTAAGAGTGAGTCATTGAATCATTCATTCAAACTGATTTTATTTTATTAATTTAAATTAATTAAACAGACTTTTGCAATTAACATTTTGTCAGAACCTCTAATAAATTACATGTTATTTTGTTTGGTTGTCTATTCAGAATTGAATCGTGATCTCTATTTAAAAATAAATAAATAAATAAATAAATAAGAAGAATAAATCATAGCGACGTGGATATGTTTGCACAAGTTCTGCAACAAGCTCTATTTAAGTGCCTAATTGCAGAGCTTGTGCAAATATATCCACTTCGCTATGATCAAATGCTTTCTTAACTGCTGTTTTCTCACCGCTGTCATTTTTGTTTTCTGTTTTTGTTATTGAGAGGAAAGTGCATAGCATATATTTACATATTCATCTAATCTGCACTGCTTTCAGCAGCGTGCAAGTTGTCGGTATGTTTGCTAACAGCATACCGCTGAGAAAGTACTTCAAACTTCTTTTTAGCCCTAAGCGGAGAACAAAAAAGAACTTTACCTAGAGTATATCAGGGCCTAAAGAGGTATTTATCTTAAATGAAGACAAAAGGTACCTGTTTGTTGTCCGTAGAAACTTTATCCTACTTTGCACACGTGTGAAAAGGAGTTTAGAAGGATGCCATTCTGTGTGCTTGTTCACTAAAATGCACAATAATTATAAAATGGCTAATAAATTGCTGCCTAAAAATATTTTGGATATGTAGTATATCATATCAGAATGCAGGGCATGCCAACCCATGTACAGGATGCTGAAAATGCCACTGTCATGCTTTCTGCGTCTGAGGTAATTTTTTAAAAATCGTTTCTATATCAGAAACAGCTGCAATGCGAACAGGAATGGAAACAGAAAAAGTAAATATTGTTTAGCCAGACAGACAGACAGACATAGTGAAGAGCTCTTCAGAAGAGAAGTCAATAGAAGAAATAAAAGAAAGTAAGAGATATAAATGGGAAAAGAAAAGCAAAAAGTGAAAATTGTGAAGAGATTTTGACATTGTTGGTGAGGACATGGGTGTCTGCAAGTGATGTGGAGGAGAAAAATATGACAGATGTGGGAGGGTTGAAAAGACAATGTGTCGGAAGATAGGAGTGGATAAGAGATGTTGTGCAAGGATAGAAAGGAAGGAAACAAGTGATGAGAAGCAGCAGTTGAGATGGCAGAGGAGCACTTCTGTTTTTAGAGGGCTCATTTTTTGCTCTTGCAGGTGAGCGTCTTCTTAACGAGGTTGAAATTGTTGGAAATTGAAGGCACTTGTAATTTCAATCACTCATGCAGGAGGCTGCATGCACACACACTTGAATCAGAATGTAAATTCTGTTTCATAATTCATTTCAAGCACTTGTCGCATGTCAAACCGCAGCCTTACTCAACCAAAACAACAACAAAAAAAATCATTAATTTTCAGTGTCAAATGGAAATGCATGAGGATTTGTGAGGGGGAGACTCTAAAGTCTAAATGAAATGATTTTTCTATCTTTTTCATTTTCACTTTCAGCAGTCTCTTTTATTCTATACTGTATGTGGTGTTTAGATATTTCTGTTTCCCCCACAAAATTTCATGCAGCGCTGATAAAGTATCTAGTGGAACAATACAAACAACAAGAGCACAGCCTTGTCCTGTAAAGCCTTGTTTTCAAGGTCTACATTTTCCTTAAGGACAGCCATTTAACAGCAAACACTTATCATGATAAATGTTAGAGACTTTTGTAGCTCTGATGTGAAGTGCAATCTACTTTATGCCAATGGATAAATCATTCAGTTTTCTTATGCATGTGTGTTTCACACAGCAAATGACACTAGAAAGAGAAAGCTGTGAATAAGAGAAAATCATTATGTACTCAACCTTTTTGCACTTTGTTTCCCAAAGTGACACCTCATTTCACAAGCAAACTAATAATCCAAGCATACCCTAAGGGCACAGTCATATATATACTGCATCCTAATGAGTAGTTTGCAAAATTGCATGGAGGCTCAAAATTGAAGGTATGAATTGAAATGCTAGGGACTCTTTTATTTACTGTTGTCTTTTTTTTAGAAACAGCAAATGCAATCCAATAATTGGCCTTGACTACTGTATAATTTAAATAACAGTACTAAACAAACATAAAATATTGTAACGTTATTCTTTTATTTTTTGTGAAATACCACTGGCAATAGTCATAATCTTTATCTTTAAATTGCTACATGTTGAACAACCTGTTTTAGGGGGGAAAAGAAATAAAAAAAGAGTTGTTCAAGAATCAGATTTCACCGGTTGTGCTTCTTTTTAATTAACTTAATTCTTTCAGGAATCAGATTATTCTAGTTGTGCTGTATGATTTTGATTTACTAAAAAGAACTGACTAATTAGAATCATTGGTTCAAGAGTCAGATTATACTGGTTGTGCAGACTGTTTACTATATACTAAAATGAACTGACTCGGAATCATTCATCCAAGAATCGAGTTATATTGGTTATGCTGTATGTTTTTGATTTACTAAAAAAGAACTGATTCATTAAAATCATTCGTTCAGGAGTCAGATTATACAGGCTGTGCAGTCTGCTCATGATTCACTTAAAAGAACTGACTGATTAGAATAATTTGTTCAGGAATCAGATTGTGCTGGTTGTGCTATATGTTTCTGAATTATTAAAAAGAACTGACTCATTAGAATCATTAATTCAGGACTCCGCTTATACAGGTTGTACAGTCTGCTTATGATTCCCTAAAAAGAAAAGACTCCTTAGAATCATTCATTCAGGAATCAAATTACGCTGACTGTGCTTTGTGTTTCCGATTTACTAAAAACGACTGACTCATTGGAATCATTTTTTCTGGAATCGGATTACGCTGCATGTGCTGTATATTTTTGATTCACTAAAACTATGGTAACCGACTCAGAAAATGGGAGTCAGACCATACATGGCCGTGCTGGAGATACATTGGGTGTAAAAACACCACTGGATAAGTATTGTAATAGTTAACAGAACCGAACGTTCTCAGTTCCCAAACCCTAAGTATGACCTTACTATAGTGTGTTTTTATAAATTTCTAACCATTCACTGAACTCTTTACTCTCTCACAGAGAGCCAAACAGCTGTGGTGGGATCCTTTGATCGTGACCAGCCCTTCTCTAAAGCCCACTTTAGTGAATAATTCTCCCTGATTAAGTCATGATTAGGATCACTCTGTTAATCTAGCCCCACTCTTGCCCAAGGCTAGAGTTCAGTCAGAATGCAATTTCCTTACCTCTTGAAGTTTCAATTGATTTGTGTTGACTTCATTGTTATTTCTAATTAATATGGTTTAACAAGATAATTGTGCGATTGTATTAGCTTGCTTTGTCTGATAAATAGCAGGGAATTTCCAATTAACATGCATGCAACCAGTACAATTCAAAGTGCAGTTCCTTTTTCCTGCTGTAAAGAGCAGGCCAAATACACATATTGTGTGCATTTCAGTACCCTTCATTGTGTGTGTGTGTCTGTGTGTGTGTGTGTGTGTGCCATCACTTCCTGCAAGTTTCACCTTAATGAATATGCGATTTGGGGCTTATCTTTATGAATATGGAAAAATAAAAGATGTTGTTAATAGATTAAATAGCAAAATGACATATCATGCCTGAAAGTCTTTTCCGAAACAGTAATGGTGTGCAAAATAATACAACTTTACAGCAGGTATTAATCTAATAAATACTGAGCAACAAAAACAGAGCATTTTGGATTGAAAAAACATGTCGCGTATCAAATACTGCTAAACTGCTGACATGCCTTAATGTGATTCACAACTGACCTGGTTGTACATCAGTGTAGTTGTAAAGAGAGTTTGTGGTATGAAATCCAGATTTCTTTTTGGTATAAATCCATGGTGCAATGGCTTATGTGTGAAGAATACTACAGTTTCTTTATTGGGATTTGTGAATTAAGGAATTCTTTCTGAAACCAGTTTGAGTGTTGAACTTGAGTCTTTTGATCAATTAATTTACATAGTGTAAAAATTGTTTTATAAAACATTCAAAACCCCTGTTATTTAGACTAAGCTACAAGCAAATTTTGGGTTTGCTTAAGCTGTTTGCGCAATTCTTAAGAAATAAGTAGTAAACAACTCAAAATACGCCTAGAAGAGCACATGCAATTTATTGCACAAGCAAAGTCTAGAAGTCTAAGTTTAGGGTTTCATCAGAAAGAGTCACTAACCTACACATTTACACTTCCTTACTCACATCCACACACATTTACTGTAATAACACAACTCGCTTTCGCTGAAACATGAGAATTGGCATGTAGCCTTTACTTACTTTGCATTCTTACTGCTGTCTGCTTTCACTGACAGGCCAAGAGAGAAAATGAGAGGAAATGGGAAGGCTCATTACACACAAAACATGAGAAACCTCTCTGTTAATGCACAAACAAAGTAACATAAACCTAAAGCTGCTATTGTATATAAGGGCAAGAGAAATACAGTTTCTAAGTAAGGCATCCCTTTCAAGTCAAGAAGTTTGATATGCTAATTGCACGCAAATTAATGCAAATAAACCCTTAATTTTTCCTAAATTAATTTTGTGTTTGTGTACAACCATGCAAAAAGGCACTGTGATTCTCTTCTTTAAATAATCAAACCAGAGCAAATAAAAAAGTTGGGGCAGGCCACCATTGGCCACCAAAAAGAAAAAAGGAAAAATCTCCTTCAAACTTGACAAATTTTATTTGCTATTGAGAAATTGAGACAAGACAGTTTCCTGCAACACAGAAATGCAAAAGTAAAAATCATTAAAAAAAAAAAAGAAGATTGAAAAGAGAATCAGAAGTAGAGGAGTAATGGCAGATGTAACATGGCTCCAATATTTTGCATGGCTAACCCCCGGGCCAAATACAGTGATAAATGTATTCATTTGAGCTATTACTATTAAAGTAGTAAGTCACTGAAAGGTTAGCCATGTCTGTCTCTGCTTGCATCTATCAATCTATTTATAGTTCAGAGCACAAGAATGATATTGATTTTTTTTTTGGAGTCTAGAGGGCATTCGGCATCTACCTATCCTGTCCACTTATGTGGGAAGATGTATCATTTGTTCCTGCACCATATAGCTCTGTCAATGTGTCTTACTTTAATTATGTAATTGTTATTCTGTGTCCTACGCCCATATATTTCGGGCACCTGCTTAATATTGTGTAGGCCCCCCTCTTGCTGCCAAAGAAGCTCTGATGTGTCAAAGCATTGACTTCTGAACGTTTCCTGTGGTATCTGGCACCAAGACATCAGCAGCAGATCTTTTAAATCCTGCACGTTACAAGGTGCAGCCTCCATGAATCTGATTTTTTGGTCCAGCGCATTCCATAGATGCTCAATTGGATCAAGATCTGGGGAATTTGTAGGCCAAGGCAACAACTTGAACTTGAACCATTCCTGAACAGGCGCATTATCCTGCTAAAAGAGGCCACTGCCATCAGGGAACACCATTGCCATGAAGGGATGTATGTGGTCTGCAACAATTTTTAGTAGGTGGTACGTGTCAAAGTAAAATTTACATAAATGCCAGGACCCAAGGTTTCCCAGCAGGACATTGCCCAGAATATAACACTGCCTCCGCCGACCTGCATTCTTCCCATAGTGCATCCTGCTGCCATCTTTTCCCCAGGTAAACGATGCACTTAGCCATCCACCAGCACCATATGCAGCAAACAACGATGTACTGTGTGTTCTGACATCTTTCTATCATGGGCAGCATTACGTTTTTCAACGATTTGTGATGGGACCAGGTGGGCTAGTCTTCGCTCCCCACGTGCATCAATATGCCTTGGGCTTCAATCTTACCGGGAACACCGCTAAGATTTGCCCTTTTGGAGATGCTCTGACCCAGTCATCTAGCCATCACTATTTGGCCCTGGTCAGAATCACTCAGATGTATTCGCTTGCCCATTTTTCCTGCTTTCAACACATGAAATTTAACATCTGACTGTTCAGTTGCTGCTTAATATATCCTACTGCTTGACCCTGGTTTTAATGTTGTGGCTGATCAGTGTGTATATATTGTAAGCCATTCATACATTAATATATAAGATACCTTATATTATAATAATATATACAGGTAAAATATACACATAACTGGATCGTCATATTTGGAGTATTTGGTATCAAAAACATTTGAAAAATCCTACAGCCCACTAGTCTATTTACCACTACACCACAGCTCTGACATTTTCCTTCTTTTTCTACTTTTTAATACATTTTTTTTCTCTGTCTATTGCTTCACTTGAAAGCTCTTCAGCTTTCGGGCATTTTGATATGAACTGTAAAATTTCTTTCTCTCAGTAGTAAAATAAACAATGGCTGATCTTATTAGCCTGGAGACATCGCAACACATTTAAGTATTCTGGGTTTATAGATATTTTGCTTTAGTAATGCTTCAACCTGTCAACCATTAAATGTTTACAGTTTAAAAGTTTTGAAATTCCCCCATGCAGGTGTTTGCCTCTCCACTCAACACCCTCTCACATCATGTCAACATCTCTTAGCGATTCAGTGAGCTGTTGCCTAGGTATCTTGCACCAGAGATGTTTGTTTATTTGCTCCTTTTACTCTGAACCCATTGTTTAGCTTCTTGAGAATACGTGTACAGAAAGACACACTCATACAGACACACTAAGACACACTTTTTCTCCAAGGGTAGTTTATAGTGACACTTTTCAAGGTCTTCAGGTTTTAACAGCACTTTTCTGTAAGTTTTGACAACTTTATCCATATTATTAGACACTGAGCATCACCATTCAAATTCAATTCTGATTCAGGAATTTAAAAGGCATTCTCAATACAATTACAGATTTTAAATTGAATTTGAAGTGAGGTAGTAAATAAGTTGCAGAATTGCAGTTCTATTTGAAGTTTAAAACAATCATATAATGAATTAACTGTAATTTTAACTAGATTTTTCTTTTTCCAAAAGTCAGTTTTAAAAAAAGTCTACACAAGACTGTTCATAATGATGTTTCTTTTCAGTTGAATGACCTACAGCAGTATCACTATTGGTTATGTCCAATAATGTTTAATAATTAATACAATGCTGTGATAACATGTTTTCATAATGTGCCTAAGTACTATAGTTCAGTCCTGAATATACTTGAACAAATGAATGCATAAGTGTCGTAATGAAAGTGCTTGACCTTTAAGTCTTTATATGAACTCCACAAAACATGCCATTGCATTTCAATAACAGCAGCAAGCTACGTTATTGAATGCGTATGTGTTCAAAAGACGTAGATAAAGTGAACTTATATGGAGTGGAAGGAACTCCACCTGACTCTAATTGGATGAAACCCTTAAAAGGCAAATAAATCATATTTCTTTCATCCTCATGACACTAAGTGTTGATAAGAGCACTGCCCTGTGCAAATATGCAAGCTCTAGTTCTCTGTGCCTATTGCACTTAATAATGGAGCATCAGTGTGAGAGAATCTGAGCTGAGTACCCAGACCGCATGCAATATGCAGGACAATTTGGCATATCTGGAAAGTTCATGAGAGGAAATGAAAGTAGACTTGAGGCAATCCCATAAATAAAATCTCATGGCAATTGCATATATTTTCAACACAATGGCCTGATGATATCATTGAGAGTACAACACAATAGCCCTGTCTAGTGCTCTTGTATGTGATACTGATGCATCACTGCTTTCTGTATACTGAAATCACCTTTTACTTCTCAGAGAATTTGAAATTGGAAGTAGTTGTGTCCGATTATTGAAATTTCAACTTGCTTCAAATGCAGTCAGAGCCATGATCAAACAGCAGCAAAATTGAAGCTGACAAACGCTGATACACAAGCATAATATCTTTATATAGGGACATGGGTGCAATTGTGTCATTCTTTTTCATTTTGTTTTAGAGAGGCATCTGCTTTATTGCACACTGAAGAGCTTTTGATGTAGTCCAGGATCTTTTCTGTCTTAACTCAAACCCAGGAATTCATTGCTTGTGAGTAATGGCAAGCATGTCACGCCGCTAGCCTTGGCATCCATCACTGAACAACACCACAAAACCTCTCTATTCACAAACACGACAGGATATCAAGCGTATTCATGAGTCTGATTCACAGAACCTCTCTGTTCTAACCAACACCAACTGTATTCATCTAACTCTAATGCTTTTCTCTAATGCTCCGCTTTCTAATGCTATGCGATTTAAATAATTTTTTTTTATTTTTTTTTTTTGCTGAAATTGAACTGTTGCCATGACCATAAAAAGACTCCAAAAAAAAATTCTTAGCAGGTAATGAAGTAAAAAAAAAACAGATCAAACAGTCCAAAAGGCCTGAACACTAGTAAAAGAACACTGTTTTGCATTTTTCTCATTTATTATTAATAAATACATTTTAAATATGTTTATTAACCTTAAATAATAATAAAATGACGATTTGAGTAAAATGTTTATAATAAAGAAATAAACAATATGTGTTCCAAAAGGCCTTATTTCTCGTTTTGGTTTTATTGTATTTCAATTTTGGTGCATTAGAAAAAAAGTTTGATGAAAACAATAATAAAAATATGAAAAAATGACACTTGATTAGCTTTTTATGTTCACAAGAAGGGTCGAATATGAACAATTATTCTTTTTTTTTTCCAATTGGAAGACAAAAAAAAATATATCCATAGTTATGCAGACCATTAACAGTGAACTATATCTATATTTATTTATATAGGTTTTTTAATGTACTCATGCTTCATGCCTTGAGAGAATGTATTGATCAAGATGTTTTGAACAGACCTTAAGGCCCCAGTTTTTCTTTAGGGCTCCAATACAGACAAATATACACAAAACACCAAAAAATTGTTTTCTTTCAAACGTTTCCTCAAGGAAAAATGAAAACCTGTAAGGTTCCTCTATTCACGGGGAATAAACTATATTATTTTGACCAGTAACACTGCCGGGTAAACGTGTGGCTCGATTCCAGATCTCTTTTTGGAATGAAAGTTGCTAAAACTAGTGACCTTGCACCTGTTCCCACATGGCAGGCTGGGCTAAGTTATATTTCCACAATCCTTCAGGCCAAGCAGACTGACATAATGGAATTTAAAAGAATCAACAGAGATTTGAAGAGCTCACAGAGGTGGCTCGATAGCCTGCAGACACAGTTGGAAAACAAACACACAGTTCCTCTCCTCACATTGAAATATGGCTCATTTCATCTCACTGCTTTCCACATCTGTCATGACTTTTGTTTTTCTCATGACATGCACGGGGCCCATTGCCATGGATTTCCTTGTCTGTAAAGCAGGATGTTATAAAATGTGTGACCCTGAAGACAGTCACATTCTCTGTGTTGTTAACAAGGTTCAAAAGGCTGCGGCCCGTCTAATCCAGGTGAGCACGAGAAATAATATAAGCAAATAAGATAATAAAGACCCAATGAGAAGACATGAAACAGCAGAAATATGTTTCGTTTTGCTTAGCTGGTGGAATAAGCTTGAAGTAAGGATCTCTAAATGTGCCTAATTACGCCTCTACGTTTTCCTCACCCACTCTCCTCTATAAAGAGAATAATAGCTAAAATGCGTCACAAGTGGCAACAGTATCTGTTTCTGCCATTAAAAATACATTAGTAAAACAGAATGAAGAACAGTTATGAAATCTCAGGCTCACAGCTTCCGTCTAGTGTGTGTGCTGAATGAGGGCACTGCTTGCGTATTAAACTGAGGTTACATGCTTTGTACACTTCTGAAAGAGATCAGTAGCCAGATATCTATCGTCAAGTGAATGCTCTGAAGCATGTTTTCTTGAAGGTTGAACCCATTCGACTACTAATTACACACTGAATAGATTAAATACTGCAATGATTAATATATGTGACCCGTGTTGACAAAATGAGTCGGAATGCGCACGGGCTAATTTAGAGCTACAGGCAAAACAAGTGAAAAATATCAATTTTGGTTGAATTTGAGTTTTTCACAAAAATTAGTTCATTAAGCCCTCGTCTAGCGATCCCAATGCTCCAAATTAGCAATTAAGCATCTAAAAGTATCTTTATTTGTATGTTTTCTGAGAGGAGTACCTTTCCTTTGTCCATGAAAAATGCCGTTTTTCTCTGCTCGCGCAAGTTTGGTATTGTTGTAAAGCGCAGCATTCCAACTTTGTGAATATTCATAGCGAATTCTCAATGGCATGAGTCTGAAAGAATGAAATGTGATTTTCAAACTTATAAAACAAAACGATCTTACTCACGCTGACTGACAGATCCGAAGCGCACCGCAAGCGCACAAAGACGCAGAATTACAGTATTTCAAAAGTCTGTCTTGGCGAGTATTCACGCAAACATTATCTGTTATGTATGTTATGTATAAGAAAACTTTAACTCAATTTTTATGACTTTGCTGAATATCGAATTTAAACAGGTGTAGCTCAGTCATATATCATTTTGAATGTTTTTTTAATAGAAAATGTGAAAATAACAATAACTCATTTTTGAAAATTTGCTCATTGCAACTGATTTTGCCAGCACTGGTCGCATATAATAAGGAAAATTTAGGAATGTTGTGTATTACATGTGAAGAAGAACAAAAAAACAACAACTATAGTATTGGTAGTACATAAAAGTATACAGTCTCAATAATTATGCCCTCCAAAGAATTTAAACCATAGTGTATACAGGCATTGAAAGCTCTTATATCTCTCTTCACACATTGTGCTAATGCAACAGTGCAACTACTGATATAATTTAAAAACCATTAGGTTTTAGTAGAGAAGTAACTTCATCGTTTACAGGAGAGGTTAAAGGGATAGTTCACCCCAAAATTAAAATTAGCATTATTTTCTCACCCTCGTGTTGTTCTTGTTCGAAACCTGTATGATTTTCTTTCTTGTGTGGAACGCAAAAGATTATTATAACAGGGATTGACTGTCTCTGTCACCATTCACTTTGCATCTTTCTTTTTTTTCCCATGAAAAATCAATGAAAGTAAACAGTAATGGAGCCTTTCATCCTGCCAAACATCTCATTTTGTGTTGCACAGAAAGAAAATCATACAGGTTTGGATGAACACAAAAGTGAGTAAATGACAACAAAACAAGTATTTTACGAGGTGGCAGTTTTGCACGACTTTATACAATGCGATTCATTCAGAAAGCCATTTTTAGGAAAAACTATGCACGAAGGTTCACCACTGAATGATCCCTTTAAGACCATGTTGATAATAAAGATTTTTATCCTGAATGCAAAATCTCAGCTGGCATTGGGAGAGTGTTTATGAGAGTAATTATTGGGTAGCCAATGACCTAATGATGCTTTAGAGAGAGAGAGAGAGAGAGAGCAGGCTGTAATATCAAATGCTTGTACTGAGCAAGCTGAGCCGTTATGTTATAGCTCTTAATGTATCATTAAATTGTTCTCTGGTCTCACTTTCTCTGATGGGGGATCATGACTAGACATAACAGGAGCAGGGTTGCATTGTATGAGTATGACTATGTCTGTATATTTGCTTGTGAAATGTATGTGATGTCTTACTTTGCACTTTCGTAACGAGGGTTAAATTTTGCCATACAAACAAATAAAGTGCTAAATAAATAAGTCATAAATTTATATGTTGTGTTTGCTAGCTACACATGCATGTACTAAAAAATGCAGTCACTCTATTACACATCTGTGGTTCTGCTTACTGTGTATATTTACATAATTTACACCATCATGTTGAGTCTGTATATGTTCCTAAAGATTTCCAGAGTACTTTATTGTCCTGAAACAGCACATAGAGAACTGTAAGGAGCAGTGAAGAGGGGTTTGCTTGTGTTCATTGCATAGTTTTAAGCTGATGGACACTGGAGAGCTAAGACTGAAGGTTTTACAGTAGTGACAAAGTAACTTTATTACTCCCTATTAGTGTACAGCATGGAGGCTTATGGAGATGTAAAAGGGCAGATCGATGCGGTGCGAGGTAAAGTGAATGACCCACAATGAGTTTAATAAATCTGAACATCTTTAAGGGATGTTCCACCATCCTTCGCCATTAAGTTATGTGCCTAAACACCAGTGACTTGAAAGCTAGGGGTTTTACACATGTATAGACTATTCTGTTTCATAGTGGGGCTCTTGAGCCTAGCACTGTGCCATGCTTGTATCTATATTTATAGTCACATACATGAGGTTGATAACATTCTTTACAGCTTAATATAAAAACCCATTTCACAACAGATGTCTGTGGGCATAATTACTATACCACAGGCTTCTAGAAAGATGTGTGGATTTGTGTAATTTGCTCAATAGCTCTCAGGATATTTAATTCTTGTACAAACAGCACCATGTAATTATGACCTCATATACCAATTTATGCACCATTGTTTGTGTCATATTTTCCAGGGACTTATGGGAGCCTGGTACTATGTGTCACTAGGTTGTTCTGCGGGGAATTAATGTAATGAAGAGAGCCGATCTGTAAAACGGTTTCATAGCGGTATTAGCTCAAGCTACAGCAGTGACAGCAGTGAGCTTATAGAGTATTCCTGCGGCAGTGCCTGTCAGCGAACAAAAGACAGTGATGTGTACAAACTATAAAAGGTGCGTCCAATGTTATTATTATTTAGCTTTATTTTTGGACTTATTTAATTTATGTCATTATGGTTTTTCTTAAACAGAAAAAAAAACTTGTGCTTGTGCTTTTTCTGGTCATATTAAAATGCAACAGTGGGCTATGAAATGAAATTATTATGAAATATGAAATGAAATAAATGTATGCATGTTGATATGCTCTTGCATACACTTTTTTCACCTTAAGGAACTTTTCCTACCTGATCAGGGGCCGTATTCACAAAACATCTTAAGGCTAAAAGTAGCTCCTAACTTGCAGATTTAGGAGAAACTCTTAAAAATAATGGGCGTGTCAGTCCTAATTTTAGGAGTCCTAAATTTTTGTTCTAAGAGTATTTCACAAAGCATTTTAGCGCTAAAACTAGCTCCTAAGTCTGTGAAACGTTAGGAGTAGTCAAGAGTCACTAAGACCAAATCACAAACAGTCCTAATCCACCCAAAGACACTGTAGGCTACACCATTGAGGGAAAAGCAATAGAGCTTTGGGTGCTGAACCTTTTCTTCATAAATGCAATACATTTTGAATTTATAGATTTGAATCTACGATGAGGTTTTCATGAGTTCACACAAATGATTGAATAGAGTAAAAAAATATATATATAATAATAAAACATAAAACATAATTTGTCACTTGAATTCTGCATTCTCTTGAGATGCAGACATCCAAGAGATGGACAATTAACTGTATATACTAGTTTAATTAGTGACACTTAGCCTACATTTTAAAACCTTTATTGCAACAATATGGCAACATTTTATTTTGACTATGGCAACATTTTTATTAAAAAATATTTATTTGAATAGGGCAACGTTTGTATTTTAAAACCTTAATTTTAATATGGAAACATGACACCTCATTCTACAATATTTCTATGACTAAATCGTTGACTCCTCCCCCATCAGCCAATCACTGTGTGTCTATTCCATAGCAACGAGGTCAACCCCGCCCTTACTCCTAGCTTAAGACTTCAGTCGATTCCTTAGTAAAAGTTTGTCTCAGCAGCTTTGTGAATAGGTTTTAAGAGAAAACTCTTAGCTAAGAACTTTTACTGCTATTTATGAGAACTCTTAGTGGTAAGATAAAATGTTTTGTGAATACGGCCCCTGTTGTGTGTGTGCACAAAATCAGGTTGTTTCGTGTTTCAGTGATACTACACTAAGTACATTTTTAAAGTGTACCGAACAATTTTTATTTTATTTTATTCTTTGGAAGATCATAAAACACAAACAAAATAAAACTGCTGCAGAACTCTTATGTTTGCTTGACCAACTCACTGTCATGGCAACATAGAAGTAGTTGCAATCAGGGTTTGGATGTAACACATCAGCAATTCATTGTTTTCCTGTTCATTCTAGAAGATGTGCTTCTTTTGATTGCAACTTTTTTGCCCGTTTCATGTTTTCTCTGCAACTTTTGCTTCCCTGATTAAAGAGCAAATGTGCTATGTGCTTGCTGAGATCACAGATTCAAGCTCTGGGTTTGATATTCCACCCTCTCTTTCTCTTTTCCTCCACTTCGATTCCTGTTTCCTTCATGTCTGTTACACCATGTCCGACAAGATTCTGGCGACAAGCAATCTGTTTGTCCAAATGCTGTGCAGCACAACAATCACAGCTAATCAGAATGTTGTGGATGAGAACCACAGAAGTAGAAATTGTTGTCGCTTATCCCAGCCAAAACTCAGATTTACATGGATGAAATTGTTTTTTTTCACTTGTCGCTTTGTTGTGTTGCACAGGTTTAGGACATGGCTTTATTTTCTTTCCAGAACTCTTGTGGAACTTCTCAGACTCTTAGTGCGATCTTTAATTTAACAAATTAGTTATGTTTCTCTAATTTAATTAGACAAGCAGTGTTCCATGTGGTTTGTCATTTATTATAACAACAATATGTCTGTGTTCATGGTGTTTCAGAGAGTGGTTCAGAGTGGTGTAGCTATGTGATTTTGCCTGGAGCAAAGAGCCTTTTTTTTATTTTTTTTTTTATTTAAGTTTTGGTGATTTCTCTAGCTTCAGGATCGCTCTGAGCAGGGTTTCTCATACCAGTTTGTGTGGAGCAAGTTTGAAATGGATAACCCAGCATAGAGCTGGAGCAGCATTATTACAATAATTACTCAGCGACAGGCAAAGCTTGATTTTTGGATTCTTTCTTATTTTAGTTTTTCATATTAAGGTGGCAAAAGGCACTGGACCATTCTAGCCATTATTATCACCAGCCACAATCTGGCTTTTAGCAGAATCTGACATTTTATATATGTCTTCAATTCTCACAGAGAAATGAGAGAAAGACAAGAGGCAGTTACAGACTTTTGGATTTTGGTCTCTGAGGTTGCTGTTTTGCATTAGAGATCCTTGACAGAGGATGTTAATAAGAATTCCTGTTGTTCACAAGCCTGATAGCATTGTCATGTAGCGTAGCCCACTGGGCTTGTTTGTGCTATGTTTTCAGATGGTTTTCAGTTTGGTTTTAAGGCCTGAAAGGTGCAATGAGCTGAAGGAGAGTTCTCCCACAAGTTCTTTTAAAGCAGAAAAGTAGATATTCAGAATGAAGCTACTGAAGTCTCATCTTTTAAATTATTGCAGAGATCCTCAAAATCGCTTTTCAAGGTACAATAGCTCAAGTCAGTTGCCTGGCAACTGCTGTCATAGCTTTGCTACTGATATGACCATTGAGTACAAGATGAAAGAAGTTTTTTTTTTTTTTTTTTTAATTAAACTTTAGTAGACATCATAAACTCAGTAATGAGACAGATGGGACTTTTTTAGGACTAAGTAATGCCCTTGTGCTTTATACATGAGTGCCATCCTTCTCTTAAAATTTAGAGAGCACCAAAATTATAAACATTAATAAGAATAATTGGAATAAGGGGCATGACTAAAAAAAGACTTAATTAGAGAGTAAGTTATGATATACATCATAATATACAGTAATCACAGTCCGTGTGATAATTGATATGAGTGTATGATTATTACAGTCAATATGAAAATAAAATGTATGCTATTTACATTATTTCTTAATGCTCATTCCTGGTATTGCAGTGAACGATTCATTGAGGCATGTCATTTTTAATCAAAAGAAGAAAAATGTATTTTTAATCTAAAATCAAAATGCATGTCTATTGGATAATGTTGTTAACCAGTAACTAATCTAGTTCATATTCGGCTTTGGCTCCATTCTGTTGTGGGATGACAATTTTTCAGTATCCAATCAATTCGTAATGGAATTAAATGAATTCTGTTTTTCTCAGAAGAGCATCACGTTCACGTGTGCAGGGAATTATGTTGACTTTAAGCATTTACTATATGTAGTCACCTTAATCTCAATTACTAGCTATTAACTTCTAGCACAGTAATAGCATGAGGTTTCACACAATCACATAAAGGAATATAAATTAACACATGCATAATGAGTAAGCCATGTGTTTGTGTGGTTTTATGTGTATTTGTGCACGAGTACACGTGCATTTGAGGACACTTGTATTCTGATGACTGGATGAAAGAATAAGAGAGGAAGTCAAGGTTAGAGAATAATTAGACTTTTTTCACTCCCTACTGGAGGACACATTAAGCCTTAGGGGTGGAAAATGATTATGTGGCCATGTATGAACCTTGTATTGCAACTCAAAGAAGAAAAAATGTACTTAAGTTAGACATTACTAAAATCAAAGCACTGGACCAAATGATAAAATGAGGAAAATTAAGTTTTTTTTTTCAATAATACATTTCACTCGGGTTACAATATGAAAAATATATCGGTCGCTACTTACGTTACATCGTGACTTTATTATTGAGGACGCTAGAAAAATCTATAAAATTATCAAGTAAAACAATATTTCCAAGCAAACATGTTTTAAATATGTTGATTACAGAATAGAACAAATATACAGAAACACCAGCTCAGACCAAAGTAGTGAAAATATTTAAAAGTCCAGTCCAGAAAGCACATATTGTCTACTGCAACAGTAAAAACTTGAGACAGACAAAAACCAGTCTATATTTGGCCACCCTTTAAAGAAAAAATAGCAATAACAAGCAATCTTTCTGAATGTCCTTCGTCATTCTCATCCAATTTCCTTTCATCATTTATTCATTAGCCATATTTATTTAGGCAGCAAACCCTCACCAGCCGATCAATGGCTTATTTACTGAGACGAGGGAATCTTAGGGGCCACAGTTTTATTAAGGGCATTTCAAGTCAAAATTAACAAGGCTCTAAAATGAAACCAATAACCAAATGGATTAAGGACGAGGTTATTTGGTAGTCAGTGAGCAGATGACAGAACAGAGCCAGGGGTGAGGAGATAGTATTGGACAGTTGTCACAAACACACAGTTTTACTTAATTAAATTCTAGCCATCAGCTGTTGATTGGATAAAAGTGAAAAGTGAAGTGACATGTGGCCAAGTATGGTGACCCATACTCGGAATTTGTGCTCTGCATTTAACCAATCCAAGTGCACACACACAGCAGTGAACACACACACACCGTGAACACAACCGGAGCAGTGGGCAGCCATTGCTGCGGCGCCCGGGGAGCAGTTGGGGGTACGGTGCCTTGCTCAAGGGTCTCACCTCAGTCGTGGTATTGAGGGTGGGGAGAGTGCTGGACATTCACTCCCCTCACCGACAATCCCTGCCGGACCTGAGACTCGAATAGAGGCAGATCTGAATGTGAGCTTAGAGTTGATTGTAAGAAGGGGCGGGGTTTAAGCGTACTAAATGATTGGAGAAGTCTGGCATACATCAGTGCCAGTCAAAGCGTGAAAGCACATTTTAATTGAGCAGTGACGCAGTGAACATTNGGGGTACGGTGCCTTGCTCAAGGGTCTCACCTCAGTAGTGGTATTGAGGGTGGGGAGAGTGCTGGACATTCACTCCCCTCACCGACAATCCCTGCCGGACCTGAGACTCGAATAGAGGCATATCTGAATGTGAGCTTAGAGTTGATTGTAAGAAGGGGCGGGGTTTAAGCGTACTAAATGATTGGAGAAGTCTGGCATACATCAGTGCCAGTCAAAGCGTGAAAGCACATTTTAATTGAGCAGTGACGCAGTGAACATTCTGATCACACTGGTGTTATGGTACTCATCAAAGGGTTAAAATCAGTCCCGTTTCAGGGGTGGAGGGGGGACAAATTGAAACTGAGGGGGCACAAATCAGATCTGAGGGGGCAATGCCCCCTTTTGCCTCCTCGTGGCGCCGGGCCTGCCCTTACCGCCTAACTTTAGCTCTTTATTTCTACGCTCTGAATTTTCTTGTCAGGATATTTCTGAAAGTCTGGTACTGTACAATACAATACGTCTTTACAATACAAGTTAATTTTTTTCAAAAGATACTGCATAATAGGAATGACCCAGCAAATTGATGAAGATCTTCAGTCATTCAGGTCATTGTAGAATACTAGATGTAGTGTTTTAGAAGTGAAAAACTTGCATGCTCCAGAATAAATTCCTTATGTTATTCTTAGGCAGAAAATGAAAAAGAGAGGGCAGGTTGCTACTCTGTCTGTCTTACTCAGAGTGTGGAGGGAATTAGAGGCGATTATGTGACTGTAATTGAATCCCTCTGATATGCAGCGTGGCCATTTCAGTTGCAGCCGTGCGATCGATATGCAAGGCTAATTTAATATTCATTTAATCCCCATGCACCCCCACCCCACCTTTCACAAGAGCTTCATCTATATCTACAGTTAGACTCTACAGTTTTTCTCTTCCTCTTTTCCTTCACACTTGCTCTTTTGCTATTTCTCCCTTATGGCAAACCACAATGTTTTCACACTAGTATTAATTTAGTGTTATTAAATTGTTTTTTAAAAAACTTGTAAAAATTCATTCAAATCTGTACCAAGGAATTTTTCTACCAGTTTAAGCTCACAATACGCTGCAAAAAATATCCTGTTAAATGGACTACTTGAACAAATACTTCCGTGTTCTACGTATTCACTTTTCACTCAGACACTTTTATGTGCTGTTTAGTAAACTAGGTGGCTACAGCACATTGAAAATATACAGTACGTAACCAGAAACTAGCGAGCCGTACTACTAAAAAATGGAAATGCATCACGAAGCTCTGTGCAAGTAGTCCATTTACAGTGAAAAAAACGGCAGCTTTTACAGAAATTACGGTGACCATGTTTTTGGTATTAGGCACGTTGGTACCTTATTACTGATAACCAAAAAATAATAATAATTAATTTAACATGTTTTTACAGTAGCATTTTTCTGTAAATCAAATGACAAAAAAATGTACAATGTACCTGTACAGACAGAACGCTCAAGACATTACTGAACAAGTTTTTTTTAACCTACTTTTAGCATCTAAACAGTGCAGTATTCACAAAATGAATTCCAGTGGATTGTAGGCATGCCTGTGACAAACTAATTCATTGTCACATGTAATTTCTAAATTTGATGTTTTTGTCTGCAATAATATAACTAATGTCTTTGAATTCAATCATGATGATTTGTTTGTTCATTTGCAGTTTCATCTGTCCCTTTCCTGTTTGTCTGCACCGGTCTGTTCTCTTTTTCCTACTCTCTTTTTCTTCTCCATCTCCACACCTCCTCCTGTTGTTGGCTAGCGGTACTACTCTAGGGTTACATCCACGTGAGAGAGGACTTCCTCCTGTTTTGACATGGCTATTATTCTAATTACACCACCAAAAAGAACAGGCGCTTCTTCAGTCTCGAAGGGATTGAAAGGTCTCTGAGAGCCTTTCCTTTGGGTTGAAGCAAGCAGAGCACATCAATTTCACATAGCGGCCCTTTGAAAGCCCCTTAAAGAAGTCAAAGGCCTCTCTGTCTGTCCTTGCAATTAAAATCAAGTGAAGAAAACCAAGCTTCAATGTCACAAACTTTTTTCTCATAGTGTCAATCTACTCAGATGTGAGCCAAATAGCTGTAGTATGGCCTTGTCAGGGTGAAGGGGGTGTAAAATACATATTTTATGATCCTGGCTTTTTCTGCAGCTATTATAGTATTGATCTAAGAAGTTTATCAAGTTGACTTCAAACAGCTCTCTCATTTGGGAATGCATCTAAGACGACAATGCATTCTTCAGTTTTAAATGAAAAGTATGTAAGATGGTTTGTTTTCCCTACAAAGAGCTGTAATAGATCACTTTTCAAACGCACAATGAAATGGAGTACAAATGACCTCCGTCTGTTGCCATTCCCCCTTTTTTGTAAGCATCCAGCTTGGGTTTTCAAGTGTTTTCACTTGCACTCTTTTCAGCCGTTTTGGGGGTTTCTTTCAGCTTACCCTTTCAAATGCTGTTGCCATGTTCTTGACCATGCCCTGACCTCAAGATAAGCTCAATCTCTCTCAGGGAAATAGAGTTGACTTCTGTACATTGGACTTGTCACAGTCTTCACTAAAGGTCAGTAAATTGATTATCAAGTAAAGAGCATGTGACACTCACCATTGCCTCTCTGAATTCACATTTTTAGGGTAAATAATATCCTTGTGGCTCACAGTCATTACAATCCGCCCCCCTTTGTTACTGTTGCTTTTTTGTCCGACAAGCCGTGGCGCTGTCACGCCACACGCAGTGAAAAATACATCGCGGAGCAAAGAGGACACTGACAACACGTCGAGAGACAAGATAGAGCAGGTTACTTATGATATTAAACAAAGTCTCAGCTTTCAAACTGTGTAGTGTTTTAAGAAATTCAAACAATAAAAAACATTTTGTGGCTCTTTAATGTGTCGTGACTCAAGCGGCTCGTGAACCGATCATCTCTTCCCACTAGTTCATTTATAGCATCAAATAAACATGAATGAACATGAGAAGGAATGTTGTTTCAAACGCGGAAAGACGTCAATAGACACCATTTTTCAAGTTTTAAGTCCACCGAGGTTGATCTTCTAACTCCTGACTGCTTTGTCGGACAAAATGGCGGATTCGGCGTTCTGATTGGTTAGATCGCTTGTCAATCAAACTCCCGGTGAAGGGTCAATTGTGCCTCCAGATTGATGAATTGTGATCACCGTGCACAATAAACCTTTCAGTTTTATGGGTAATTTGGCAAACCAAGCAGTGAAATCACAATTGTGAACAGTGGTGCTAGTGTCTGCTGATGTTTGTCTTTACTTATTGGTCTGTTGAAAGTGAATGCCCCTCTGAACCAGTCAAGTTACATTTTATTTGTACGGTACTTGTTTTAAAGCAGCTCTACAGAAAGTCATACTGTTGTGTCTATAATGCTTTAATGCTTTAACATTGAGTGANGAGGTAAGGAGACACGCTGGAGACAGGTAAGTAGAGAGCGGGGAGTCCTTGAGATAAGCATAAACATGAGTATCTGCAAACGAGACCGGACGTGGAGTGCTGTGTGTGTGTGCTCTAAGTAGTGCTGTTGATTGGATTCATGATGAGGTGCAGGTGGCGGTGATTAGTACTCTGGTGATGGAGTGCGCTGTGATTGGTGAACGGTGGAGCCTGACGTGTCTGTGACAATGTGGTAATTACAGTACATCAGGCAGGGCATCCAAACGCTCGCCTATCATTCATCGACCTCAAATTTGGCTTATCATCTGAAACGTGTAAGTGGTAGTAACTTTACATGGCTGCTCGCTTTAATTTTAACCTAGAAAAATGTGGGCTATTCAAGTGTGGAGTGTGAAAGCTGAATAGTAGTGCACTTACTGCATTACAGCTAACATGGAGGCGCCGGTGCGATCACTTGCTCTTAAAATACTCTGTAAAGTCTACTTTTATTTGTGTGCACTCACAATAACAACAAAACGTTGTGCATTTGTAAAATAATGAAAGTGTCCACTACTGCAGAGATGACGAGTCAGCATCGTCAACTTTATCACTGCAGCCGCAAATACAGAAAACACTAGTTTATTCATTAATTATTAAAACGTTAAAGCAGTCTCCTTAATGTTTTTCCCAGACGCATTTATAATCATTACTTCTGCCGGTGCGCTGTGGCAAGCTTTATGCATGTGCTTGAGTGATGATTAGGCTATGTAGGCATTAAACGCTCTTTATTATGATTTATATGGTTTATTAATAAACGTGCCATTAGTCGACTTATTGCTTAAAATGAACGACTACTAGTTGACCAGAAAAATCTTTAGTCGAGTGCAGCCCTACCCCTAACTCTACCTTACCTTAAGCAATAAAATTGCCAGCAGGGCGGGATTTGTGATATTTGATGATAGTATAAATGATTCTCTGAATTTAGATCTTAGCTATATTGTATTTATTTTGTGTAGCAGATATATTAGTGCCACAGTGTCTTGGGCACACGCTTGTTTAAATGCAATTAAAATTATGAAGAAACGGAAATATCATCTGTCGTTTTCACCGGAAGACGTCAAGGTAAAATAAATAAATAAAGACAAAGATGAATCATTCACAAAGAGATATATAACATGTATTTAAAAAATAGATAGAGTAAATTTTCATTTCATCCTGACTTTAAGAGATATAAATATCAGTGGGTTTTATTAGGGAGTAAGCACTTCTCAAAAAATATTAATGAAAGTACTATCAGTTGACCTAAAGCCCAGGATACACTGCACGATTTTTGACTGTCCCAGACGAAAGCTTGCCATCGTTAAACAATTGTGGCGATTTCTGTGATCGTGGCTCTTAATCGGTGGTCCTATGTCGTACAGTGAGAGAGGTTCAAAGACGGTTCAAAGATGAAACCGTTTTCCCGGTCTTGCAACCAAAGATAGCCTACGATCGTTTTCTGACAGTGTCAGAAATTCAGCATGATCAACGCACAGTGTATTTGCTGCTACGACCTACATGTACTGACCAGCCAATAAAAATGTGACATGAAATCAATGCGACATGGCGCTAAAACTTAAAACTGCTTACCTCAAGCTTATTTCCCTTCTTCTTTCACCACTTCCTTTTTTTTCAGCACACATAAAAACTACAACTGCCAGAGTGTGATTCAACATGGTCTTTTTTGTTTACCACTAGCGCATGCTGATGACGTTTTATTCTTCTATAGAAACTTGCATCGTAGCCTACGAGTCAACGGGTGTCATCATCGTACAGTATACATGCATGTCGTACCCAAGTTTAATAGATCCATGTCGCACAGTGTGAATTGTAATGATCTTATAGGATTGCTAAAATCGTGCAGTGTATCCCGGGCTTAAGCGGTTGTCGAAAAGTCTGATGTGAGTTTAACATTTTTCAATTTTAATTATTTTAAATTATTAAATTGCAAATATTTATATTTTAAAATGCATTTCAAATATTAACCAGTGGTCATCAATCTTGGTCTCGGAATACCCCAGCACATTTTTATAACACACTTGAATTATAGCATCAGCTGGTTTATTAAAGGCTCCAAGATCTAAACAGGGTGTGTCATAAAAGGAACATATTATAACATGCAGAGCTGTGGTAGTTTAGGACCAGGATTAAAAACCATGTACATTTATTAATATTTTAGGCAAAATGAACAATACATTCCCTACACATTGATAACAGACAATTGACCCTTCGCAAAGACCCGCCCCCCTTAGTTACTGTTGCTTTGTCCGACAAGCCATGGCGCTGTGACGCAACACGCAGTAAAAAATACGTCGCGGAGCAAAGAGGATACTGATAACACGTCGACAGACAAGACAAAGCAGGTTACTTATGATATTAAACAAAGTCCCAGCTTTCAAACTGTGTAGTTTTTTAAGAAATTAAAACAATAAAAAATGTTTTGTGGCTCTTTAATGTGTCGTGACCATGATCGTGACAGACTGCTGTAGCACCTCAGATCAAGAGGCTCGTAAACCGATCATCTCTTCCTACTAGTTCATTTATAGCATCAAATAAACATGAATGAACATGAGAAGAAATGTTGTTTCAAACTCGGAAAGACGTCAATACACACCATTTTTCAAGTTTAAGTCCACCGAGGTTAATCTTCTAACTCTTGACTGCTTTGTCGGACAAAATGGCGGATTCGGCGTTCTGCTTGGTTAGATCGCTTGTCAATCAAACTCCTGGCGAAGGGTCAATTAAGAAATGTATCCATCCATCCCAACCTGAATAGTTGAATAATTGATCTTTCACCAAGACATTTGTCAATTTCTTTATATCAGTTAACTAGGTGACATTCAACTTGTTTTAATGTTTAATGTTTAAAAGTTTTTATTTAGCTCGACATGATAACTTGCTGTGTATGTTATCATTTTAGTTTACAACCGCATCTTCCATGGTAAATAGCAAGGTGTTATGATCCATGAGGAAACATGAGGAACTGCACATTGGTTCAGATTACTCTCATAGGATTTAATGTAGCCAACTTAATTCTACAGAAGCTGTTTTAAAAGCTAATTTTACTTTTCACATCAGCATTTTTACTTTTCACATCAGCATGTTTTCTTGTATTTTTGATGTGATTGCAGCTTGTAAGTCTCCTGTTTGTATTTCAAACCTAATGCATACAGACGTTTCTATCTTTATTCACATTGCAGTCTAACGTTCTATAAGGATGCTTGTATTTTTTAATATAGTCACTGCATAAAGTATTTTTACTGTAATATTGAAGTTTGAAATAGACTGATAATTTATAGAATTCAGTTAGTGTCTGGCCACAGGTGTGTGTACATTCACTGTTTCACGATTGCATCAAATGTGGCTCATTTAATCAGATTTTAGACTTTTAGTAATATTAATGATTCTTCCCTTCCAAATTCTGAGACTGAATGAGACATTTAGCTTCACACTTAATTTGAGAAAAAGCCTCATGCTGAGTCAAAGATGACTGCATAAAATGTTTTAATTATTTAGTGTTGAAAGAGACATTGTGCTATAAAAATAATGAAGGCTCCACTAATACAGTCCTCATAAAGCACTGATACAGATATGGGCACTTTTGCTTCGCAAGCCAGAAATAAACTGGTTTTATATGCAGAACAACTATATGAGGGAGAGAAAAGAACAGAGCAGATAGTGAAGGTGGAGGAGTTCTTCACATGACACTAATATGACTCTGCCTTACAGACACATCTCCTTTACTGGCATTTAGGAATGAAAATAGAAGTGTTCTCTCTTTTTAAATGCTCTGCTGTCTCCCTCCTTTGTCACACTTTTTCTCTCTGGACTGTTTGCTGGGGGCAGCCTGCTATAAAGTTGCATCAGCCATTATACATCAATTTTAAAATCTTCAAGATATAAAGCTGTGAATCTTTGCATTGTTGCCCCTTTCCCACCCAATCACAGACAGATTTGCTGACACCAGAGCAGTGGTGGACGAAGTACACAAATCAAGTATTTGAGTAAAAGTACAGATAAGTGAAAGTATTTAGTGCTCCTTTTCAATTTTACTTGAGTGAAAGTACAAAAGTACTTGATTTTTAATGTACTTAAGTAAAAAAGTACTGATTGATGAATTTTTATGTTGTATTTTTATATAGGCCACTTATATAATTTAATTTAATTTTATATAATCCTTTTGCTCAAAATAATTATGAATGATAATGAATTGTCAAATAGCCAGCATTAGTCAGTATGGATGGAAGATTAGTGGATGCAGATACATAATATGTAATGTGTGTTGACAAACAATATAAAAACAGACAAAACATATATGCCTAAATACATAACATTTTAAGAAATTGCTGCAGCAGCGGGGAATTTGTGTTAGAGTTGCACGATTCTGGATAAAATGAGAATCAAGATTTTTTTTTGTTTGTTTCTTTCTTTCAAATAGAAATCATGATTCTCCAATGATTCTGAATAGACGACTAAACAAAATTGCATATAATTATTTACTAGAGGACAAAATATTAATTGCTGCAGTCTATTTAAAAATATTAAATTTATTTATTTAATAAAATGGATTTGAATGAATGATTTAATGACTCATCATAACTACTTCACTTGTTTCATTACTGGATTTTGAACAAATCTTTTGAATGAATCATTCTATGTCGAATACATTTTACGTCACTTTGGCGCCTCCTAGTGGCGTAACAATGTAATCAACGAGTTTTCGACGAGATCGCGATCTGTAGACACATTGATGTGGACGTGTCGCATTAAAGCATTTCTGTGGGCTTAAACAGATCGCCCTTTACAGCAGATTTAGTTCAAAAACAACTGACAGTTGTGACCTAAATATAATTTTCAGTTACAATAATTCATCCTAAAATTCAACATAAGTAGGCTGACTTACTTTTCGCCATCAGTCGTGCGCACTCAGAGGATCCCCCAGTTCTTGGCTAATTTTTTAATTCACTGGAGAGTAGCTCTGAAAGGATCATTGAATCAGTGATTTGTTGACTCGAGAACAGCTGCAATACGATCACTTCAATTCGCGAATGAATTGTTGATGTGATTTGTGAACCGATTTAACAGGATGATTGAAAAGAATCAGTTCGTGCACGAATCGGACACCGCTTTTGCGTCTCTGAGCATGTGACGATTTCTTCATTTTAAAATAAGGAGTAACGATATGTTTAATGAAATGTAGTGGAGTAAAAAGTATGATCTTATGCTTTGGAATGTAGTGAAGTAAAAGTAAAAGTTACTCAAAATAAAAATACTCGAGTAAAGTACAGATACTTGAAAAATGTACTTAAGTACAGTAACAAAGTAAAAATACTTCGTTACTGTCCACCACTGCACAAGAGCATTACATTTTTTCTTATGAGCCTCTCATACATCAGATTTTAGGGACATATTCCACTTCTCTCAGGGGTGATAGTCAGCTCAAAGCTTCTGTTTTGTTCCCCTGCCACTTTGTCATTGCTGGAGATTATATTAGTTGGGAATTAAAATCTTGGGAAGAAGTAGCATCAGAAACAGAAAATTAATCTGGAAGAATTCTGGCTGTATTCACATCTCTGTTATGTCTTCAGACTTTTCAGTTCAATTTAAACAGTAAAACATCTGCAAAACAAATACAACCAAAAAAAATAAAAAAGCACACACATGAATTAGTATGAGAATGGTGTTGCTGTTGGCACTGTGTAGACTAATCAAATAAATATATTGAGGCCGGCTCTGGCAAAGTTTGTGGTCCTTTTTAAATATTCATGTGCTCTTAAACAATATGACACCCGTCGCTGCTCTCTTTTTTCTTTTCTTTTTGTCCTTTAGGTTGAATAATTCAGTATTATTTGTCTGGTGAATTGATTTTTAACACAGCTTTTTATAGTGTCCATGAAACAAAGTCTTGGAAAACATTCCTTGTGTCTGCTGGTGACTCAAATTGATTGGAGAACAAGGGAACACCACCACAAATGTTTCACCTCCCTACAGTACTTCCTAATCTAATCTAATCTAATCTGATATTATGTTATGTTATGTTATATTATATTATATAAAAAATATATTGAAAAAAAAATCTATTCATTTACTCTAACTCACCCTCATATTGCTTCAAAGTCAGACCTGTATGACTTGGCGTCTTCTGTGGAAACAAAGGGATTTGATCTTGTCTATACAATGAAAGTCTCTGGGGGTCCAAAACAACACTGGACCCCACTAACTTTCATTGTATGAATAATAAAAAATAAAAAAGGTTTTCCTTAAGAGAAAAAAATGTGAGGCTCTTTCATGGTTTTTGCTGCATTTTTGACAAACACATCTGTATTGGAGCATGTAAAATTTTGGAAATGTTGAACGCATATGGATTTATTCATTAAATGAATCCACTTGGAAAAACATTGTTTATGGTTGATTTGAAGCCTTTACTTTGTTCACTTGGCAAAGCACAGCAAGCACTGAATCATCCTCCAATTTTGTCCTCAGTTACATTTCATTGTCTGTTCTAGCATAGTTTCCTTCCTCAGCACAATTCCTTTGTTCTACGGTTTTTAATGCTCAGCCAGGCAGTGAAAGGCAGATGTTCCTGCTGTTTATTTATCATAACTATATCTCAAAGCATTACTGGAAGGTGTCGGAGATGTGGCACGGGGTATTCCCCTACCCCTTCCACCTGACTCCTGTGTCTCTCAATGAAAGGAAAAATTCTCATATATATATATATATATATATACATATATAAATAAATAAACAAAGAAAGTTTTCTGTAATGTTAAAAACAACATCTGCTTGAGTCAACTGACAGCACAGGTGTTTAAAGTGGCAGGACAGGATTTGTTTTATCACTTGGCCTTAGATTAATATTGTTTTGTTCTCTGTCTCTGTATTTTGTATTTCTGAAAACAAAACAGCACACCGCGAATCTTGTGTGGCCCACCAGTAAAATTTGATGTAATAGAGGAAAGTAGTGTTGTCAAAAATATCTATATTTCAATATGTATCAATACTGAAATATCTGAAACCATTCTAATTCTTCTTTCTGCAGTATTGATACACCGATACTGTGCTTTCTTGCTCTCCACTCCGATAACAAGTTGACAGGCACCCGCCTCCTCACATTCAGTCATCTCATTTACTCCAAATAAATAGTGTTGGTGTGACCGGGTCTGAATTTCGGTGCGGGATTGCGCATAATTCTACTCATGCCTGCAGATTTCTCGCTTACATCCGAAGCACACAAACATACTTTAATATAACCGCCTCTTACAAACAGCACGAGTGCCAAACTGAGCTCTTTTTTGCAGCTTATTAACAGTCAAATACACACAAAAATAATGTCACAATGCCCATCTTGGTGAGTATTAACATAAACACAGTCGGTTATGTAACAGTTCAGAAAGAAAATGCACGTGTAACTTTATTTTGGATCCACGCTGCGTCTGGTCTTAAAGGGACAGCAGTCTTAATAAACATGCCGCCCTCTGTTGTTAATATTAATCAAATAAAAGGCAAAAGCTCTTGACTGATTAACTTGTGTAACTTGAATTGATTAATCTGTATTTAATTTTTACAATGAAGATTATCCAATGTTATTTTAAATTTGATTATTTTTATTATTCAGTTTCTTACCTGAATACTGCTGCTGAGACCCAAAAAGAAAGCAGTTTGTTTAATTTGTATATTTTATTGTATGTATTTGTGCTATTGTTAGTAATTTGTTTATATGTTCTTATTTTATTGCTGTTTACTTGTCTTTTTTAAATTCAGTTTACAGATTGAAATCAAGCTACCCCATTGTAAAAACACAAATACATTGAGTGAGCAAATATTTACGTGAGATAATAGTAATGGTAATTGATCAACGTTTATATACGAATAAAAGCTTAAATTAAAAAGTCATCATATAAAGGGATCTCTTTAGAAGAAATTATTGATTGTCTAGACAATGGATGGACAAAAAAATAAATATTAAAAATATCTATTTGACAGTATAGTCAGTATTTTTTCCCTGTGGTATTGAATATCGATACTTTTAAGGTATCGTATTGAAGTTTGAAATTCCAGTATCGTGACAACACTAGAGGAAACTGATTCCACACCAAAAGTACATATCTATATATATATATATATACTTTTAACCATAATCTAATTGGCTCATAATGTCATGAAGGGGCCCCTGCATAGGCTGTGTGCCCAAGTGTGGGGGCGTCGCATGCACCCTGCTTTAGATTTTGTTCCACAAAATGAGATTTTGTGTTTTCCCTTTGGAAGATTCCTTGTGTGTCCTCTCTGTGCACCACACACGTCACTTTATATTTTCTACAACATCTCGCATGGTTAACGCAACAGTTACCTGTCTTCCTGTAACTATGGCAACAGCAATGTGGGTAATGACTTTAGCATGCTACAAAGGAGCTAATATTTTAGCCCAAGCATTAGCCTGCTTAAGCTCCTTCTCATTACATTACATTAGAATTCTCAGGCTTAATGAGAGCCTGGGTGCTCCTACAACGCTAATCCACTTTCATGCCATCTCTCCCTGGGTGTCAAGTACTGACAGCTTCCCCTATTTACACGTAAATCAAAACATCAATTAATCCTAGTAATTAACAGCCCCCTCTGCAACAATGCTGCCTCTCAGCACACCATCACAAATCCTCGGTGCGCTAAACCCCCGCAGACGAATGCAAATAAAACCCCTCCCGTGGCCCGAGAGGTCAACGTTATGGGAGGATTTTTCTGTCTAAATCCTCAATCGCTTGCTTGACCAGAGAATTCGCTGTGTATCCTTATCTCTGCCAATCAGCACAAGGGCTGTACATTTCTTCTCTGGGGACCCACAGCTGTCCTCCATTATGCTTGCTTTGACTGATTGTTTGGCCTTTATGTGGCTGTTGCCATGACAACAAAATAACTACAAATCATAATTCTTTCAAGGGGCTTAACCTGTAAATGGACACACTTTTCTGTCATCTTTACTTTCTGCTTACTTTTTTGTTCACCCAAGGTGAGACAAGTAATAGACCATTCTATATGTCCTACTCTGAGATGAAAACACAATAGTGAAATTCTGTGACATAAATGAGCCGTATATATACATAATACAGATAAGCAGAGAAGATCCCCGCACTGCATATTTGCATGTAAATAGATACTTATGCTATGTGCATTGCAATATGCACACAAAGAGGATATTTCCAGACACCTGCGGCACAAAAAAAAACATATGATTCCATCATGGATGTCATTTATGATGCATTATAATGAATTCAGAGAGTGCTAAGAAAGTATCACTGTGTGTTCACTAACTCTTACATGCATAATGTTATGTCTCTGATTTGGTGATGGGTTTATTTGTGTTGAATCTCATAATTTATGTATTAACGGGTATGTTATACCCTGTAGCTTTTCATCAGATTATTGTTTTAAATAACTGGATTTTTGAGAATTATCTGACTGGTATGGAAGCCCATAAATTGAGCTCAAACATGTTATAGACTGAAAAACAATGGTAATACTTTACAAATGGTCTCATTTGTTAACATTAGTTAATGCATTACAAAAAAAAATTTTTTGAATATTTTTTCAGCATTTTTTTGTTAATGAAATATTCATGTTAACATACAACTTTGGATCTTAAAAATGTAGTAGTAAATGTTGAGATTAACATAACTAAGATTAAATGCTGTAGACATGTAAAATGCAAAAAACAGTTATGAACCGTAATTATTACAATATAAACCTTTAAATTATAAGGTTGTGAACTGTAAAATAGACAGTAAACTAAGCGCTGTCCCATAAAACCAAAAATGTTACTACCATATTTTTTATGGTAAAGTTCTGGCAACCACATTTGCTGTTTTTTTTACCGTAAATTTTACGGGAATTTTTTTTACAGTGTAGGCCAGCACTTCTCAAAGTCCGGACTACGGTCCGGATCCGGACCCGGAGGGAATTCAATCCGGACCCACCTCCATTTCATATTTCAACAGCAGTAATTGTGTGTAAGGGATTAAAAGTCTGGATTTCCTACTTTGATAAACGCATGTCAAAATAATTTGTTTAGTGTTTTATGTCTTTTTGGAGATTAAAGCGAAGGCGAGATATTTAAAGTTTTCCTCCGCGATTCAGTTGCCATGACATCCAGTGAGTGTATACTTTTGACATAATTGGGCGCGAGTCGTGCAACGCGACACTTCACCGCAGTAAGCGTTTGAATGGGTGTGGAGCAGTGGTTCTCAACCTGCGGCCCGTCACGAATGTAAATGCGGCCCGCGATATGCCGACCACAATAAAAAAAAATAAAAAATTAAAGCATACAATTTATTTTTGTTTTAAAATTTAAATTAAAGTGAATTAAATAAATATAAATGAGCTATAATGCTTTATTTGTCATATAAAATAATTTTGGTGAGCATTTATTATTTTCAGACATCAGGCAATGTAGGCTAATGACGCAATCACTCAGTTAACGAAACAAACACAAGTGCGCGCTTAGGAAGAAATCAGTAGCCATTCATTTTGTAAATTTAAGCCTCAAAATGGTCAAATTTGTTATTAAAGGAGAAAAACTAAATGTGGAACATACAATGAAGGAACACATGCAAACAAGAAGAGTCGCAGCATCAGCAGCAAAGGTAAGAAGAATGGAATAATCAGTTGTTAAAGGCGCTCTAAGCGATGTCACGCGTTTTTAGGCCAAAGCATTTTTTGTCACATACAGCAAACATCTCCTCACTATCCACTAGCTGCCTGTCCCCTGAACACACTGTAAAAAAATGCCACAAAAGTCGCCACAAGCTCCAAAAACGGCAACACAATCAAATTGGTGCAGCCTGGACCACTAAACATAATAAACATGCTCCAGCCAATAACCGACAAGCAGCGTCAATACGCAAGCTACTTACATTTTAAATGAGCGTTCATGATTGTTTCAGGAAGCACAGAGGGGAGGGAGAGGAGGAGGAGGAGGAGGGAGGGTCTAGCTAGCCTCTGTTTTGTTTGACAACAAGATGGGCAGCGAGATGGGCAGCCTTCCTGTTTGCTCTGTAGTAAAGTACTAACTTGACAAGCAAAACCTACAATTTAAAAAGACTGAACTGTGAATTCTATGTGTTTGTTTGATGTATTTTAAATCAGTAAAAATAACCGCATCAGCGCACCCGCGGCTGGAATGAGCCCAACTCTGCGCTCGCTCGCGGATTCGATGCTGCGCGAGGGATTTCGACATGACAGAATGCTTGATATCGTCAGATTGTAATTACAGTGCGCTCAGTGTTGTTTGTAAAAGGAGCTGAGTAACATTTGCTTATTAAGGCGTTTATGTGATTGTTTGGTGACTATTGCGATGCTGTTGAAGAGAGTCATAAAGTCATACAGAATTAAATAGCAACTTAAAGTGATTGTATATACAGTTTGTGTGTTCATTGAGCATTACTGATTATTATTGTAAAGCTAATGTCAGTAAGTTAGTTTTTATTTGTTATTTATTGTGTGCAACATCTAGGTATAATAATAGTATTATCTGCTAATACCATAACATTAAATCTGATTGGTTTGCATTGGTGACGTCATATGTAAATTATATGCGGCCCGTGAGACTTGCACTTGGACCATTGTGCGGCCCACTGGGAAAAAAGTTTGAGAACCACTG
>RJVU01026577.1:7920525-7953863 GCA_003731715.1 Anabarilius grahami
CAAACTGGTGCAGCCTGGACCACTAAACATAATAAACATGCTCCAGCCAATAACCGACAAGCAGCGTCAATACGCAAGCTACTTACATTTTAAATGAGCGTTCATGATTGTTTCAGGAAGCACAGAGGGGAGGGAGAGGAGGAGGAGGAGGAGGGAGGGTCTAGCTAGCCTCTGTTTTGTTTGACAACACTTCGAATGTCAACAGGAAGTTACTCCACCCAGGATCACTTAGAGGACCTTTAATGAGCGAGATGGGCAGCCTTCCTGTTTGCTCTGTAGTAAAGTACTAACTTGACAAGCAAAACCTACAATTTAAAAAGACTGAACTGTGAATTCTATGTGTTTGTTTGATGTATTTTAAATCAGTAAAAATAACCGCATCAGCGCACCCGCGGCTGGAATGAGCCCAACTCTGCGCTCGCTCGCGGATTCGATGCTGCGCGAGGGATTTCGACATGACAGAATGCTTGATATCGTCAGATTGTAATTACAGTGCGCTCAGTGTTGTTTGTAAAAGGAGCTGAGTAACATTTGCTTATTAAGGCGTTTATGTGATTGTTTGGTGACTATTGCGATGCTGTTGAAGAGAGTCATAAAGTCATACAGAATTAAATAGCAACTTAAAGTGATTGTATATACAGTTTGTGTGTTCATTGAGCATTACTGATTATTATTGTAAAGCTAATGTCAGTAAGTTAGTTTTTATTTGTTATTTATTGTGTGCAACATCTAGGTATAATAATAGTATTATCTGCTAATACCATAACATTAAATCTGATTGGTTAGCATTGGTGACGTCATATGTAAATTATATGCGGCCCGTGAGACTTGCACTTGGACCATTGTGCGGCCCACTGGGAAAAAAGTTTGAGAACCACTGGTATAGGCGGAGGGTGAACCAACTCAAGGGTAAGGCTAGATGTGCTTTCTCAGAAACACATTTAAATAGAATGTCATGAAATAGTTTCAAGTTCTGTGTCACCTAGCAACAAGCTACACATCTAATCATCACAATACTGTAAATGTTTTGTTATTAATGCGGCTATGTTCGCAAACCACTATAATTTCAACAGAAAAGCAAACATACTGTATGCATGATTTGGCATGGCAACCAATTTGAATAATAAATAACCATTGCCTTACCTGATGCTGTAAAACAAAAGTTTTATTCATATTCTAAATGGATTATGTATCGCCTACAAAGTGCACAAAGTGCTCTCTTAATAATCACTAAAAAGCTGTCACTCATCTCAATTCATCACAATCTCACAAAGTTCTGCTATAATCAACAAAGCTGACAGCACACCTAATCTCTTGTTTAGCCTACATAATGTCTACACTTTGTTTCTTATGTTAACTTACATAACAATAGGATTTGTTAGAGTGCAGAACTCAGAACTGGACAAAAACCAGAGCGGTGACTGGATTCTAACTTAAACGCCTCTGATTGGCCATTGCATTCAAGAAATCAACAGATTTGTGATCGACTACATTGTTTAACTCTGCAAAACACATTGTAAATAGAAACCTTTGACGCTCTCAAGAGCGCAAACACCAAATCTGTTTTGCCAATATGCTATTATTACAAAGAAAACTGATCCTAGACCAGCAGATATAGGCAGCTGTTCCCTCAAAAAGCAATCAGAAGCAGCAGCAGCAGTCAATGGGAAAATACGCTAGACTCAAGTCTGTGGCCAGGGGAAAGCTAAGCCTTGGCCAGCCTTACACATGCTCCACCTATGGCTGTAGAAGTATTGATTATATTCATTGTTAGTTCATGATAACTAATGTAGTTAACTAATGTGAACAAATTAAACTTTATGTTAAGTGTTACTGAAACAATATGCCTTTTTTGATAAAGATATAGATCCCTGTGCACGTTGAATGTGTGTCATTTAAAGTGAATTGGCTTGTAATAAGGATAGTATCCTCATTTACAGCTACAAATCTCATCTGATTGACTAGTTGAAGCTGATAAGCACAATATTGGCTGTGTAGTGATCTGTGGCCTCTGAGTTCTGCGACCACTGACATCATTAATGTTGTAGGAGCAGCTTCTTTTCAGATAAAGGGGACAGTAACAAGATGGTGGACACATTTCTTGTGGCTGATTTGTCGATAGAACACCGGCCATATGGTACAGAGGTTGTTTCCTTGGTAACCAGGTGGCTAGAGCAAAGAGAAAAAAATATCCGTAGAGCCAGTAGTCCAGTGGCCTGTAAGGACCACAGAAGAGTACAGCATACCAATGAAGTCATGCTTAAATTAAGTGATTTGATTTACATATCAATTCAGCTGCTTGAAATATTAGAAAATGTAATTTATGCAAATACACGTATGAAAAACAAAAAGAGGAATCCGCACACCAAACAAATTCAGAGTTCAAGCTCCATTGAAAAGTATTATTTTACTGAAGATTTTCATATAAAGGAATGCCAAAGTGCACAAAAAAAAAAGTGACACGAAAAGAAAAAAACAAAAAGCAAACATTTGGACTATCTCCAGTGCTAAACTCTTAACATTAGTCAATGGCATTTAAAATACAAATACACAAACACACATGTTGGGTTTCCATTTTGGGGACTTTGGGGACAGACATAATGATTTTTATACTGTAGAAACTGTATAGTATATCCTGTAAAACTTACCCTACCCCTAAACCTAACCATCACAGAAAACTTTCTGCAGTTTTAATTAAAAAAAAACAAACAAAAAAAAAAACACATGATTTGTGATTGAGGATTTTTTTTCCTCAAGGGGACCAAAAAATGTCCCCACAAGGTAAAGATTTACTGGTATTACTATAGGGTTTACGGAAACAACACACACACACACACACACACACTACCATTCATAAGGGTTGTCTCTTATGTCTCTTAAAATCACCAAGGCAGTATTTATGTGATACAATCAAAATTTTCAAAAATATCAATATACAATATAAAAATACAATAAAACAGTAATATTGTAAAATATCATTACAATTTAATTTAAGTTTTCTATTTTAATATTTTAAATTGTAATTTATTCCTGTGATGGCAAAGGTGAATATTTGGTCCATTTTTAAGGATTCTTTGATTATTAGAACATAAAAAAATATAAAAAACAGCATTAATTTACTTCACTGTTACTTTTGATCAGTTTAATGTATCCTTGCTGAATAGAAAATATGAATTAATTTCTTTTTTTTTTGATTAATTTAATGAATTAAATTTTTTTTCTATTTTTCCTGTAAGATTAATACATATACATAAAGAGAGAAAATATATATAAATATGTAATATATAATACAGAACAAAACAAAAGTTAGATCTATCTAAGATTAAATCTAAATCAAAACTCAACATAGCAACCTTTTAATTGCTTTCTGCATACTAAGTCCAGGTTTTTTTTAAAGCTTTTTACACAAAATTTAAATAAGTGGCTTTTATATTGTCACTCTACTAAAGCCAAAACAAATAATTAAAGTATTATCAGAACAAAACATTTACTTTGCTTTTACTATTTATTCAGGCTACAGAGTAAACTAATACAAATGCTACCGATATGTACTACAATCCTACAGATTTTTAACTTTGGATGGCTGAAGACAATAAAAGACTTGGTGGGTCTTACATCTTTGAGACCAAGCCTCAAAACACTTGGCCTAACATTCAGTGGGGATTCTGTGGTCTTTCAGAGTGTTTGGCTGGGGCATGTGGGTGCAAAGCCTCCTCCAGTCATCCGTTACATTTTAGAAGGGCTGGAAATCCGGCTATGGGGCAGCAATAGGACTCTGAGCTGCTTAGAGAAAACCGAATCTCCTTCTGCTACTTCAGCTGCAAAATGGGCAGTCTGAGATTCACAACACACTGCTAACAGACAGATACACACAAACACTCACATAAAATATTAAACAGAGCACCAGCTTGCTGTGCCAGTATCATTTGTCAAAACTTTTACTTTACAGTTTCATTGTACTGTATTTTTCATTAAACTTTTACACCTCGATTGGAACATATTTTGACACAGATACCAATAAATGCTGCTTTTAAATCTACAGTCAACATTACTAGCAGCAGAAACCGGGCAGCTCCATTAGTTCAGCCACCCACATCAATACTGAGTTCACAGTGTTGTGCTCATAAAGGACATTTATAGGTGTTGTGTTAGTCACTGTCTGTCGGATAGCCAGTGCAGGGATGGGAAACAGTCGTGTAAAGCACTCACGTGATTATACAGAGCTACTTATCTAGCAGAGACTCCACTGAAAGGAATCAGGCCATTTATTATTTAATTAAACCTGGCTAAGGTCATGCTAGATCATTAGACAGAAGGTTATTTCAAAGAACAAGTGAAGAAGAATCTCCTCGGGGATACAGAAAGGCCAAGGAGAAACCATGAGCAAATGAACCTCGGCAGATGAATGTAATAGATTTTTTTCAAGCAGACTTTGCAAGACAGGAATGTCAGTTTTAAGAATACAAAAGAATCAGACTGGATGTCTTTATGTTCTGAGCTGAGAGGTCACATGGGCAAGGGCAGTTTCATCTTGGTATCAGTCAGGGAGAATAAACATCGGTCAGCACTCTTTTATTTGCTCTGTCTGCTCACCTAAGTCTATTTGAAATGAAAAGTCTTTTGACTAAACAGTTGAATTACCATAGAACGTGGTTCTTTCAATCTTGTTTATTTGTTTGAAGGTTGCCGCCTTCATTTTTGCCCTCTGCCTTTCAAAGTTCTCTGTGTAATTCCCAAAGCACAGGTAAAACCAGCCTTTTATTTTTATCCTGATGTAAATCTATGCATGTTCAGCACTTTCTGGAAATGTATTAAGACGTCCACCAGTGGCATATGGATGGACCCTGCTTTGATGTGCAATTGGAAACACCTTATTGCATGTCGTCTATGATTAGCTTTTTCTATATTTTGGTGTCATTCCAATGGCAAAAATGGTTCACCCCCTTGATCTGGTTTTTGCTTTGTAATAATGGAGTTTAGAGTGTAGATTCATGTGAAAAATAATTTAAATCATTTTAGAATATAGCTGAAAAATAAAATCACACAGAAAGGGTTTTGGTGGCAGGGCAGCCCTATTTTAAGTTGCTTTTTAATACTTGTCTAATTGTACTTGCTGGCACTTATCCCAAACAACCTTTACTGAAATATTTCCCGAGCCACTGAAAAGGAATACATTTATTGGCAATAAGTCCCAGGCATGCAGTGTAAATTACCTTTGATGCATTTACAAAAGCTCCTAAAAGGCTTAGATATGAACATATAAACACGTCGAGCTCTTGGAATTGAATTGGAAGCATTTGATGACTTGGCCTTGAGACTAACGTGAAATTTTCTCACTCAAACTGCCTGCTGCTGCTTCTGATTGCTTTAAGATGGAAAAGCTGACTGCTGGTCTCTGATCAGTTTTCTCTGTAATAATAGCATATTGGTGATTTGGCAAACAATCCTGTTATGTATCTCTGTTTTTTGCGCTCTGGAGAGCATCAAATGTCTCTGTTTACGTGTTTTTGCAGCATTAAGCAATGAAGCCAATCACAGACATGTCTGTTTATTTCTTTAACGCAATGGCCAATCAGAGGTGTTTAAGTAAGAATCCAATCAACTCACCACTCAAAGCCAGAGTTTTTGTCCAGTGTTGAGTTCTGCATGCTCAAAAATACTCTCAAGTGTAGACATTATGTAAATAAGAGATTCATTGTGCAGTGTGGAACTTAGTGAGATTACGTCATCGCGATGAACTAAGATGAGTGACTGCTCTTTGCATGCATTCTATGTGATATATAATCAATTCAGAATTTGAATAAAGCTTTTGTTTGTCATTCTTGACTAGCGGCCATGTACACACTAGTTTCTTGAGTGACATCAGCTAAATTCATGTAGTTTTTTTGTGTGTCTGTGTGTGTGCGCGTTTTTGTGACATATCAGGACACAAATGTGTATAATGACATGGGTATGACATAGGTATTACAAAAAGAGGTGACTTATGAGGACATTACCCATGTCCCCACTTTTCAAAAGGCTTATAAATCATACAGAATGAGTTTTTGTGAGAAAGTAAAAGTGTGCACAGTTTCCTGTGATGGTTAGGTTTAGGGGTAGGGGTAGTGTAGGGGGATAGAAAATACAGTTTGTACAGTATAAAAACCATTACGCCTATAGAATGTCCCCACAATTCACAAAAACAAACATGTTTGTGTGTGTGTGTGTCTCATTTGATTGGGTGGACCAGCAATCAATCTGAGTGGGCCAATGCCACCCTTGCTCTCATGAAGCCTCGCTACTGGGTCTCATACTCAAGGCTGATTGATTTTTATTTTTTTTTCTCTCAGACTACAGTGTACTACTTTTTAAAAATCATTTTCTTTGGTTTCAGTAGTATATAAAAAATAGTCAAATTATAAAAAATAAAAATAAATTTAAAAAAGGATTTATTTAAAAGTACTAGTTAAAGTATAAAATATAGATGTACAGTATTTGTTGAAACGAGGTTGAGGTCATTTTAATATGGTGCTTGTTTGTATTCAAATTTTAAATGCAAATAGTCTCAGTTTAACTCGGGTCTAGTCAGTTTTCCAGTGCTGACTACAGCCAGAGGCCCTTAGTGTTTGTTTACACTTACTTTTAGGTTTAATTATTTAAGATGTTATATCCTATTCTGTTTATATCAGGTCTATAATTAATGTGTCTGCATATTAGGACGCTGCTAGTTTTAAGCATTAATTGTCCTGAACATGTTATTTTAGAGCTGTTCACAATCTCATCCCTCTTTCTCTTTCTCTCTCTCATGACTTGTCCTCTCAAGTTCTTTTAATCATGTCAAATCCAGAGCAGGTAAACAGACTGGGTGCTCAAAGCTCTAGGGAGAGACTCCTCGTCCCAGATACTAGAGCTGCTTTCACTTCTTTATCCACACAGAGACTCTATATAAATGTGTGTAGACCATGTAGAAGTGCAGTCCTCATTATTCACTGCTTAGGAAGTGTTATATTACAGCAAACAATCAACAACAAAAAAACTAGCATCTATTTTTTTTATCAGCCATTGTGCATGTCCTGATTCCAGATGTCAGCACATGAGCTGCGGTAAATATAAGTGTGGGGCATGTATTCGATTACATTACCAGTACCAGATGTTCACCGGCTGTTTCAGAGCTGTGATAATGAGCATGGTATCAGCAGAAGGGGAGACTCCTGCCCACTCAAATGGAGTGGATCACCAGCAGCAGACCGCCCACTTCAGGACCAGAGCAGAATTTGATAGTGAACCCCCACACAGTTGGATCCATCTCGCTGCTGTCCAGTCTAACCTTATACATGTTCATTCTGTCACTAGAGTCATTGTGACGAGCAGGGCGGGCGAGAGCCGTGAGGGAACGGCGCGAGGCCGGTGACGCAAGTGTTAATGATCGTCACCTGTGAGGCGCACCGGCCTCGAGTCCCTCACGGAGGAGCTCCGGAGGCATAAAAGGAGGAGCGACGACCGTGAAGGACGAGAGAGGACCAGGCCTGGACTTTATTTTATGTTTGTGTGGCCGGCAGACGTCCGCAAGGGTCTGCCGGCATTACTTTCGTTTTGTATTTGTTTATTTTGAATTAAAGTTTTGTTTAAACGTTCGCCGGTTCCCGCCTCCTTCTTCCCACATCTACGAACCGTGTTACAGTCATATTCTCAATTTTAGGCAATTGCTCATGGCTTCCAAGCAAGCGTCATACGCCATGCTGACCTCTATGTGATCCGTTGCAGATAGATAGAATGGCTGATTTAGTTTATAGCTAAGTAGCCAGAAAACTGTATGTGTACATAGTAAACACTGAAACCATTTGAGCTTAGTACAAAGTCCTAGTGATGACTTTGATATACTTCAAAAAGAAAAAAGGCATTAAAGTTAGAATATGAAATTGTAGGGTCTCGGGATTAAACTTTGTGAATTTAAAAAAATAAAAAACGCCATGACTAAAAGAAAATTCTAAAAAGATGCATTCAAAATCTAAACTTCCTTACAAACAGTTTTGAACTAAAAGTTCAAACAAACATTTAAAATATAAATCTTTTGAAACATTTATAAATATATTTACTTTTAATCAATTTTATAAATACTTTCTGAATAAAAATATTAATTTCTTTGACTTTTGAAGGGTAGTTTATTTCAGAGAATACATCTTTAATCGTTTATTTTTCTTATCCCATTGATTAATTTATCCCCCTGCTTTTAAACCTAAATCTAATAAAAGTTATCACTGTAAAAAATGTTAACAGGCAACTGTTACCTTAAATTGCTGCTAATTTTCTATCAATTATTTTGTCTTTTGTAACCTAATGTATAAGTATGTTGATTCAGTGATATTAAATCATACACTATATTGCCAAAGGTTTTGGGACGCCGGCCTTTACGTGCACATGAACTTTAATGACATTCTGTAGGGTTTAATATGGAGTTGGCCCACCCTTTGCAGCTATAACAGCTTCAACTCTTCTGGGAAGGCTTTCCACAAGGTTTAGGAGTGTGTTTATAAGACTTTTTGACCATTCTTCTAGAAGCGCATTTGTGAGGTCAGGCAGTGATGTTGGCGAGAAGGCCTGGCTCGCAGTCTCCGCTCTAATTCATCCCAAAGGTGTTCTATCGGGTTGAGGTCAGGACTCTGTGCTGGCCAGTCAAGTTCCTCCACACCAAACTCGCTCATCCATGTCTTTATGGACCTTGCTTTGTGCTCCGGTGCGCAGTCATGTTGGAACAGGAAGGGGCCATCCCCAAACTGTTCCCACAAAGTAGGGAGCATGAAATTGACTAAAACATTTTTGGTATGCTGAAGCATTAAGAGTTCCTTTCACTGGAACTAAGGGGCCAAGCCTAACCCCTGAAAAACAACCCCACACCATAATCCCCCCTTCACCAAACTTTTACACTTGGCACAATGCAACCGCAAAACCAAGACTCGTCCATTGGATTGCCAGAAGCTTGATTCGTCACTCCAGAGAACACGTCTCCACTGCTCTAGAGTCCAGTGGCAGCAAGCTTTACACCACTGCATCCGACGCTTTACATTGCACTTGGTGATGTAAGGCTTGGATGCTCGGCCATGGAAACCCATTCCATGAAGCTCTCTACACACTGTTCTTGAGGCTAATCACTCTTTGATGTTACGTGGCTTACCACTTCGTGGCTGAGTTGCTGTGGTTCCCAATTGCTTCCACTTTATGATACCACTAACAGTTGAAGATGGAATATTTAGTAGTGAGGACATTTCTCGAATGGACTAATTGCACAGGTGGCAACCTATCACGGTACCACGCTTGAATTCACTGAGCTCCTGAGAGCGACCCATTCTTTCACAAAAGTTTGTAGAAGCAGTCTGCATGCCTAGGTGCTTGATTTTATACACATGTGGCCATGGAAGTGATTGAAACACCTGAATTCAATGATTTGGAGGGGTGTCCTAATACTTTTGGCAATATAGTGCATTTTGGAGTTGAATAATACCTACTGTTACCACATCAAGCCTATTTTTTAAGGTTTAATGCATTTAGACATTTTTACTGGGAAAAGGAGGTTACCACACCAAGTGTGACATGATATTCTTCTGAATGTTCATTATGTCACACCAAACATTGCTGTAGAAGGTAACCCGTTCTCCTGGCACACATGACAGCTGCTGCTGAATCAGGCTTTCAGTGTGAGCGCATTCGGACAGATGCACTTGATGTTTCAGAAGGGCATTTGTTTCTGATGCTTGTCATGGTGGATGTCTCTTACTCCATCAGATATAAAGGTAGACATTTTCCCATCACCGGGAGTCTCGTTCATGCCAAGCTTCTCTCTGTTTTTCTGTCAGAGAGGCTTGAGTCTTCATCTCATCAATACACAAGCTGGCACATGAGTTGTGTAAGTTCCTGGCTCTAGTTAGGTAATGAGAAATATTCTCTTTTCTCTTTCCCGCTCTCTCACTCTCGCCATAGGCATCTGTCAGTGTTGGAATGAACTGGGACTCATCAGTGGAGTTCTCCCCTCAGAGGCCTGTACTAACATGGCCAGATGGAGCCTGGGCTCACTTGGCACCCGCCAAACCAGCACCAGGGCAATATGCAGGGAACTCAAGCATTTTATCCCCCCACTCTCCTTCTCTTTCTATGTCTGAGACACACACACATGCTTTTTATTCTCCCACATATTTCTTTCCCATCCCTCCTTCATCTGTGATGTTGGTTTACTACACCTCCAAACAGTTGCACAGTGTAGGGGCTTATGTGAACTTAAGGGACCCCTACAAAACAAAAATCACTTTTGCTGCAACCTTAGCTAGTGACCACACTGTAAAAAAAAATTTTTTGTGGATTTTTACTGTATGGAGGTATTTTTTACTTGATTTAAAAAAAAAAACCTTTAAACAAATTTTGATGGTGTAACCCAATGAAATCAGGCTGATTCTGTTGAATTAAATATTTTTCACTTGAATAAATCGATGTTACCATATGTTTTTTTTTTTGTTTTTTTTTGTATCCTAACATACACTACCAATTTTTTTTTTTAAGTAATTAATACTTTTATTCACCACAAATGCATTAAATTGACCAAAAGTGACAGTAGAGACATGTATAATATCTATTTCAAATAAATGCTGCTCATGAACGTTATATCGTTAAAAAGAATCCTGGAAAAAACTGTATCACGGTTATATATATATATATGTGTATGTATGTATGTGTATATATGTATATGTATGTATGTGTATATATGTATATGTATGTATGTGTGTGTATATATATATATATATAACCGTATATATATATATACAGCACAGCTGTTTTCAACACTGTAAATTAAAAGATTTGTTTCTTGAGCACTAAATCAGCTTATTAGACTAAATTCTGATAGATCATGTGCATGTGACACTGAAGACTGGAGAAATGGCTGCTAAAAATTCAGCTTTGCCATCACAGGAATAAATGACATTTTAAAATATATATCAAAAAAGAAAACATGTATTTTAAATTGTAATAATTACTGTTTATACTGTATTTTTGATCAAATAAATATAGTCTTGGCAAACATAAGAGACTTCTTTCAAAAACATTAAAAATCTTACCAAATCTTACCCAAACTTTTGAATGCTAGTGTATTATATAGTGCATGATGGAACAATGTGGAAAGTTGGACTTTATTAAATTTGGCTTGGTTGCAGACATTTTCTGTGTACAAGCCAAGGCAATTTCTAGACGTCAGCCCTCACATTTTACTTTAAGAACAGGTCACTTTGATATCTTAGAAATGTATAAGCTACCTCTTCACAAAATGTTTGTAATTTAACACAAGGGTGAATGGTCATGATGGTTTTGGGAAATACCTTGATATCTCTCCCAAGGGCCCTCAAGTAGTGTATGATGTTTTTGAGAAACACAGTCCACACAACAGCTTTAATTTTCCTCTCTTCTTTTCTCTCAGGAAATCTCTTCTTCTCTCACCCCCCACTCTCCACCCCCCTCTCTTCTCGGTTGAAATACTAAAGACCATGAATATGCAGTTCTTATTTTAGCAAGGTGCCTCAGATGTTTGAGAGGAGTGTGTGAGTATATTTATTTGTGTGTATATTTGTGCATGCGTGTGTGTGTGTGTGTGTGTGTGTGTGNTGTCTTCTTCTGATGTTCTAATTATTTCACCCTTTTCTCTGCTTTGCACTGTCACCTTAATGAGTTCCCTCACTCTTCCTAGAATCAAATTGGGAGTCGAGAATAAGACTTTTGAAAAACTTTTTCCCCAGTGCTTAAATGCAGGAGCCTGAAAAAAAGCTATAAGAAAAAAAAAATGATTCTTGATAAATAAAATAAATAATCAAGAAAAAATTGGTCAAAACAATGAATTGGTTGTTTTTTATGTTATTTTTTATTTAGTACTTTTTATGCTTTTTTGGTTATTTCAAACACAAGTATGCATCTCAAAGCAGGCTTTCTTTTACAATATACTCTTGATTTTTTAAAGTCGATCCAAGAGGCATAGCATTTGTGTTAAATTAATTCATTTTAAATAGGCCTACACTGGAAAAAAAAAAGGTTTTGTGGTCCAGGCCAATTCGCCATTTTCCCAGCATGCACTGAGGCGTGAATAATTATGCATTGTTTTTCAACTCTTTGCCAGTTTTATTTGCACAGTTGTTGTTGATGTTATCACACTTAATAGCTTGTTGACTTGTCATTTCAGGACGAGTTTTCCCTCTATTTGAATGGTTAGTGAGTTAGCCTAGTTATCTTTAATACTCACATTGAGTCAATATATTTAATATATTTGAGTGTGACTGGTCTCATGAGTATACATGTGATGAGGATGTTGTTTGTTGAAGACAAGAAAAGCTATGCTTTCATGACGTGCATTTCTTATTATAAAAATAAGATAGTTTATAAGGTTTATTGCATAATATTTTCATAAAATTTGATGCAATGTAAGAAACCTGCTCAAAACATAACTTAAAACTAATCAATTGATTAAATGATAGGAAATTGTAAGTCATATATAGTCGGTGCATTTTATACATTTAATTTACAAGTAGATGCAAACTTGCCTTTTTTAAGTTACGCACCACATAAAATTAGATAGGCCTATTTATTTTTAGAAAGCAGCTAAGTAATAATGTTTTTTTTTAATGAATAAACATAAGTAGCTTAGAAATCTGACTGATTTGTTTGTAATGAATTCATGTTTTATGGGAGGTGGTTTTGATGGCGGTTTATGTAAGCTGTTTTGCGTTTCTCTACTTCTGATTTATAATGTCACATTCCAGATGTATTATGGCAATCTATTACTCCTGCATTAAACATGTTTGAAAACTTTCCAATTATAATACACATTTTGGGCTGTAATTAGCATTGACTAAAACACTTTTCACAAGGCTGTTCTGTTACATACAAGCTATTTTAAGGTAATTTCTCCCTAATGCTTGACTTAATGTGCTGAGGCTTCATTTAACAGCTATTGACATGAGACACTGAGTCATAATTATTCTTGTATAGCATTTGTGTATGCATGTATAATTACAGTACAATAAAAAGAGATAAAAGGAGGGAAAATGTTCAACTCAAGTATATTACCGTATCATTTGCACACATCATTGAAAAGGATGCTGAGCATGGCAAATCAATGAGTATTTTTCTTCTTGGCCCAATGCAGATGTGATCACCCATTTGAAGTAATCATGTTGGGCTCAGTTGTCCATTAGGGAATTTCAAAATTTCTGTATATATATATATATATAAACACCATTGGTTAGCTTGTTCAGGTGTGTTTGATTAGGGTTGGAGCTAAACTCTGCTGGACAGTGGTCCTCCAGGATCGAAGTTGCCTATCCCTGATTTACAAGATTTACTTGATTGCATGATTATGTGCTCATATATTGAGCGCATATATATTGGATACTTGGATTTTTAATGAGAATTGTGTCATGGAAAGGAAAGTGCTGTTTTGAAATATTGACTGAATAGTATAAATACTTCAAATCATAAATAGGCACATATCATAGGAACACTTATTAGAAAAAATTGTAAGAAATCATAACTGTCTGATCATTTTAAGCATTTTAATATTGACATTACAACACAGCAAGTTACTAAATTTGACAATAAAACCAACAACCTCAGTGCAAATAAAACTGGCAAACAGTCAAATAACGCAAGCACAGGAATTATTTATAACCCAATGCATGCTGCCGGGAAGAGGCTGAATGTTTAAATTCATCAAATCAGTTTAGGCCTATTTAAAAATAAATAAAAAAATAACATTAATATTTAAGATGATCCAATAAACATAGCAGATGAGTTAAAGTTAGATTTGAATTTGTTGCATTTTACAATAAAAGTAAAACAAGATATGTTAGCATTGTTTAACTTGATTTTAATATTTTACAGTATATGGTGTATTTTTTCATGTTTTATCACATGCTTAATACAGTTTGCTTAATGTTTGTGCAAATGCCCTTTGATGTTGATATGTGTTTTGATCATTGAGGCCTGTATTTGCATCATAAGGTCATTCTGATTTGACTGCTTGAATCAAATTGATCAAACAATTACACTAAGGGTCAAGACATGATTGACTTGAAACTAAGATTACTACTAACGAGCATGACTTTCTTGAGCATCACTTGAGATTAGACTCAACAAAATCCAGATTGATAACAGGCACTTGACAAAATGTTTGATAGAAGTAGCATTTTGCATGGCACTACTTTAATAATAGAAAAATCAAATCTGATAAAGAGTGCCAGTGGATAGCAATATTTAAAAAGGAGAGATAAGAGGTCTGGTTATAAATGTTTTTGAATGCTCTGGAGGAGGCTGGGTGATAAGCAGGGAATTTAAATGCTTTGCTTATCAAGCTTCCATTGGCACTTCATTTTGAAGGGGAGGATCAACAGTCATATCACACTTGTGGTGGCTTGCTTGTATGCAGAGCTCATGCTGTGGTCAGGCTCTATGACATGTTGGAGTGAACGTACCATAGCCTCGGCTCACGTACCATAGCTTTTCTCCTTCAAAGCTATGGTACGTACTGTAAGCCGAGGCTTTGGTACGTTCACTCCAACATGTTTCATACTAGTACTGGGTTAGACCCCCTTTTGCCTTCAGAACGGCCTTAATTTTTTGTGGCATAGATTCAACAAGGTGTTGGAAACATTCCTCAGAGATTTTGGTCCATATTGACATGATAGCATCGCACAGTTGTTGCCGATTTGTTGGTTGCACATCCATGATGCGTATCTCCCATTCCACCACATCCAAAAGGTGCTTTATAGGATTGAGATCTGGTGACTGTGGAGGCCATTTAAGTATAGTGAACTCATTGCCATGTTCTAAAAACCAGCTTGAGATGATTTGAGCTTTGTGACATGGTGCTTTATCCTGCTGAAAGTAGCCATCAGAAGATGGGTACACTGTGGTCATAAAGGGATGGACATGGTCAGGATGGATCCATGCTTTCATGTTTTTTTATGCCAAATTCTGACCCTACCATCTGAATGTCGCAGCAGAAATCGAAACTTATCAGACCAGGCAAAGTTTTTCCAATTTCAGTTAGTGAAATACTTGGACCAGCCTGTATGGCACCAAAAACCATGCCAAGTTCAAAGTCACTAAAATCACCTTTCTTATTCAGGTCAGATGCATCTGAAATCGCATACCTCTCTACTATATAGTAGGTGAAAAAACAGTATGTGACAAAAGAAGTATATCTGAATTCACAGTACTCATAAAAGAGTAGTACCTAATTCTTCCGTTGAGATTCTGAAGTGTGCATACGATGGACACTTTCCTATCCCATGAGGCCACGGGAGAGGATTTATGAATGGCAGTGAAGCGATGCATCTGATGCTGGTAGGTCATGTGGTAAGGGCAGATTACAATCCTACTATACACATTCATACTATATAGAATGTACTTTTTTTGCGGTTATGAAGTAATTACTCATTCAAAATAAGTACCTACTCAAGAGAGTATACAATTTCAGACGCAGCCCATGTTTACATGCCTAAATGCATTGAGTTACTGCCATGTGATTGGCTGATTAGATATTTGCTTAAAGAGCAGTTGAACAGGTGTACCTAATAAAGTGGCCAGTGAGTGCATATATAATAATCTGATAAAGATCTATTATCTTTATATACTACAGGTTTTGTAACCAGATTAAGATTTTTTATTATATTTGAAAGAAGTCTCATATGCTCACCAAGGCTGCATTTTATTTTTTCAAAAACCCACCCCTGCTTNCCCCCACCCCCCTTTTTTTTTTCTTGTTCCTCATAGTCATATTTTATATTGCCTAGGGCAGTGGGTCATGACTGCCGCTGGTGCCCCCTCAAGGAAAATAGGTCCATGGCACCCCTAGGTACAGCTTAATGGTATTTAAGACTCAACCACATCTTGAAAAAAAGACAAGCTAAGCATACTAAAGTTGCTCCGTTGGAACAAATTCCTTAAAGGCTTAGTTCACCCAAAAATAACCAAAATTAATGTCATTAATTACTCACACCCGTTCCACACCCGTAAGACCGTCATTCATCTTTCGGAACACAAATTAAGATATTTTTGATGAAATCCGATGGCTCAGTGAGGCCTCTATTGCCAGCAAGTTAATTTACACTTTCAGTTCCCGGTACTAAAAACATATTTAAAACAGTTCAAGTGAGTACAGTGGTTCTACCTTAATATTATAAAGAGAAGAGAATTCTTTTTGTGCACCATATAAGCTTTATAAAAATAAAGGTAGAACCACTGTACTCACATGAACTGTTTTACATTTTTTTTTTAGTACCTTTCTGGGCATCTGAAAGTGTAAATTAATTGCTGGCAATAGAGGCCTCACTGAGCCATCGGATTTCATCTACGGGTGTAGAACGACATGAGGGTGAGTAATAAATGACATTATTTTCATTTTTGGGTGAACTAACCCTTTAAGTTAAGAAAAACATTATAATTGTAAGGGTATTATGGGTTTTCTTAAAGGGATAGTTCACCCAAAAATGAAAATTCTGTCTTTATTTAGTCACCCTAGTGTTTTTCCAAAACTCTGTGTAACCGATTAACAACATTCTTCATAATATCATCTTAAGGGTTTTGCTGCAACTGACTGCTGACCTTCAAAGTCGGTTTGCTGTCATTCAGCATTTTTAAAGCTCAAAGTAACAAAATCATACAGTCTGCCTCTTCAACTCAATCTCATAACTGTGGTGACAGTATTGTATAGCATGTGGCAGGGCTGTGTGTGGTATTCACCAGTGGCTACTTCCATGCTTCATGTTTGTAGAGAACTTGCTTTGAGCTTATCCCCTATGGTTACCAAATAAAGAGAAAAAGGAAACATGTCACAGCCTCATGTCAGTATGTCATGGCATTTAGCTATTTGTGTTTACACTGTAATAGAGAGTAAGTTGCTGCGGCTGGATAGATTTGAGCAAAGCTGCTAAAAAGGCATGATGAGTGTTTTCAGTTCTTCCGTATGTTCTCTGTTGGATTCCACTGTTGGATCTTTGATTTATGTTGTGCAATAGTCATCTCATTTTATTCGCCTCTCCTCACATCTGCCGGCAGCCACTGAAATTGCATGTTAAAAGTTAAAAGAACACCTGTCACAGGCTTGAAGCTGATGGCAACATAAACACGAGTGCATGCACAGCTTGAGTCAAGCTGCTAAGAGGTCCTTACACTTATTCAGGAAGGAAAGAGAGGAATTAGCTTTCCATCCATCTCCTCTCATGTTTTGAAATGAGGTGGGTCACCCAAAGGTGAACATAAGAACGCGAGACAGGTCGAGCTATCTTTTATTTTCAGGTTTGCTGACACCAGAATGTAAATTATTTAAGGAGGCCAGGCCGACAAAATCTTCAGACTGGCTCTGACTAGCGTTGTCGACTACGGACTGTGAATCAAGGCATAAGTCCTGTAGTATATTCCTACCTTTATTTAAGGCAAGGCAGCATTACAAGCTATTTAATGGTAGTTGCTGCTAGTGAAGGTCTTGGGACTGTGCATGTTTTTCATTTTTACACATCCATTAAACAAATTATTACGGGGACAGATTATCAATTAATAAAGACTTATTTACATACAGTTCCTTGCACTCTACTAAGCTATTATAACCTCCAAATACTCTTACCATAGTGCATGATTTGTAAACTAATACATGTTGACATTTGCATCATATTACCAGCACCATATGTATGAAGTTCTGATGTAGTAAACTGGTTTAGTAGCTCACCTGGTTCAGAATTGAAACATGAGTCATGATAAAAGAGCTCAAAGTTAGCAAATGTGTTTTTATCTCACATTTACTTTTGTTAGCGTTATCGGTTAGTTTAAGGTAGGGTTTAGTGTTGGTGGTATGCTATTTTCCAACATGATAAAGCATTCACCAGACATTTCATTTACAAACTACCACAATACGTACAAAAACCAATGTAATAAAATGTTGCCAGATTCACGTTCATCTGTTTCAGCTAAAACTGAACTCGCTTTTAGCACCACTCACTAAACAATTTACTTTTAAATTATTTCGAAAACTGTAAGCAACTTAAAATAATCATTTTATAATTATATATAATAGAAATTTCGCTACAGACACGTATTTCTAGTGAGCCTGGGTTGTAGGGGGCCCATTTTCCCAGATCACATTATGTATCATTTTTTTGAACACATATAATGGGTCTGAATTACTTTCCGCTTTTTTCCTATTATCCTCTAACTTTCATCAACGGATGATAGTGCATATGCCAGCGTCTGAAACTGGGTTTCAGACAGCCAACATGAAATCAGACCCTCTCTTGGCAGTGATAATAAGTGCTATTCGATCAGCTCAGAGACAAGGTTATTGCTGAACCAATGCGGTCAAGACGAATAAGAAAGAAAAGGGCTTAATATTGTGGAGAGGGATAATCATTTTATGCAGAGATTGAAGAGCAAATATTGTATTAACATAAGTCAATTCCTTAATAAAAACCCATTTACACTGAGGTATGTAAGTCAATATTCTAATACTTATAATCTGATAGCACAAAGTCAAATGTAAAATAAAAAATATATATAAATGAATATAAACTTTTTCAGGGTTCCATGCTACCAATTTTAAAAACTCTGCACAGTCTAGGCACAAAAAAACTGACCTCACTTTTCTCATTCATGTTAACCACACAGAGAAAGGCCATTGACAGAGAAGCCCGAGATGTTCTTAGAGTCACACTCGTCTACATTTCCCAGCATATTGCCAGGTTGACCTGGGGTGCTAAACTACAGAGAAAATGGCTCTCTGAGAGCACTTCAGAGTACCAGTACCCTCTCACAGTTCTCTTCACTCAATTCAGCAAATCACAGCAGGTGAATGCTAGCCTCTGTGCTAACGATAATAGATACTTCACTACTGCACTGTCAGCCTCATTGGATGATACAGTGTGGATCTGTGATAATGATAGTTTAAACAGAACAAGTTCTTGTGATGTCCATAGGTCTTTACTTGTGTAAAAATTTTGTGGCCTGAGAAATGGCTTGGCACTTTAAATCTCCTTTCACTGCAAATCGATTTCATCTTTTTGTGTGCGTGTTTAAAGTGGCCACAGGTATGATCATGTACAAAATGGTCAAACGTTACAAGAGGAAAATCTATAGTTTCTGCTTTGTTTGAGTGCCAGGAAATTGGCGCTCTCAAATGTCAAATATTCAGTGTGAATCAATGCCCTCCCAGTGCTTTTAAAAGTTTGGTGCATAAGCCACTTCATACTTTGAACAAACACTTCCTCACTTTCTTGCTTGTTTAATTAGGCCTCTGTTCTATAATTCCCACTCTCCAAATATTGTCAATTAAGACATAATATACACAAAGATCTTTTCCAAAAGCTTAGTCTAATTTGCTGCTATAGCTTATGAGTTGCTATTGTGCCCGCAGATAATCACAACCATGTTGATATTCAAGAAAAACAGCATGATTGCTGGTGTGATATTGCTTTTATACAGCAATAATATTGAGAAACTTACCTTTTAGAAGCATTATTTCCAGATATTTTTAAAATAATAATAGCTTTCCTGTAGCTCAGTGGTTAGAGCATGGCACTAGCAATGCCAAGGTCATGGGTTCGATCCCAGGGATTGCACATACTCAGATACAAATGTATAGTATAATGCAATGTAAGTCGCTTTGGATAAAAGCGTCTGAAAAATGCATAAATGTAAATGTAATGTGTCTAAAAGCTAATTTTTTTAATATTACTTCAACAAAGCAACTACAGAATTCAATTCCGCACATCTCCAAGCAGCACACTGTAGTGTTGACATGTTCACATGAATCAGTGTTTTGAACGAATCGGTTGAGGGCTTGATTCACTGACTCACTCATAAAGATTGTCCCTTGTTTTGTTCCTGACTGAATCAACATTTTTGAACATATCGGTTGAGTAATTCAATTATTCACTCATAAAGACAGTCACTTGTTTCATTCTTGGATAAATTAGCGAGTTTAAACGAATCATTGCAGTAACTGATTCAAATGACTCACTTATAAAGATAATCACTTGTCGCCACCTACAGGCATAACAATGTACTGCAAAAAGACTATTGTTTAAATATACATTACATTATGGTCAGATCATTTTGATGCTTCCTGTTGCTCATAGAACTTCAGTGTGGATGATTTGTGGAGTAATTGCGTATGCAGCAAATAAAATATCTAAAATAAATGTCCATGTTCACTAAGGTGATTTGCCTCTCTTTGGACTAACACAGATGAATTCCAAAATATAAACAGAACAGCTGTAAATATAACATGATCAAACACAGCAGCTTGATCTAAATCTCAAAATGCCTATGTGAGTAGCATGGAAACATACTCCAGATCTCATTCCTTTTAATTAAAATTTCTCAAGATAAACTATCAGGTTGCTTTAATTGGTAATTATGCATGTGGCTTCTGTACTGTTGTCTGTTACGTTTCCTTTTATAAAATTATAAACTCCATAAATGGGTTCACATAGTTCTCTAGTTGTGATAAACATGCTGAAGCCTGATCATTAGCGGTACATAGTTAAATGTGCATGTTCTTCTCACATTCTGGAAGAATCTGACAGCTGGAGGCTTGGTATTTATATTTATCTGTGCCTGTAAAGCTGCCCCTTAGTTAGAATGATCTACACCTCCTTACAGCATCCCGTCCCCCTCCCCGATTTGTTCCTGCTAATTAATGACTGTGGTGCTAATTAAAAGCCGGGCAACACTCAATACATTCTGGGTCCTTGAGAAATATTAACATTTTCATTTGCAGGTCTCAGAGACTAATGAATATTCCATTGCAAAATTTCCAAGGAAAATTGTAGGGTTGGGAGGAGCATGAAAGTATGTATATAGGCCTATATTATGCAGAAAAAAATTATTTCACACAGGGAGTCCTGTAACATGACTATGCTCATGGAAAAAAAGGGTAGAACAATAGAAATAAAAGGTTTGACCATAGCCTAGTCAAAGACATTGTCATGCTTGGTCGAGAAGTATTTCAATATTTCATGTTAATACAAACGAAACACTCTGCCATGGAAGACAATGTGCACAAGAGAGAAGAAAAGCTTTGCATGAAAGAAAGGCCTCCGCTTCGGCCGTATGCTGAGCAACAGGAAGCCTCCTACCGCGTTAAACATGTATCATCTTTACACATAAATCAAGCCCGTGAACAAAATGTCTGTGCTGGGTGAGATAAAAGGGGAGAAGCAGCCCAAATGTGGTCTCTTGGGCACAGTTCCACACCTCCACCTCTTTCCATCCACTCCCCACATTTTAATTGCCACTGTTTGCCAATTGCCACAGCTCATACTGTGCCCATAATGACTGTTCCTCACAATGCTGCCATAGCACTTGATCTCTCTTTTAATGATCCTCCTTCTGTAAATTTGTACTGCACTAGTTTCTTATCTCACAGATCTTTATCAGCTCTGCTTGCCTGTGGACACATTAATTGGGGAGTGATTATTTGACCACAGCTCCTTCAGGCGTGACCTATGTAAAGCGCACAGTCACTCATTTGCACTGCTGATTTGATTACTGACTCGCAGCTCCTTGTGTGCAATTAGTGTAAAATCTTTACTAGCGACACATATGACAGTTACATTCAATTAGTCGTATGTAGATTTCCAGTATAGAGTGAGGGATGAGAATTGCTAACATCAGATTGGACAAGGGTGTAAAAATTCCATGACTGTTTTTATTAATAGGAAACATGAGCAGAACGAATTTCTCTGTAAATCATTTGTAAAATCATGCTTATGTTAATTGACACGTTGACAATTTATGTTAGATTGTTTTTATAGACAATTCACATAGAAATTTGTTCTTCTTGTGTTTTATGAATGAGGCCCAGTGAATATTTGTTGCAGGTACACTTAGGATTTAGGGGTTTGACTGGGAAAAGACAATTATTCAAATGTATGCAAAATTATTCAATTTCATCAGTTTTCTGTGGTTCTTCTGGTAAGAAGGAAAAAATCTGAACAATACAGAATGAAAGTCTGTTCCATGAACACAGCAAAACATTATTTGTAACAGTGCTTAATTTGTACATGACAAAAAGAAAGACAATTACACTGAAACAATTCACTTCAGAGAATTCACAGCTTGGGAAATGTTGTGAATTATTCAAGTTAGTTAGATTGGGCGATCAGCCAGGACTTGGACTTCTGTGTTTGCAAGTTCCTGACAGACTGTCAGGTTTTTCCGTGGTGGAGATTAATCCTGTAGGTTAAATCATTACACCAGTAGGTGGCGACAAGTGCCTGTCTTTATGAATAACTGAATCATTTATTCAACAGATTCATTCAAAACACTGATTCATTCTGGAACAATACAAGTGGCTGACTTTATGAGTGAAAAAATACAGTTATTCATTCAGCTGATTCATTCAATGCACTGAATCATTTAAGGATAAAACATTGGATTTGGAACTATTGTCGTTGGCAGAGAAAAAACTGATGAAGTGATTGGCAATATTCTTTCAAGGGCCCTTTTCACACCTGCCTCGGTTGGAGCATTTCTTTTTCCCGGTACCTGACGTGTTTTTCCCTTAGTTTGGATTGTTTCTGCATTTATGAACACAGCAATAATGCTCAAATTCACACCAAAGTAATCAGCCCGAGATTACTTATACAAGGTGGTCTCGGCCTGATTGAAAACAAACTAAAAAAAGCAGTCTGAACCAACGGACCAACAAACCAAGCTGTATCATAATTCATATTACGTAAAAAGAAGCAGTGTCTGATTCTGTGGCTGAGCACATTACTTATTGCAGTTGAAAACCAAAGAGCGCCCATATTCATTGCTCTTCTCTGAAACAGGTGCTTTGCAAGAATGCTATCCTGACAACGCCTTTATTCCTGCTATAAATATTACAATTTAAGTCCCTGTTTTGGAATAAAGCAAACAATCTAATTAATATTATTCGTGCTGCTTCTTTCTTAGGGGCCACACAGAATGCAAAAAGAAGGCTGCTGAGCCAGACAAATGAGTTATATTTATTTATGTTATATATAATATCAAAACAGTACAGATTTGTTCTTTTAAAATGTATTTTTTCATGTTGGGAACATACAGTATAAGCAAAGGCAGCATTAAATTGAGTACTTGATCCTCTGTAAAAGGATGAAATGTGCTGTATAGCCAACAAAGGCTTATGTTATCTGTTGAGGCTCGTGTGCACGGCATATGCATATGCTCTGTTTGTACTCTGCCATTTAGAGCCAGGGACATTTTTCTTTGTCACATTGCTCTCCTGACTCAACCAGCTGAAAGCGGGATTAGCCTCCAGTGTCTTTGAAAAGTCAAGAAGTGAGGGAAAAATGAGGATAAAGTGATGACAGAATGGAGAGAGAGCGAGGAAGAGCGAGACAGGCAGAAACACATGGGCAGTTACATGAGCAAGAGAGCTGGAGAGAGAGCAAACAGCTTGGCTGGGAGGGACATGGCATGCATATTTCATATATAAAAGACAAGCATTTCATTTCCATATTTAGTGAACACTGGGAGGACTTATTTGAACAGTCAGGGCTTTGCTGAAGTAGAAAATCAGCAAACTCGCCCTGTACATGTATTTCCAAATCAATCTACAGCCATCTGCAACAGATGCGTGACATGGCACGTCTGGATTTCCCATCTGATTTCCCGAAAACCCTCTAACATTTTTCACTTTGATTGGCTTATCTGTGTCTAGGAGTTTTATCGTTATGAGATGCACAGGGACCATCCTGGCCCCTGAAACGTGTTTTAATTAGAGTGGTGGGTTGACCTTAGTGGTTTAAAAGTATATTCCAGGTTCACTGCCACTAAAATTAATTTCCACAAATCTGGATTACAAAAAAGGTTCTTGCAACCAGTTTTATTTTAATATTATTCAAATAATCAGAATATGTGTTCATATTTTTAATTAGCTTTTATTTTTATGTTTTCATTTTAATTTAAGTTTAATAAATTTTGTTACATGCTTTTGTCTTTTTAAATATATATATTTATTTAGCTTTTTAATATTATTTCAGTTTAGTAATTTTAGTACTTCAACTTCAACTTATATTTTTTCTGTTAGTTGCTAAGACAAATTTTCTCATTTTTAAGTTTTTTATCTAACATTTGTTTTATTTTGTTTCAGTTTTAATTAAATTAATGAATACATTTTTTATTAGTTTTAGTTGACAATAGCAACATTGCTTACAATGGAAGTGAATTGGGCCTATCCAGAAACGTTAAAATACTCACTGTTTCAATACTAAATCCAAAAGTTTGCTGCTTTATCCCCACAAGGAACAAGCCAAGCACGGCTCTTAACCCCATGGAGACTGTCCCTAAAATACATAGCTTTAGATAAAAGCATCTGTTAAATAAATTTTTACTAACTGTGGCTTTCTTTCTTTTTTTCCAAATCAGGTGTAAAGAGGGTTTCCAGGGCATTCGCTGTGACCAGTTCCTGCCCAAGACTGATTCCATCCTGTCTGACCCAAGTGAGTGTTCTTGTATTTTGCTTTAATGAATCAGATGCATGTAAACACATACATTTTTTACTCTGCAATGTCTACAGTTAATAGGTAATACCACATGTATATGAATTATACAACCCTTTTAAATTGTTTTGAAATGAACGTACAGAGCCACTGATGTGAATAGAGAGAAAGGGCTGTTTAACTTTCAGCTTCTAACCCAAATGAATGCTTAACCTCTGTGGACCATATTGCATTTATGCATTCATTTGCCAATAACAACAAGGCTTTGCAGTTTGCAGTCTTACAGACTCTGTTGTCATAGAAACCTTGTCATTACCAAAGTGTCATAACATTTTCATATTTTCCTGACAGGAACAGATTTCTAGATTTTCCCACCCACTCAGCTAATGGCTGTATATTCACACGCTTCTACCAAACTTGAATGTTTCTTTTCTGAATGATGTATACCATTTTCTCGAATAAGGCAATGACAATGTGTGCCTGCATGCATACGTGGGCATGTTTTTGTGAAATATCAGGACACAAATGTGTATAATGACATGGGTATGACATAGGTATTACAAGGAGAGGGTGATTTATGAGGACATTCCCCATGTCCCCACTTTTCAAAAGGCGTATAAATCATACAGAATGACTTTTTGTGAGAAAGTAAAAGTGTGCACAGTTTCCCCACGAGGGAAATGGATTAATAAACATACTAAATGATGTTTTTTTGAAAATGTAAAAATGCAGAATGTTTCCTGTGATGGTTAGGTTTAGGGATAGGGGTAGTGTAGGGGGATAGAATATACAGTTTGTACAGTATAAAAACCATTACGCCTATGGAGAGTCCCCACTAAGATAGCAAAACAAACCTGTGTGTGTGTGTGTGTGTGTGTGTGTGTGTGTGTGAGCGCGTGCGTGCGTGCGTGTGTACAGGTAGTGATTGCATGTTGTGTGCAGTGAGTAAGCCCACTTGATGAGTCACAAATGGAGCATGATTATGAGGGGTTCTGTTTGTTGACCTTCTTATACAGATCTATCAGTGCCACTTTTTATGAAGGATAATAAAATGAGCTGCTCAAGAATGTGCAGTGTGCACGTGATAATTGGCGAAAACTGAATGCGATCCCACCAGATCAGAATGCAAAGCACACACACTTGTACTAAACAAAAACACACATATACATCCACACTCATATGCCCACATTTCACAGGATAACATTCATTTTTTTATATCCATAAAAATATTAGTACAGCACATTTTTTATTTATATATATACACACACACACACACTACGGCAGCAGGGAAGATGCTTCTGCATTAATTTGCGTTATTTTAATGTTATGTTAAGCTTTTACCTAAAACCTACCACATTTAGATGGTAATACACAAACATGGACATGTCCACATTCAAGCATTTCATATAATGGGCCTAAACATCTCATCCTTTTACAGCAGATTTCATTCAGGAATTGTCACAACTGACAGTTGTGACCTAAATATGATTTTCATTTACAATAATAAATTCTAAAACTCAGCATTAGGAACTTTTTTGCACCACGCTGGTTCACAAATGAATTGTTCAGTGCGATTTGCGAACCGTTTTAACAGGTTAATTGAAAAGAATCAGCTCGTTCACAAAATCAGACACTGCTATAGTGCATCAGAATGGGCGATTGATTGATTGATTGATTGATTTTCACAACTTTATTTTTTTTAAATCAATCTTATAATATGCAGAAATTGAGTTTATAATAGATAGGTAAATACAACACTGTTCTTCATTTAAACAGTGTGAAAACAGAAAGGTGAGATTTCTCTAAAAATGGATTTCACCCACTGATATATAGCACATTGCATGGGCTGTCTGCATTACTTTTAGCTAGCTTCACTAAAGGGATGATAAAAATCAGGTAACAGTGCAAATGTGCCCATGGCGTGATGATATACAATAATGTGTGTGGCATTGTTCATAAGCATAGCTTTTTGCTCTGCTCTGTTTCTGTTTCTACTACTTCACTTGAAGGTTAATGAACAACAACGTAATCTTCTGAATGGCACCCTGACGGAGTTTGGCACAGATTTGCACTATAAGTCTGCCAAGTCTTAGCCACTTCTTATCACTTTTGGCACAGAGACAAGGAGCCACCTATTGGACATACGAAAAATAGAATTAAGCACAGCAGAGTAACCAATTTCAGACATGTCACAACAGCAAATTGTGAATAATGAGCTTACCACTCAATTCATACAATAATAGCTCTGTTGCAGGATAATTTAGCAGCATGACAAATGGCTATTGTGGAATAAAAGCCGCACACATATTTTATGTTGGGCAACTAGACACGACACATCGTTTTATACATGTGACCCTCTACATACAGGTTACAAACATATTGCAGGATGACTTACTGTGCTTTTACACCTCTTAAATTTCTGTAATCTCACTGGTATCCCTTCTGTTCAGATGGCACTCTTGCCTGTTTAGATTCACAACATCTTTATCAGCACAGAAAAAAGTAGACAGGCTTTCAGTGTTTAAAGTTTGAGATGCCAGTAATGGGTTCACTGACAGGACAGGCACACACAGCCAGTGTCTCTCCACCACTCTTAAAAGCAACATTCACAGAGGACAGGGACATCCAGGGTCACTGTGTCCTTGAGTTAGACGGGCATGGCTTTCATCACACATCTCTCGACCTTATTTCCTTTCCGCTGTTTCTGTATCCCTCCAACCTCTGTCTGATAATCTTCAATGGTAAAATTGCAACAGTTACTGTACAAAATGAATTCTGTCATCATTTACTCACCCTCAGGCCTGCATGACTTACATTCTTCTGTGGAATACAAAAGAAAAATGTTCCAACTCTTTTTGTCCATAACATAAAAAAGTCAGTGGGGTCCAAAATAACATTGGACCTTATGTACCTCCATTGTATGTTTTTGTGTTGCACAGTAGAAATAAAGTTATTCAGGTTTGGAGTAAATTATCATTATTATTATTATTTTTATTTTTTTTAATTAAATACTTTCACTTTTACTCAATTGCCTTTTGAAGCGTAAAAATTATACATATTAAACTTGATAAAGACCTTAAAGGGTTAGTTCACCCAAAAATGAAAATTCTGTAATTTATTAATCACCCTCATGCTGTTCCACACCCGTAAGACCTTCGTTAATCTTCGGAATGCAAATTAAGATATTTTTGTTGAAATCCAATGGCCCCGTGAGGCCTGGATAGGGAGCAATGACATTTCCTCTCTCAAGATCCATAAAGGTACTAAAAACATATTTAAATCAGTTCATGTGAGTACAGTGGTTCAATATTAATATTATAAAGTGACGAGAATATTTTTGGTGCGCCAAAAAAGCAAAATAACGACTTATATAGTGATGGCCGATTTCAAAACACTGCTTCAGGAAGCTTCGGAGTGTTATGATTCTTCTGTGTCGAATCATGATTCAGATCGCGTGTCAAACCACCAAACTGCTGAAATCACGTGACTTTGGCGCTCCGAACCGCTGATTCGACACGCTGAATCATAATGCTCTGAAGCTTCCTGAAGCAGTGTTTTGAAATCGGCCATCACTATATAAGTCGTTATTTTGTTTTTTTGGCGCACCAAAAATATTATTGTCGCTTTATAATAATAATGTTGAACCACTGTACTCACATGAACTGATTTAAATATGTTTTTAGTACATTAATGGATCTTGAGAGAGGAAATGTCATTACTGGCTATGGAGGCCTCACTGAGCCATCGGATTTCAACAAAAATGTCTTAATTTGTGTTCCGAAGATTAACGAAGGTCTTACGGGTGTGGAACGGCATGAGGGTGAGTAATAAATGACATCATTTTCATTTTTTGGGTGAACTAACCTTTTAAGGTCATAAAAGGTCATCATGATTTAAAATATTCTGGGTTAAAGTTCAACAAAATCTATGGCCTGTAGTTTATTTCCAGAGAACAGAATTTCAGTTCATCCCTCAGTTTGTAAAATAGAACAGGAAATGTATTTACAGTAATGCACTTAAAATAAAGGCCTAAGAGGCAAGAGATAGCCAGAGGGTTTGAAAGCAGTATATTTTTGATATAGCACATTTATTATTTTAGTTTGTCATTTCAGCTGTATGTTGTCTAAAGTGTCTTGGCAGTAGATTGTAGTAGATGGGGCTACTTTTAGTAGAGGCGCTGTAGTTATGTAATTTCTTTGGGTAGATTTGGAGTTTATGAATAGTTATGTCCTATCCTTTCCTGGTATCTTTGCGGGGTAGGATAAGTTAGATGCACTCTTCTTCCATCTGCATTTTTCTGCCTTTTGCTTGTGTCCAACCATCCCATGTCTCACAGTGTCATATATATTCATCAAAGCACCTGACCCAGGGTCAACAAGAACATATATGCTGAATTATTACAATCAGTTTCTGAATTGCATCAAGATCAGGCAGCCAGAGCCAAACATTTGAAAAGCAAGGCTGCACTCTAAGTGAATTATGAAAGATTCAAAATAAGTTTGTTCATTTCATGGGAAGAAAATGCCAGACACGCTATTTGAAATGCGCATGCAGTCTCTGAATATGATTTTTTCATTGTGTTAAGTCTAGAAGATCAAAATCTCTTGTATATGGAACGGATTCATTTTTGCTGTAGTTAAAGTTAAACTAAGATAGAGAACTCTCTTGATCATTCTTCATCATCTATCAGTTCTTGATCCTTTTGATGGAAAGATGTGCACACTATAAAGACATACTTTTCTCCCCTTCACGGGCGACAGGATGGGATGAAGGGTTTTCTCTTAAAACATCAGAGATTTTATATGAATGTGCTCGTAGAGCCATCAGTTACCATTGTGCATTTTAAGAGATTACAAAAAAAACATGAACACAGACACAATAACTGTTTTTTATCCTTTCACCCTTCTTAATCATCTTTGTTTCTGAACATTAAATGTGCTAGTTTCTGCCTTTTGACAAAAAATGTCCTTTAAATATGATAAAATGGATGATTTTAGTGAATTTTACTCTGACTGAAATGGCAACTAGTTTTAGTCAAGCATTATGTTTGTGCTCAGAGCTGTACAGATACTATATTATGCTGCTACTCAGGCTTAGAAAAGAAAATAACTTTCACATTATCTTTCCCTTCAAGACTTTTGCACTTTGAAGTACAGAGGGTTTCAAAATGTTATTAAAGTCTTACACAAATATTTCTCTATGACGCCTCACTTTTTCAGAACAAACAGCGAATATGATTTGATCGGGTGTCTGTTTTTCCTTTCACCATTACACAAGCTGGGCAAGGAGGCAATTGCAGCATCGTTGGGGCAACACACAAATGGATTGCAGTCTCTAGAGCCAATTTACCTTACCGCTTGGGAAAGTACAACACAAGCGTAAAGGGAAATTTTATATTGATTGCAGCAATTCATCTGTTGAGACCCAGTGCAATTCTGCTTGTTCACACTTGTAAAATATTTATCCGTAATGCTTCCGGATGGGTCATTTACAGTGAGATATAGATCTTGACAGCACGCCTCATAATAAAAAATATGTGGATTGTATGCTAACTTCTACTGTATATTGTCACAGTGTTCTCTACGTTACGGTCTCCTTGGAAACCTGCCATGTAGGCAGGGTTACAAGGGCTATTTTTCTTCTTTACTTACATTGGCTGAGAATAAAACGCATGTAGCGAAGATAATTCTCAACCTGTTGAGCTTCTATTAGCTACCTGCCTGAAGACGGTCATCTTTTTGCATTTTCCTATGATAACTCAATTTAGCATCCATCTGGCATCAATTCAGGCAAATGTCAGGAATGCTCAATGCATCTGATTTACAGCAATCATGTACAACATGATTTATGCACTCAGGGTTTAATACACATCACCACTTTGTGCCGTGTACATTTCTATTCTGCTTGATTGACAGCAACCTATTAGCTCTCAATTTCACACGTCTCTGAAGGGACCTGCTGTTTATTTGTGGAGTTATCTGTTTGTTATTGTTACTTTGAGAGCCTCCTTCTAATTTCAAATCCTTATGAGAGCAGATCCCTCATTTTGGTTGCCCAGATTCCCTGCTGATCACAATGTCTGTTTACTGAAAAGTGAGTCAGTGGTTATTAACAGTCTCTTTGTGATGATGGCTCTGCCAAAGGCAGCAGGTGACAGGGGGTAAGTAATTGTCAGAGTTGCTGATTAGAGTGGGTTCTCACAGCCTTTGGGCTCCTTATATTTGAATGATTTTGGCTACAAGAGCTTCTTGTCATCATTTCAGCCTCTCTGTCTAGATGACGGTGTTATTGGCCTTTTGTAACTTTTCATTTAAAGGGCAAGTCACAGGCATGATTAGTTATCAAAGACAGTGGCATCATGTTCATACGTGGTTCTCTGTGCAGCAGATTATGTAAATCGAGCCGATATAATTTCTCTGTAATCATCAGGAAATGTCACCCACTTGCTATTAGAAGTGGAAATCTTCAGATACCTTGGGATTCGATTCAGTTTTTGTAGTGTCAAATGGACTTATATTTTTCCCCTTGAAATGAAACGAACTTTGCCAAGTAATGCAGGTTCTTGCCAAATTTTTTCCATGCTAAAATATGTCTCCTCTGAAATAGAATAGAGTCTAGAATAGGGTTCAATGTAAATTAAATATCATACCAGAGCATCATAATTATCATTGTCAGTCAATGCATGTCTTCTGTGGCTTTGCATAAGAACGATCTACTTTCGTTTCGAGCGTGTTATTATGTCCCACGATTGTGATTTGTGTAAATAATTTCTTCCCTTTAAAATATAGAATTAATGGCACAGAACATTGCATTTGGTTGTTGCCTTTAAGATGTTAAAGCTCATTCTGCCTTTTTATCTTTGACTGTTTAACATATCTGAAGACTTTTTTTATGCATATTCCATTTAATTTCATTCAATTATTATTATCAATTATCAAATATTAAATTTTGTGGCTCAATCCAGAATTGCATGATAAATCGTTGAATTGATTATTCCCCCTTCTTTGCTCACTATCCCAAAAAGTTTAAAATATCAAGTTCACTTTGTAACTAACACTCTCATCTTGTCTCATCTCATCTGTTCGTGGTTTCACACACGTCTGCGTCTTTTCAGATCTGTCTCTACTGGCAGACATCCTCTTCTCATTTCACAGTGCTGGGCTCTGTCAGTCCGCTAGCCTCCTTAGTGTCTAAACATTATGAGGCTCTCCTTTAATAATTCTTCCTAAGCCTCTCAATCTCCCCAGCGTCCCTAGTCTGTCAATCAGCCTCATAGGCATCCTCTCCTCACCTTTATTCGCAAGCCACGAGCACTTCAGAGTTATTACCCATAATGCCCTGGGAGGAACACAGCATCATCCTTACGATGACAAACAATGGGGAGCTGAGATAGTGCTGACAGGTACAGTCTGTCTGGCGGTTCATAAAAGACTTTTGTAACTCTGATGTTACATGAATAGCAAAGGAAAGTAAAGACAGAAGGGAAGGGAGGAGAAAAGGACAGTAATTGGTTCTATCCTGCTGGGTCTGTCCACCAGTTGTCTCAGTGTATCCAATGATCATTTCCGCCTCAGAATACTGGACAAACTTTGCCATTTCACTTGTAATGGCAGCTGTTATGGCAAGTATTTCTTTGTTACTGCTTAAACTGATGGTAATACTGACCACAAAGTGAGAATAAAGGTCACGGTAGTGCTTCAGCAGAAGACGTTATGCTCGTATGGCTTTAATGGTAGTGATGAAAATTGATATCTTAATGGCTCACTCTATCCCATTTGAAGATGCTAAGAGGGTCTGTATCCACGCTCAAACACTTTTGTCAGAGACATACACTACAGTGATTATATAAAGTGTGAACAAGCTGTACTTGCTTCTAACTTTGTTTGCTCATACTGGAGTACAACTTACATAGACAGCCAGTGTTTGTTGAATATAATTCAGAAGTTTTCTTTGGACAAACTTGTGGTTGAGGCTTTTGAGAGTATCATAGCGTAGAACTAGATACCCTCTATTTTAAACCTGGCCTGTTGCTTTCCATAGATTCCTGTGATCCTATTTGAAGACCACAAATCATTTTTACTCACCCATATCTTTAGTATAGATCTGGTTGAACATGACCTATGAGCCACAGTGAGACCATTTTGCACTCACTGTAGTCATTATTCATGACTGTCGAGATCCCATGGCCCTGCCTGTTCTCATCCCATACAGCTGTCCAATTTAGACATTGCTTTTTTCCTGTCTGTGTCATCCACTGGTGTGTCATGAAACTGTCTCAAATGCTTGTGAAAAGATCCTTGAGACCGAATTTAGCCTTAGGCAGCTAGTTTAGCTTTAGCTGAGTCACCCATATCCATTCTGCCCTCAAATATGTATGTTAGTCAATCCTTTTGTGTGTGTGTGTGTGTGTGTTCTTGTTTATATTACATGTAATAAAAACCTGAGATCACCTACATTGTGGGGACCAGCCAGCGGTCCCCACGAGGGAAATGGATTAATAAACATATTAAATGATGTTTTTTTGAAAATGTAAAAATGCAGAATGTTTCCTGTGATGGTTAGGTTTAGGGATAGGGGTAGTGTAGGGGGATAGAATATACAGTTTGTACAGTATAAAAACNGCCAAGGTCATGGGTTCGATCCCAGGGATTGCACATACTCCGATACAAATGTATAGAATAATGCAATGTAAGTCGCTTTGGATAAAAGCGTCTGCCAAATGCGTAAATGTAAATGTAGGGATAGGGGTAGTGTAGGGGGATAGAATATACAGTTTGTACAGTATAAAAACCATTACGCCTATGGAGAGTTCCCACTAAGATAGCAAAACAAACCTGTGTGTGTGTGTGTGTG